>CM069903.1:155269878-155641664 GCA_036172215.1 Camellia granthamiana
ACAGTAAGTGCTAAGGATGCCACAATACAGTTCAGAATACAGGACATACATTCATTCAGTAAATAATATCAATTCAATAAACAGTTCAGTTTCAGTATTCAAAAGATAACCATTTTGAACATATCTTTACACAATCGTTTCTCACAGAGATTGGGCTAATAGCAGCTAGAGCGCGTCCCCGAGAGCCCACCCTAAACAGTTAACAAATAGAACACACACTAGTTTCACAGTCGGAAAGGATGATAATTAAAATCCCTAAATTTCCTCGGTGTGGTTCTATGTCTAAATCCTCATTAAGATGTCTTAAAACTAGGCCTAAGAATGCCTAGGATGAGATGAGGATGCAAAAATACAGTTGGAAGGCATTTTTCAAAAGTTGCTGAAAACAGGGGTCTCACTCGAGCGAGCCTTCCCTTCGCTCGAGCGAGGTAGCAAAATCAAAGGCTTCGCTCGAGCGAGAGGTCCTTCGCTCGAGCGGTCTGTAAAATTGCAAAAGTACTGGTTGTTGGATTTTTACGCGCGATACCACGCTCGATGCGCGCTCGAGCGGAGCCCTGAATAAAGGGTGCTCGCTCGAGCGAGGAATCCTTCGCTCGAGCGAGAAGCCAAATCTGGAATTTCCAGATTTGCCTCCCAAGCTCAAACCAAGCATTCTCAACTCAATTCTCGACCTCTTGGGCCCAAATTCTGGAAAATACATCCCAAAACAATGTATAACAAGTTTCAAAAGCCAATTATGAATTCAAGCCCCAAAGGTGAGTCAATTAAATCCAAAATTCAAACCCATATTTCAAGAACAATTTCAAAACATGCAATGCATGAGTTTTTAATCAAATTCAAGGTTCAAATTTTGCTCTAATGAGCTCAATAGTTGGAAAACAAAATGAAAACATGGACTTTAGCTTAAACATGGACATGCATGGACAATCTACCATGAATTCAACTTCAAAATGCCCAATTCAAGCATGCATGCAACAATGAGTTCCAATTCAACATATATGAGCAAATTCATGACTTAACTTCTCTATAACCATGATACATGCAAGATGGAACTCAAAGACAACAAGAAGAAGATGGATTCACTTACCTAAGTCTCAACGTAAAGAGAACAAGTTCAATTATGCAATCTATGCCTCAAATCTTTCAATTTCCAAGCAATTCTCTAGATGAACAAGATGAATTCCTTCCTTCCTCACTCTCTCTATGTTTTGGTCGGTTAGAGGCCACAAGAAGAGCTGATCAATTGATATATTCAGTGTAATAAGGCTCTATTATAATAATAAACAAAGGTCCATTATAGGTGGCAATTTGGTAAATAAGTTAAATTGGCAATTAACTCCTTTTTAATCTAATTTAATCATTCCTAATCAATTTTCAGATAAATATACCATTAAATCACAAATATTCTATGATCCCAAAACTCTAAATGGTTTCCTAACTCGGCCGCCGATAAGGCCTTCAATTAGCAGTTTAAACATATGAATTCAAACAGATAATCAATCAATCAAACAGATGCAATATGCAATTCAATAGATAAACTTATTCAATTTCAGTTTCGATTTCAATCAGTCCATTCAGTACTTCAGTTAATTCAATTATCAGTCATTATCAGTTCAGTTTAGCAGTAACCAGTAGCTAATTCAGTAGTTTATCGGTAATCAGTACGAGGGTTGTTACAACACTGCCTTGCTCCTCTGAAAATTTGCACAAGTCCCAAGGATGCTTCTCTGAACACTAGGGAGCATCACCGACCAAGTGGGAACACCACCGACTGAAGGGAATGGTCATCAACCATTGGTTGGGCCATCGGCTAATTGTACTTGGTCGGTCGGCACTCCAAGTAGCCGGCCGACTATTTCTTCCTGCAGAATCCTACAGTTGACAGTAGCAGAGGGCAAGCAGTGTATAGCATGGAATTTTCAAGCAAATGTGAGCATGGTCACACTCCCTATCATGCAATGGACTCAAGGGAGCATGGCCCTTGACCCTCGGGCCATCAATTATGCATTTCAATGCATGATGGCCTAAGAGGCCAAGTTTGCAACTTAATGTAAATGCATGGAACAAACAAATGAATGCCAACACCCTATCATATTGAGATCAAGGGCATTGGCGACCGAGGATTGAGGCGTGTTGCGTCACTTGGAGTACGAACACTCCTCACCCCTCATGCTTGGTTTGACATCCCAAACCAAGCAATGCAATGCATGTATACAAACATGGCTCAAAAGTACAACATGAGGCTAAGATGCAAAACATGCCAAATGCAATGCAATCTATTATGCAAGCATGCAATGTGCTAATCATGCAAGAGGCAACACAATGCAATTTATCATGTGATACAAACATGGTGTAATGCAAGCATGTAACTAGAGGCAATATGTCAAACATATAACTATGTACAAGAATGAACTTAGACTGAAATGAGAGGCCTTAGCCACACCCTAAAACAGTAGCCAAAAATAATGCAAAGGGTGGACAAATGCTCATGCAAACATGTATACCAATGGGCCTAAGACTAAGGCATGAACAAGGAGCATTCTACTACGACTATCATGACCACACATGGCATGGGCTAAGCAACCAAAAACAGAGTTTTAATGTAGCAAAATACACCCCGAAACCCACATGAATGACATCCCAAATGACTTAAACAAAAAGGCATACACTAAGGCCTAAACATGGAGCATAAGACCACATCAAAAGGGTAACAAATGCAAGCATGTAAGTGCAAAACATGGACTGAAATGACATCATAAGTGATTCCAAATCACTGAAATGGGCCAACTCAAGCATGCTCATGACTCACACACCCGATGCCAATATGCTAGAATGCAAAGGGGCTATACAAAGCATGAAATGTATGACCAAATCAACACCCAACAGACCTCAAACATGGCAAAATATGACTAAAAACTTCACAAAGCTAGGCAAAAATATGCAAGCATGATGGTCTAGTGGCAAGATGCATTTCTAGGCAAAATGGGGGAATACAAAGCAAGTATATAAGGCATGCAAGGGGCCATTAATCCGACTGAAAACAGAGGCATAATATGACCCAACAACACTCAAAAACCTCTGAAATGAAGCCTAAAATAACTAATCATGTATGCTACCCTTATGAGCCAAAAACAAGGACAAAAGAGAGACAAAGGGAGAGGGGTGTCCCTCCCCTATACAAGACCTCAAAACCTCTTCTTCACCACTGAAAATCCACTGGATTTCAGTGGTGAGAAGGCCAATACACAATGGATACCAAAGCTTAACAAAGAGAGCACCAAAAGGGCTAAACAAGGCCTAAGAGGGGGAAGTCGATCCCCAACACCAAAACAACCTTAATGAAGTATCTTAAGCATGCAAATACAAGACTTTTTTCAGTTATACACAAAGTCTAAAATAGCATGCAAGACAGGTTAAAGACTAGTGCAAGATTGGGGAATCTAAAGCAAAAGTGTTACCCTTGAAGAACCCTTGAAGAACAGCAAGTGCAGCCCCCTTTTTCTGATCAAAATCAGTCCAAAACCTCAAGAACAAACCCTCAATGCCTCCCAAAATCGAAGTATGGTGTAGTAGTGTGTGTCTTAGTGCAAAACTAAGAAGAAATCACCCTTTTGGCCCTTAAACACACACACAATGAAGAGAGAGAGGGAAAAATAGAGAGAGAAAGTGTATATCAGATATATATATATGTATTTTGCTCTGGTTTTTGCTGAACCCACCCAAAGGAGGAGGAGGGGACTCTTATATAGACAAAGGAAAAGGCTAAGCTTCTAAGAGAAGCTATCCTAAAGGGGTCAAGTCTTCCAAAGGAAGCTAAGCTAAGGGTGCAAGCTTCTTGAGGAAGCTAAGACAAACCCTCAATGCCTCCCAAAAACAGTAGAGTTGAGAGATCCTGAGGCAAGGCACAGCCGCGACCTCCGGGAACTCAAAACGAACATGAACATGGGTGATCACCGAGTGTTCGAGCGGTGACGTCCAAGTCTTGAGGACGGTCAAAAATGGGGTGTCTACAGTTGCCCCTCTTTGACAGAACTCGAAAGTCATAACAATGACGGGAATGATTGTCAAAGCCCAGAGACGATCCATTTTTGACAAGGCCGAAGACTTAGACAAAACATACAAGCTGCAGATAAAGATATGGGCCCGAAGGCGGGGGCAAAATGCAACTGACAATGCAAGAAACCGAGCATAACTTATGATCATGCAAAGAAAGCTGTAACGAAGCACATACAATGCAACAGTTTTAAGCTAGCACACACCAAACTACACTACAATGCAGAGAGAGTGTAAGAGAATCATGTAATTCTCGCTACGTTTCACGCGGAGAATACAATACCTGTGCGATTCGTCTGGTCGTGCCAGCTTCAAATGAACCGTACATACAATATCGTGCCTGAAAAAGAAAGAAAACTTAACAGGTATAATATTGTTAGCAACATGCATATCAATGCAATTGAAAGTGCGTGATGACGCAAACCGATTAGAACGCATAACAATGCGATTTGAAACAAACATAACAATGGTATGAAAGCGCGAACACATGTAAGTAAAGAACACGGGGCAACGTGCGCAATGTGTGAAGATGTAGACACATGTAACAACGTATACAATGTGTATAAAATGAATTTGAACACATGTAAGTAAAGCATAACGCGACAACGCATGCAATGTGTATAGGGACTTGAACACATATAAGTAAAGCATAACGCGACAACGCATGCAATGTGTATAGGAACTTGAACACATATAAGTAAAGCATAACGTGACAACGCATGCAATGTTTATAGATAGAAACTTGAACACATATAAGTAAAGCATAACGCGACAACGCATGCAATGTTTATAGATAGAAACTTGAACACATATAAGTAAAGCATAACGCGACAACGCATGCAATGTGTATAGATAGGAACTTGAACACATATAAGTAAAGCATAACGCGACAACGCATGCAATGTGTATAGGAACTTGAACACACATAAGTAAAGTATAACGCGACAACGCATGCAATGTGTATAGATAGAAACTTAAACACATATAAGTAAAGCATAACGCGACAGCGCATGCAATGTGTATAGGAACTTGAACACATATAAGTAAAGCATAACGCGACAACGCATGCAATGTGTATAGGAACTTGAACACATATAAGTAAAGCAATGCACGTATGCAAGCAATGTGTATAAAAGGAAACTTGAACACATATAAGTAAAGCAATGCACGTATGCATGCAATGTGTATAGGAACTTGAACACATATAAGTAAAGCATAACGCGACAACGCATGCAATGTGTATAGGAACTTGAACACATATAAGTAAAGCATAACGCGACAACGTATGCAATGCGTATAGGAACTTGAACACATATAAGTAAAGCAATGCACGTATACATGCAATGTGTATAGGAACTTGAAGCATAGTAAAGACAAGTTATTCATGATGTTGAAATGCAAAGCACTGCAACATAGTACAATTGAAGCGATTTGTGGAGTTCACAAGATACAAAAAGGATACGAGAAGGGGCGCTCCTCGCGCGCACCGAGCATTGCTCGTAAAAGATGTGGCTCGAGGTCAACTCGAAGGTCTACTAATGTTCCGAGAGTGCGCTTCCTCGCATTGTCTTGAGTAAGGAAGATGCCAAACCATACCGTTGACTTGAACAAGAGTGTGGGATGCATCGACCGCGAGGGGAGGTTATCGGTATCAATCCCGATACTCTGCTGCCTTGCCCTCTTTTGCTTTACTTTCCTTTTTACTGGTAGTTTAAGCACATTGCATTGCCTCAAGCAGGTTTATTATTTTTTCCTCAAAACTGTGTATTTTTGCAAAACACATGATGGAAATGAAACAACTATTTTGTTCAAAAGGTGTTACATTCGTACTTCCTATGCATCGCATCGCGTGGTATCACATAACAACGTGAATGAAATTGAACTTTGTTTGAAAATTGAGCACTTGCATCGTAATAATCAGGTAGTGAACCGACTTACAACTCGATAAGCAAAACAAAGAAACTCGATAAGTCAACCAAGTGTGAGTACAACTCGATAAGCAAATCAAAGACTTAAAGAGAGTGAAATACAACTCGATAAGCAAATGTACAACAACTCGATAAGCAAAAGGGTGTGACCCCGCAAGAATCGATTACCGGAGGGCATCGGTAGAGGTTCCAATCACAATCCCTCAGCATGTTCAACTTATAAACAGCTCATGGAACAGGGAGGGAAGGCCATCGGCCATAAGGAAAGGCCATCGGCCATGAGAAATGTCCATCGGCCAAAAGCAGTGGTCGGTCGGCACTATATTTGGCCGGCCGGCCATGAATTACAAGAACCAGCAGAATGCTAACATCTATTCTCCACTCAACCTTATCTTCTACAAAAGGCCTCAGCTTCGTGGTTTTTCTCAATTCAACACTGATTTGCTCCAAATGGAAGAGTTTCTTGCCCAGAATCTCTCAGCTTGGATTGCCAACTTGGACGGCTCGGAAAAGTTGAGTTTCCGGGGCTTCGGCATAAACGCACTATTCACTCTGGGTCGTACTCCGCTGCACCTTCCATTTCTCCATGCCGTGGTAAGGTTTTGGAATCCGGTGACACATGTTTTTAGCTTTGGCGGGCAAGAGGTATGTCCTACCTTCGAAGATTTCCAAGCTTTAATGGAGTCCGAGCGCAACGAAGAGATCTTGCCCCAACTTCGTTTTGGCTATGCCCAAGCCTTAGGACAAATGTGTGGGCTCTCAATACCCGACGCTCGATCTTTGATTTATGACGGAATGCTGGATATTCCGAGTTTGATTTGCCGTTTCTCGGGTGCCGGTGACCGCGGTGACCGTCATTGGCGAGGTTTTCGGCAACACGCACTTTGTTTGTGCATGCTATCTCACTTTTTACTTGCCTCAGGCTCTGGAGGATCTAGTGTCCGGTCGATCGAGGTTGCCCAAGGTTTGAAGGAGGGTAAGAGTTGCATTGCCATGACTCTGGCTGAGACTTTGATGGGCTTGGGCGCTTTCCATCGCCGCGAAACGACCAAATTTGTAGGAAGTCCACTACTGCTGCAGGTAATGTTTCCCACCTAATCTCACATATGTATTGCTCATATCACTCGGCCCTCAGGCTCGGTTTTTCTCACAAAATCCTCTTCTTACTTTTTCTCTCATCGTACATCTCTCTATTCTTTATTCTCTCATTTTTCATCCCTTCCCAGGTGTGGTTGATGGACAAGTTGCAGGTTGTGGACTCTTGCCCAGCTTACTCAGCTCGTGGTTACTTCTTCAGGCAACGCCTAGTCGATGCCCTTGATGAGGGTTGGTGGTTTGACTGGATGTGCAGCTTGTCTGCAGACCGCATTGCTTGGCGGTGCCCTTGGCTCAATCTACCGGCAATGGGCTATAGCATGACCCGCCAACCTGGGATTCAGCTGATTGGCTTGACTCACTGTGTGTTCTACTTCCCATTCCGGTTCCAGCGCCAGTTTGGTCATGACCAGACTTGTCCACCAGAGGGGATAGAGTACCCGGCTAGATTCCCGATCCGAGGCGCACAGCTTGCCCGGTATACGACAGCATGGAGGACTAGAGAGCTTCTGGCCCCCGCTCCCACTTTCAGTTGCACTTTGTCTGATGAGTGCATAGATTGGCTTAATGAGGAGGCACAGATTGGGCCTAGCTTGGCATCAGAGGCTTCGACCAGCTCTGGGAGGGGGCGCAGGAACACCTGACTTAACTATGCCCCAGATTTATTGCTTTATTAGTACTTTCAAGTTTTCTTTATAAATGTAATAAAAAGCAACTTCAATTTGTATGCAAGGGCAGGAGAACTTTGTATTGAAATCAATGAAATTGAAAGTTGTGGGTACTGAAAATTTTCCGCTTTGGTCCAAAAATGGTCTTAGTTGTAAAAAGATTAATTTGAACAAAGTCAACTTTTATCAAAACTTTTCAAAACTATTTTTGATATGGATCAAAACTGGACACGCCTGAGACCTATCACTGAGATGCACAACATTGGATTCCCGCAACTGGAAAGTTTCCCTTAGTTTGAGTAGCACTGTACCGGAGATTACAATCGAAGCTCTTGAATGCTGAATAGACAAAGATGACTGAGCTGATCAAATGGACAAAGTTGATCGGGAAAAAAGCTTATGGCTGGACTTCAGGATGAAGTTGCCTACGTATCCCAAAGATGGGAATCAAGCCTTACGTAGTTCAGGCTTGGGTTCACTCGAGTATTTTCACTCTCCTTTTGCGGTCTAACTTTTGCCAAGGCCGCCCTTTGCGGGTTTTCAACCTTGCGAGCTCAGTTTTTATAATTTCAAATTTTTCGTGCTCTAACTTTTGCCTAGGTCGCCCTTTCGGGTTTTCGGCCTAGCGAGCCTCTCAGGGATAATATTTCTTCAACTTGTCCATGTTGATCAGTAGTGAGAACTCTAGGCCATCTAGGTCCATCAAAACGACAACTCCACCTGACCAAATAGACTTGATAATGTAGGGACCAGTCAAATTGGGTCTAAACTTGTCCCTTGGGTCATGGATGGGAGCTCGGTTGTCCTTGAGTACCAAATCTCTTTCTTTTAGATTCTTGGACTTAACTCTCTTGTTGAAAGCCCGGGCAATCCTGCGCTGATAACCTTGAACGTGGTACAGTGCTTTCAGTCTTCTTTCATCGAAGAGCATGAGTTCTTCAAATCTGCTCTGCTGCCAATCTGCTTCGGCTATCTGACACTCAGCCAACACTTTCAAAGACGGAACTTCAATCTCGATAGGTAGAACGGCCTCCATCCCATAAACTAATGAATACGGAGTTGCTCCAGTAGACGTTCTAATTGAAGTTCGGTAGCCCCACAGAGCAAACGACAACTTATCTGGCCAATCCCGGTAGGTTTCCATCATCTTCTGCAGTATGTGTTTGATATTCTTGTTGGCTACCTCGACCGCCCCATTGGTTTGCGGCTGGTATGTGGATGACTTATGAAAAGCCACATTGTATTTCTCCAACAAGTCAATCACTTCCTTCTTGAAGTGGGAACCGTTATCTGAAATGATCTCATTTAGGACTCCATAACGACAGATGATGTTATTTCTGATGAACTTTGCGACATGTGAAGCCTTCAACACCGCATAAGATTGGGCCTCGACCCACTTTGTAAAATAATCTATCGCGACCAGGATGAACTCGTGCCCATTCGACCTCTTCGGAGTGACAACCCCGATCACATCGATTCCCCAAACTGAAAATGGCCATGGCGAAGTCATGTTGTATAGTTTTGACGGCGGGATGTTCATGCGGTTTGCATGGATCTGACATTTGTGGCATCGCCGAACAAAGCCGATACAATCTTCCTCTATGGTGGACCAATAGTAACCCTGTCTGAGGATCTTCCGAGCTAACATTACCCCATTCATATGTGCACCACATTCTCCTCCATGGATGGCCTCCATTAGGCGCTTCGATTCTTCGGCTTCTACACACAGCTTATGCATTCCCAGATGACCTCTCTTATACAGTTTACCCCCACAGATGATGAACTGAACGGCCATTCTTCTAATTGCCCTTTTATCCTTGGCATTTGGCCCCAGTGGATATGCTTCCTTTTCCAAGAAATTCCAAATATCGTAATACCAGGGGTTCTCATCTTGAACCTCATCTATAGCAGCAATCGACTCGTAAGCAGGCACAAATTTTTGGTCAATAATGACTGGATGCATTCGGACTCCAAACGGGATGTCTTTCATGGAATATAGAGTTGCTAGTGAATCTGCGAACCTGTTGTTCTCCCTCAATAGATGAGTAAAGTTCAGCTTCTCAAACCGAGGAATTAACAAATCCAAGGTCCGGTGATACATTATCATCTTTTCTTCTTTGACTTTCCAATCTCCTTTTGCCTGAGATACAACAAGGTTCGAGTCCCCAATGACGTCCAACCGTTTTGCCCCTAGTTCGAGGGCTGCTTCTAGACCGGCAATGCATGCCTCGTATTCTGCTTCATTGTTTGAGACTTTGAACCGGAGTTTGAATGCTAGAGGGATACGGGAATTGTCGGGTGCTATCAGCAACACTCCTATTCCATATCCACACTGGTTTGACGCTCCGTCAAAGTACATCGTCCAAGTTTCATCTTCGATGTGCAAAATGGTCTTATCTGGGAATAAGTACTCAACTGCTTCACCCCCTTCCACTGGATGATCGGCTAAGAATTCTGCTACTGCTCTTCCCTTGACTGACTTGCGCATTACATATTTTAGATCGAATTCGGAAAGCAACAGCAACCAACGAGCTAGCCTACCCGTAAGTGCCGGTTTCTCGAAAAGATATTTGATGGGATCTAGTCGCGAAACCAACATTACAGAGTGAGCTAACAGGTAGTGCTGCAGCTTCCTGGTAGCCCATACCAAGGCTAAGCAAGCCTTTTCCAACGGTGTGTAGCGAGTCTCATACTCTACCATCTTCTTGCTCAAATAGTAGATGGCTTTCTCCACTTTATCCTCTGATTCTTGCGCGAGCATACAGCCCATTGTAGTCTCAGTTACTGAAAGATACAATATCAACGGTTTTCTCGGCTCTGGCGGTGACAATACGGGTGGGTTCTGTAAATACTCCTTGATCTGTTCAAAAGCAATTTGGCATCGGTCGTCCCATTGGAATTTCTTTCCTTTCTTTAGAAGACCAAAAAGTGGTTCACAAGTCAAGGTTAGTTTTGAGATAAACCGCCTTATGAATTGCACTTTACCCAGAAAGCCTCGCACCTCCTTTTCAGTCCTTGGTGGTGGCATTTCTAAGATGGCCTTGATTTTGGAAGGGTCGATTTTGATACCTCTCTGTGTAATCAGAAACCCCAGCATTTTCCCTGCTGTAACACCGAACGTACACTTCTGAGGATTTAGCCGCAACCGGAATTCTCTGATCCTTTGGAAGAACTTTTGCAAAGCGGTATAGTGGCCCTCTCTTTCTTTGGACTTGACAATCATGTCGCCCACGTACACCTCAACCTCTTTGTGGATCATGTCATGCAATATTGTGGTCGCGGCCCGTTGATATGTAGCTCCAGCGTTCTTCAGCCCAAATAGCATCACTCTGTAGCAGTAGGTCCCCCACGGGGTGGTGAAGGCAGTCTTTTCCCAGTCTTCAGGTGCCATCACTATCTGCTTGTAGCCTGAGAAGCCATCTATAAACGAAAGCAAAGCATGCCCCGCTGTGAAATCCACCAACTCATCAATGTGCGGTAAGGGAAAGTCGTCCTTCGGACTAGCTCTGTTCAAATCCCTGAAATCTACGCACACCCGGATCCTGCCATATTTCTTTGGTACCGGAACAATGTTGGCCAACCAAGTCGGGTATTCGGATACCAGCAGAAAACCTGCATTGATTTGCTTGGTGACCTCTTTCTTAATCTTGATGGCCCAGTCAGGGCGGATCCTTCTGAGTTTCTGTTTGACAGGTTGGGCCTCGGGGTCAAGAAGGATCCGGTGCTGTACAATCTCAAGATCGATCCCAGGCATGTCTTCGTAGGACCACGCGAAAACATCTTTGAAATCTTTTAATAAAGCGACTAAGCGCTCGCGTTCCTCCGAAGACAACGTGGACCCGATCTGGACCAGCCGCGGGTCCTTCTCAGTACCAATATTCACAGTAGTGATTTCATCCATTAAGGGTTTAACAAATCTCTCCTGCTCTTGATCAATTAATTGTTGCAAAACCGGAGGAATTTCTTCCTCGTCGTTTTTGTCAAAATTTTGAAAGTCCTGATTCAAGCAATAAATCAAAGGCACAGAAAAGTACTCAGAAACCACATCCACATCATTCTCATTAAGCACATCCAAACCGTCCAATTCTTCTGTTACAACAGACTCAAAAGAGAAAGAAAAAGACGACTTGGACAGGACTGTGGTATCCGGGTTATCACCCCCAGGAATACCGGACTCAGACTCAATTGAGCTGGAACTTGATTCTGACTCACAAGACTCGGTGGAATCAGATTCCGGCTCACTACTTGACCCGATGCTGCTTGACAAAAATCCCTCCTCGTACTGCCAAATGAGGGAGGGTGCGATGGATGCATCCAAAATAGTTGATGGTAGGCCCGCAGCCATTTCATTCCCGATCATAGACACTGAGGAGTTATCCCCCAAGCACTTCTGTTCGATCAGAGGATCTAAAAGTAGACATGCCAGTGCTACCCCCATTTCAATTTCAACGTCCTCAGACTCCATCTCCTTGCTCTGCTCAACCTCAACTGTTGAGTCTATCTGCTCTTCAGCAACATCATCCCCGGATAATTGTAGATCAAAGAAGATTTCAAACCCCGACAAGCACCTCTTCTCGGCATTCAGCCACGGCTCTGGGAAGCCACAAAATGGAAAGTCCTCCCCCTCCCGGACGAAGCGTCCGTTTAGGGTACCCTGAATGGGCCGGTGCATTAGTTCAAAAGGCTTCCCCGCCTGCTTCGCTCTGGCTCTCCCAGCCATCTCCTTACCTTTCCTTACCCAATCCTCTTTGGTGGGCAGATAACCCAAACCAAAGGTATGGGGGTTGTGCGGCACCTCGGCCAATGCTGCGACGCTCTTCCGGCCACTCTTTCCCAATCCCATCCCGGGGATATGTTGGAGCTTATTAATGAGGTATACCGATTGAGCACTGACATACAACCCCTCATTAACAGCCATGATGTTCTGAACTACCCGAGCCTCGGCCAAGGTAAAACCCGACATAAACACATCCTCCATACCGTGCTCAATTTCCAAAACTGGCGTAGATACTTCTGGTGGTGGATGGATCGACGAATTTCCAAAAACAATGGCTACTCCCTTCCCATAGGGATATTTCACCATCTGATGCAAGGTGGACGAAACTGCCTTTACCTGGTGCAGCCACGGCCGCCCCAGGAGTAGGTTGAAAGTGGCGGGAACCTCTAGGACGTGAAAGTCTATCTCATGCTATCCCGGCCCCACCTTAGTCTGAATTTTCACTGTTCCCATCACTTCTCTGCTCGTGTTGTCATAGGCCCGAATCACCTGGGTTGTCGGCACAAAGTCTGCGGTTTTTAAACCGATTGCATACGCTGTCCTTGCCGGGCAGACGTTGATGGCGGATCCGGTATCAACAAGAACCACAGGGATCCATTTGTTTCTACATTCGACCGAAATGTAGAGTGGCTTATTGTGGTTCGCCCCCTCAGGTGGCAATTCCTTGTCGGAGAAAGTCAACATCGGGGCAGTTCCTCCCGGAAAAACTAATCCCACCAATTGCTCCGGCGTGGTTTCTATCGAAAGCTTGGCCTTGTCCATGGCTGATAAGACAGCTTGCCTATGCACCCGCGATGCCATAAGCAGTCCCCAGATGGAGATGGCTGCTTGTATCTTTTTCAGCTGCTTCAGTACAGCTTCTTCTTTGAGTTGATTCTCTTTCTGTTTCTCCGCCTCCTTATCTTTCCCAGACGCCTCTGGCTGATCTAGATGCGGAGGCTTGAAATACCGTCCACTCCTAGTCATATGGTCGACTTCACCAACGTACCAAGTATCATCTGGTTGGTTGCTCCCCCAATCTTCATCCGTGTGGGCAAGACATAAATCATCGTCCTCCCACCACATTCCGTCGGCAGCCGACAGACACTTGTCCGGCTCCGGTATGACTGTTCTCGTACTTGCAGTACCCTCAATTCGTATGCTCGCAGCATTCTGTGTTTCTGTGTACATAGCAGTTTCAGTCCCCTCATGGGCTTTAGCTTTCCTGATTCTCTCAGAATCCTCAAACTTTTCCTATTCCAACTGCGTCAGTACAACTGTTTGTTCAACAACCCCTGTATTCAAAATGCCCCAATCTTGAGCGAGATTCTCGACACCGGTGCTCCCCGCGCGATGTATCCTAATTTCCGGCCCTTCCGGCCACCACTGTTATTCTTGCCCCTATCGGGCCCTGTTCCGGTTGGCATTCTTCCATAACATCCCGTTGATCATCCAACCACCCGGTAGCCTCAGCCGATTCCTCATAATCAAACCAGTTGACTGCTGCGTCCCCTGGATCTTGGTCCCTGAAAAACTGGAGGTTGGCAAGGTCCTCTTCCACAACCGTCAAATCGTCTGCCCTCTGTCCAAATCCATCCCCTTGGATCACACACAGCTCTATCTCTGTCAGCAATTCCACATTTGGCCCATCCTGGCCTGCTGACGAAATATAGTCACTCGGACTGTATACCTTTTCAATAAAACTCCCAGATTCCTCGGACTCTGGCTCAACAATCTTATTCTCCTCTGAAATCTCCCCTCCTCTGTCGTCGACAGTCACCACCATTGGCTTAGGTTGGGTTCTAGAAATGTCCAACATGCACAAGTCAGTGCAGTCGGGAAGGAACACCTCCGGCTTAGGTAGGTGGGAAGGAGTGATATATATGCTGGGATCGTAAGTCATGACCCCAGTCTGGATAAAGTTGATTCTTTTGGGAGGTGGAGCTTGGTTGTGTGGTGGGAGAGGATTTGTTGTGACATTGGGTTTTTCGGAAGGCATGATCACCCCGTTATCAATGAGATCTTGGATCTCATGACGTAATCGGTAGCATAGGTCGGTGTCATGACCGTGCTGTTGGTGAAATGCGCAATATTTGGTTGGGTTGTGGGTAGGAGGAAGTCTTTCCGGTAATGGCCGCAGCTCTAAGGGCTTCAAGTGCCCTTTTATGATTAAAACCCCCAGAGCTTTGGACAGGGACATATACAGTGGAGCGAAGGTTCTTTAGTTCTTTAGTACTGGAGAATGGCGTAGCTGCCATGGTTCCTGGAGGGGGGTTGGTGGTGACTATGCTCACTTCGGAGGCTCTTGTAGTTGTAGTGCTGCTCGGGCCCGCATTAGTGTTGCGGTTGAAAGTTCTTCGGGGTTGTTCTCTGTCATTATCGATCAAGCCTTGCTTCAAGGCATCCTCGATCTATACTCCCATCTCATGCAGATCTGAAAAGGTAGGAAAGGGGAGCACGATCATTTTCTGCATCAGTTTGGGTTGGAGATTGCGTACAATCATCCGAATCTGATCCTTGTCAGTGGGCCTTAGGGTCATCATTGAAGCCTTAGCCCTCTAGCGGGTCACAAATTCCGAGAAGCTCTCCTTAGCTTCCTGTCTCATCGTCTCAAGATCACGGGTCGTAATCTCGATCTGTGTGTTATACGAGTATTGTGCAATGAAGGCCTCAGCCATTTCGTCCCAGTTTCTCTTGACATCATCTTCTAATTTGGTGTACCAGATGGCCGCCACACCCGACAGGGTCCAGCCGAATAGAGACAGTTTCTGCAGTCTGGTGAGGCCTATTGGCCTTAAGATATCTGAAAACAATCTCAGGTGCACCATGGGATCCCCGGATCCATCAAATCGGTCGATATGCGGCATCTTGAATCTGTCCGGCAGCGTCACAGCTGCGTCGGTATATCCATCTTCAATGTCAGGGATGGTCTTGACTCCCTGGGATCTCTTGAACAACTTTTCAAGCTTGCTCAACTTCAATGCTATGGGATCTGTCTCGAACTCAAAGGGGGAGTCCGGTAGGTTGGTGGGAGTTTTGGATAACTGGGGTAGGATCTAGGGTGGGATCGGGGGCGGAGCCGGCCCTATTGGAACGTCTGTATCCCCTTGGATATTCTAGACGTTTGGTGTCTCCTCGGGTATCGGAACCCTTGGTGGGGGAGGAGGTTGATGTGAAGCAGATGCCCCGGCTTACTGTAGCCTTGTGATTAACTCTGCTTGTTCCATCATAACTGTGGCCTGTTGTTTGGCGAATTCCGCCTGTCGGATGGCATCTTGCTGCATAGTTTTCATGCTCTCTTGGAGCTAGCGCACCATCTCCTCTAAACTTGCCATACTGTTCTGATCTAGCTGTATTGCTGGTATATGTTCACTCTCTGCGGGCGAAACAGGACTCTGATTCCTACTATATCTAGGCGGGGTGGACGAAGCCCTCTGAACTGTCTGTTGAACTGATATCCTCTGCCTAATTGCCCTCCGTCTAGTAACCGGGGGTAGAGAATGATACACTAGTTGTCCGTCTACCAGATCCTCAGATCGATGGAGTCGACGACCTCTTGTCCAGAGTGCTTGGGGAATATCTACTAGACTAGACGCAATCGCGCTAAATTACCTAGCAAAAAGATACATAAAGCGATAATAAGGAAATAAAACAACCAGATAAACGGATAGCATAACAGCGTAAAATAAACACACAACACACAGTCGGGTATCACAATACACTATCGATAAGCTGAATACACTGTTCCTCAATTTCTGATCATTGTTTCCAAATCATTGCCCCTAAGTCTGAATCTGATACCCGCAGATAACTGATTCCTGAAAAACACTGATGCCTGCAGGCCTGATGCCCAAACTCACAGACTGATATGTACGTTCCTGTAGAGATACACTCTAAAAGCACATAGCAGGTAAAAGAGAGCCAAAACACCCCTATGTTGGGGTAGGGTTTCCCTGTCCTATTTTGTGAGGAGCTAGGGTTTCACTACGCACGCAGCGGTTTCAAACAACCTATATCGGGTAAGCAACCTGTCCTAGTTTGGAATGGTGACTATGGATTCCGAATATGCACTAGGTCGAATGGTTGAAAAGGGTGCCCCGGTAAAACCGGGGTTTGTGTTCCCATACTGGCAGAGCCCGCAACCGGTCAGCCTTATGGCATGCTTTGACAAAGTCAAGCCTCCAGCAAACCGCTCAGGAATAGCAGATGGCCAACACGGTGTCCTAAGCGCACCAATGCACATGCAATGCAAAGAAACACATAAGTGAATCAAAACAAGATATTACGAGTTCGAGTCAAGCTCTCTAAACTCTCCAGCAGAGTCACTAGAAACTGTGGACGCGCCCCGCGTGAGGGCCTCACCCCACAGTTTGGACTCAAATTGTCACGATTCTTAATCTGAACCAAAGAGTCCAAATCCGGCAAATCGTTTTGAGAAAACAGATTTTTAGAAAAGAAGTGCCAAACATGGACTGCTTTGCCAGATACAGAGTCGCCACCTAAATATTTTATTTTGGGGAATTTAGGAAACCCTGACTCGTTTGCCAAAGGCCACGTGTCCGTCATCACCAAAGTTGCCTCGGCTCGGGAACTTGGGTACGATTGGGGAAGGTCAGCTATGAGCACCCCCGCTCGCCCGATCAAAGATCGGCCTCTACTAATCATGATATCTTGTTTTAAAAACATTAAGTGCTCTTATTCCGGTTAATTAGCCTAAAATTACTACGTGATGCGCACAGCAAAACAAGTATAGACTAGATTGCCTAATTTGGAACAAAGCATTGCATATCCATTTGTTTGAAAATGGTTTGAGATTTGCTACTCGCAAGTAGGCTAAAATACGGATTTCAATGAATTATTCTAATTCAAACAATCCAACCTTCACCCACAGGCATTCAGGCAGTTATATCACATAAGCAATTAGCCTCATGGCAAGCATGCTGTCATGGCAAATACTCGCATGCATGCAAGGATGCTAAAGCATAAAAACTTACCTAGTACTCCAAGCCAAAACAGAAACTAGTTAGTAATCAATACATGATCTTAGTTCATGTTAAGATGGCTAATGCAACACAGGCAAAATGCAGCTAGAATAGGCTCGGTTAATCTAAGATGGCATATGAGATGCTACAAATAACATGTATTCAACTTGGAATTGAAATACAATGCAGTTAGTATGATGCGCCGAGCCCGGTGCATGCAAGACAAATGTATGGATGCACGCATGCATAGCATAAGGTATGCTAATTTAAATATGCCCTAATACTAACCATCAAGGCCAGGTAAGTAAAAGGGAGAAAGAAGTGGGGGTTGGAAGACTTGCACACACGCACCCACACTTATTACAAATTCGCCCTCGCTCGGAGGGACCAAAAGAATAATACAGTCCGGATAATGAATCAACTATCCTAGCTAATTAATTATTACAGACCCTCTAATTAATTAACAAATTAATCACAAAAATAATTTGAGTGTGAAGCTAGAGAGAGTGCCACAGCTCTGCCTCGGAATGCGCGAATGATGCATGCTTGACTCACCCCGCTCAGAAACTCGCTACCATAGCACTATTGCCTCTGTTTACACTACCTTGCTCCTCTGAAAATTTGCACAAGTCCCAAGGATGCTTCTCTGAACACTGGGGAGCATCACCGACCAAGTGGGAACACCACCGGCTGAAGGGAATAATCATCGACCATTGGTTGGGCCATCGGCTAATTGTACTTGGTCAGTCGGCACTCCAAGTAGCCGGCCGGCTATTTCTTCCTGCAGAATCCTGCAGTTGACAGCAGCAGAGGGCAAGCAGTGTATGGCATGTAATTTTCAAGCAAATGTGAGCATGATCACACTCCCTATCATGCAATGGACTCAAGGGAGCATGGCCCTCGACCCTCGGGCCATCAATTATGCATTTCGATGCATGATGGCCTAAGAGGCCAAGTTTGGAACTTAATGTAAATGCATGGAACAAACAAATGAATGCCAACACCCTATCATATTGAGATCAAGGGCATCAGCGACCGAGGATTGAGGCGTGTTGCGTCACTTGGAGTACGAACACTCCTCACCCCTCATGCTTGGTTTGACACCCCAAACCAAGCAATGTAATGCATGTATACAAACATGGCTCAAAAATACAACATGAGGCTAAGATACAAAACATGCCAAATGCAATGCAATCTATTATGCAAGCATGCAATGTGCTAATCATGCAAGAGGCAATACAATGTAATTTATCATGTGATGCAAACATGGTGCAATGCAAGCATGTAACTAGAGACAATATGTCAAACATATAACTATGTACAAGAATGGACTTAGACTGAAATGGGAGGCCTCAGCCACACCCTAAAACAGTAGCCAAAAATGATGCAAAGGGTGGACAAATGCTCATGCAAACATGCATACCAATAGGCCTAAGACTAAGGCATGAACAAGGAGCATTCTACTACGACTATCATGACCACACATGGTATGGGCTAAGCAACCAAAAACAGAGTTTTAATGTAGCAAAATACACCCCGAAACCCACATGAATGACATCCCAAATGACTTAAACAAAAAGGCATACACTAAGGCCTAAACATGGAGCATAAGACCACATCAAAAGGTTAACAAATGCGAGCATGTAAGCGCAAAACATGGACTGAAATGACATCATAAGTGATTCCAAATCACTGAAATAGGCCAACTCAAGCATGCTTACGACTCACACACCCGATGCTAACATGCTAGAATGCAAAGGGGTTATACAAAGCATGACATGTATGACCAAATCAACACCCAACAGACCTCAAACATGGCAAAATATGACTAAAAACTTCACAAAGCTAGGCAAAAATATGCAAGCATGATGGTCTAGTGGCAAGATGCATTTCTAGGCAAAATAGGAGAATACAAAGCAAGTATATGAGGCATGCAAGGGGCCATTAATCCGACTGAAAACAGAGGCATAATATGACCCAACAACACTCAAAAACCTCTAAAATGAAGCCCAGAACAACTAATCATGTATGCTACCCTTATGAGCCAAAAACAAGGACAAAAGAGAGACAAAGGGAGAGGGGTGTCCCTCCCCTATGCAAGACCTCAAAACCTCTTATTCACCACTGAAAATTCACTGGATTTCAGTGGTGAGAAGGCCAATACACAATGGATACCAAAGCTTAACAAAGAGAGCACCAAAAGGGCCAAACAAGGCCTAAGAGGGGGAAGTCGACCCCCAACACCAAAACAACCTTAATGAAGTATCTTAAGCATGCAAATACAAGACTTTTTTTAGTTATACACAAAGTCTAAAACAGCATGCAAGATAGGTTAAAGACTAGTGCAAGATTGGGGAATCTAAAGCAAAAGTGTTACCCTTGAAGAACCCTTGAAGAACAGCAAGTGCAGCCCCCTTTTTCTGATCAAAATCAGTCCAAAACCTCAAGAACAAACCCTCAATGCCTCCCAAAATCGAAGTATGGTGTAGTAGTGTGTGTCTTAGTGCAAAACTAAGAAGAAATCACCCTTTTGGCCCTTAAACACACACACGATGAAGAGAGAGAGGGAGAAATAGAGAGAGAAAGTGTATATCAAATATATATATGTATTTTGCTCTGGTTTTTGCTGAACCCACCCAAAGGATGAGGAGGGGACTCTTATATAGACAAAGGAAAAGGCTAAGCTTCCAAGAGAAGCTATCCTAAAGGGGTCAAGTCTTCCAAAGGAAGCTAAGCTAAGGGTGCAAGCTTCTTGAGGAAGCTAAGACAAAGGGTTAAGCTTCCTCAAGAAGCTTGAGCAAAGGGTGCAAGAAGTTGGATCAAAAGGGTCAAAGGCTCAAAACAGCCACACCTGTGCATGGGGGGCAGGGTCCGTGCATCCCAGCTGGCACAGCTGGCATGCATTATGCCTAAAAAAAGCAAAAAGGTTGTATCGGCTAGAAAAGGAGGCCGCCGGCCAAACAGATGGCCAGTCGACCACACAAGATGCCGACCGGCCAATGGTATATTTCACCAATGGCCGGTAGCAAGAGGACACGGCCGATGGCCTCAAGCCAGGGCCGGTGGGTGTCAGGGGTAGCTAACAAGCTACTCTCTACCCTCATAAGCAAAAACACAAGTGTTTGGTGCAAAATCAAACACAAAACAGTCGAGTTGAGAGATCCTGAGGCAAGGCGCATAGCCGAGACCTCCGGGAACTCAAAACGAACACGAACATGGGTGATCACCGAGTGTTCAAGCGGTGACGTCCAAGTCTTGAGGACGGTCAAAAATGGGGTGTCTACAGTAACCATTACAATCCAATAGCCAAACTTAAGGAAGTGTGAGAGAGAAAAAACATGAACAACACTATGAAACTATGAAACCAGAGTCCAAGACACAAAAAGGTCGGGTTAAAACCGAAATTGCTATATAATCTAATTTAAAAATTAAGAGTTATTATGTTTTATCAAAACATAACAATGTAATTATTATATTAGTTCGGCTAAAGTATAATTAGGGGGAAAGGTGGCAACGGCTAGAGTCCTCTAAATTAAGCCAGCTGTGCCATTCATGATTACAAGCACATGTAAAAGTGATGAGTCATTACTTAGGCTCATGTATGTAAGCGGGTTAGTGTAACAAGCAAATGCAACCCCCCTCCCAAAAAAAAAGAAGGCATATGAATGTGGAAATTGAAACGGATTCTAAACAAGTTATCATCCAACTCTAAGATGGACCAAGCCATAACTCACCTCATAAGGCCTTCAATAAAGATACAAAGTTTCTCTTGAAGAGATGCAATTGCTCCATTAGCCACTCCTTCCATGAGGGGAACAAAGTTGCTGACAAACTAGCAAATTTATGAGTAGCCGAGGATGATCATGTGGTAGTCTTAGAAGACCTACCTGAAGAAGTGAGATCTCTAGTCAAAAATGGCATGACTGAAGTAAGTCTTGTGAGGGACTGACTTTATTGAATTATAAGGATAATTTAATTGATGTATGCTTTTATTTCAGTTGAATCAAAGAAATAATAATAATAATAATAATAAATCAAATGAAGTAGTAACAAGGAGCGGAGCCTTGGAGAGATCAGAGAAGATAAGAAGTACATAGTAAAAATTGATATTAAGGTGAGTTATATTATATTTTAAATTATTTTATGTAAATTATGCTTTATAAATTATATTAACATTTGAAATATATTATTTATGTAATGAACTTTATTTGTTTAAAAAAGAAAACCTATAGATATAACTGTTTATGTAATATGATTTTGATATTTGATGATGTATTTTGTAAGTAACACCATAGATGTCCCATATTTAGAGAACTTAAATAACCATTGGCCTCTAATTAATCACTTTAGTGACTCTCTGTTTGTCATGAATCCCTTGACCGTCTCTATTATGTTTTATACTTGTGGTTATAATTATATTGTTTATACGATTGCTGAATTATATTTTTGTTATTTAGAATAATTTATTTGTTCAAACTGAATTATTCACTGTTCAGCCTAAATAATTATCCATGGTGACTTTTATACCCTTATGCTCTTAGTATAATATTTATCACTTTACCATGTGCTTATAGTTGTTAAACCCTTTCAGGTAATAAAACTTAGGGAGGAGTTTTTACCCCATAAAGCAAGATCATGGCTTGCAATAAACATAGTGTTTTTTTAATTTGTAATTATTATCTGGCTCTTATTAAATGAATAAAAGTTTCAATGTACATTTTCAATAAAATAAATATTTATGTGCATCTTTTATTTTACTCCATTACATTATTAACTTATTTAATTTAGAATTAATCTTTGGTAACTTACGAATCGACTAGTTACGACATCCAACCCTTGGGTATTGGGGTTGGGTCATGACAAAAGTGGTATCAGAATAATGGTTTAAAAATAATCATTAAAGTACAGGACACAAGTACAATTAAGTAGGATGAGAACTTGTTGGCACATTAGCCATTATCTGTGTAGTCTCTTATTAGTTCCACAGTTTGGACATCTTATGGTATAGGAAATGTCAAAGCTCAACTTTGGTGATTCATTCTAGTATGGGCTCGAGCCATCAAATCTCAAGGATATTTTTGTAAGGCACAATGGTTATGTCCCATACTTGCCAGAGGAATGGGAAGGTTCAGAAGACATAATTAGACGTTTACACCTGACCTTTAACCGATTTATGGTTAGGCCTGTATACCTACAGGTAGACCCAGCAAAGGTAAAACTATTGTGGTGGAGGACTAACAACGACATCACGTTAGATAGATACCTTGGACCAACCAAAGTTGTGGGTCTCACCTCCGATGTGGGCTATCCTCACTTCTTGGTGACACCTTGACCTCTAGAATTTATGGCAAGAAGAGAAAATGCATTCTCTTGTGATAATATACGCACCAGTACCCCTCGCCCACAAAACATCATCAACGTCTAAACTATTGACTTTAGTGATTTCATGACATAAGTGCGGATCAGTGAACGCCAGTTTTGGGGGTATGAGTTGTGATAACCCTGTTCCGTATTATGCTAATTAATCTTAATTATGATTGTGATTATGTGTTTAATATGATTTTGGGTTCCATTTATATGATTATATGTGGTTTTGGTTTTATATCTGTTCACCGTAAGAAAATCTGTTCAACTTACTGTTATAAACTGAAAATTGAAAGCCTTATCGGCCACAGAAACTGAAATTGACTACGCCATTGTGATTGGCATAATTTTTAGAGCCTATGGTGAAATTTAATTGAAAACTGATTCGGAACGAAATAATTAGATTCAGAACGATTAAATTAGGCTCAATTACTTAGCCTTAATCAATTTGATTAGGCCAACATATATAAGGGCCTTATTACACTCATATTCATCTTGCTTGGAGCTCAAAATCTGAAAATCATACTCTAGAGAGAGAGAGGGCAGAATTTAGAGAGAGAAAAGGGCCAACATTGTAGATTTTGCAAGGAAATTGGAGAATCAAGTGGATTAACTCAAGGATTAGCTATAGTTGAAGAATTGGAGCTCCTAGGTGAGTAAATTCATGAGTTTGAGTTGTGATTCTGTGAATTGAAGATTAAATGGCAATTTAGAACATGAATTGAATTGATTATGATGAGATTGAAGTCCATATGCACATGCATGCATAGAATTGCCATGAAATTGCATAATCAAACATGAGGCATGTTGAATATGATGAATTGAGCACCAAATCATACATGCATGCATATTCCTAATGGATTCCATGTTTTTGAGCATCATTTGTGCCATTTAAAGTGGAATTAGAGTCAATAATTGACATGCATGAATGATCCATGGAGATATGAAGTTGTATGAAGTTGAATATATGTGTTTTGAAACCCATGAAGAGAACTCAAAATGATTTTGGGAAAAGGACCATGAATTTGGACAATTTGGTCTCATATTCTTATATTCTCATATTATATAATGTGTTTCCATGTTGTTGAACCAAGATCATGAGTTTAGGGCCTTTGAACACCAAGTTTGAACTTCAAGAACAGTTCTGGAAATTCCAAAATTTGGCATGTCCGCTTGAGCGGGGAGAGCGCCGCTCGAGCGTCAAATGTTGGTTCCCAGAACTTTTGCAGACATTGATGTCCGCTCGAGCAGAAACAGTCACGCTCGAGCGCCCGTCTACGTAATTTGACTTTCAGCTCGAGTGTCCGAAGTCACGCTCGAGCGTAAATATGAGGTAACCAGTACTTTTGCAGACCAAGGGGGTCCGCTCGAGCGGCAGAAACCGCGCTCAAGCGGGAATCCCTGTTTCAGAAAATTTGAAAAGTGGTTTCATGTTTCGTTTTCCGTTCTCTTTCATTTCTAAGTACTCTTAGGCATACATTGAGCATTGTAATGAATCAAGAAGATAAGAAAGAGGCCTAAGAGGAATGTATAAGTTAGGAATGGATTGAATAGCTTGTGACCCAATAATGTGTTATGTATTGTGTAAGGTGAAGCACAAGGGCGAACCCACCAGCAGATCACTGTGAGTAATATCTTAATAAAGATATTTTGAAGTATGCTATTTGTCCAATTATTTATTCCTATTTGAGTTTCGTAAGCTTGTTAATCTGAAAGGTGGACAATATTTATTATGCCATACGATTGAGTGATTGGGCCAAAGGCCTTTGGATATGAATGATTGGGCCAAAGGCCGTCGGACATGAATGATTGGGCCAAAGGCTGTTGGATATAAATGATTGGGCCAAAGGCCATCGGTCATAAATGATTGGGCCAAAGGCCGTTTGATATGAATGAATGGGCCAAAGACCATTTGATACGAATGAATTGGGCCCGAGGCCGTTTGATACGTCTGGATTTGTAGTTGTTTGATGCACTAGATAGAAACATGAATTGGGCCCAAGGCCGTCCGATGCATCTATTTCAAATTTCGTTCATGTATCTTCTTTATTTGATATTATTCACTAGGCTTTCGCTCACTCTCATTTATGTGTCTGTAGGTGAGCTAAGAGATGTCCAAACCCAGCCCCAGTGAAGTATGTGAGAGATAGGCAAAGTTTTGAGGAGTCAGTCCATGCGTCTCACGCATGAGACTTGTTTTCGCCCTTTTGTTCTTTTGTTATATTTTTGCTATGTTGGCGAAAACTTTGGATTACCTTTGTATATAAGCTTTTGGTTTGGTTGACTATGACTTGAATGATCCTATTGTGTGAAGCTTATATGTTAACTTCCTTTGATGTGGGTTATTAATGAATATATGTGAAATGTTATGATGTGCCATGTAAGCACAGCTCTATGGACAAAAGTTTTAAGTTGCTTCCGTTTTGGCCCCTTAACTCTGTTAAAATATATCTAATTTGGTCTAAGGCCGTAGGTAATCTCTTGGTTACTGGCCGGTTATGACCTTAATCCATGGGGGCGGGTTCGGGTCATGACATGAGTGATCCGCATTGGCACCTCTACATATGTCATAAAATCACTAAAGTCAACAATTTGGACATTGATCATGTTCTGGAGAATGCATTTTCTCTTCTTGCCATAAATTTTGGGGCTAAATGTGTTACCAAGAAGCGAGGATAGCCCACCTCTAAGGTAAGGCCCCACAACTCTGGTCAGTTCGAGGTATTTCTCTAATGTGTTGTTGTTGTCAGTCCTCCACCACAACAGGTCCACCTCTACTAGTATAACAACCCCGACTCATGATTAACATTAATCCATGATTAATTATGCCTAACAGTAATTAAGGAGGAATTCTGAATTAAATTGCATGTGTGTTGCATTATTTGTGTTTATATCTATTTTGCATAAGAAGATCTGTTCGTGTCTTAGTTTCGATTTGCGAATTGAAGGCCTTATTGACATCCGATACGGAAATTGATCTGAATTATGTGTTAATTAGAATTTATAGGATTTTATGGTAGGTTTAATTGAAATTCGTTTTAGAACGATTAAATAGGATTAATTTAATCCCACTTAGTTGCCTATGACTTAAACTAATTAGGCACCATTTCTTTTATGAACCCACTCATCTCTTTTCATCTATTTTGATTACACCTTTGAGCCTACAATACACACACGTGAGAGAGAAAGAGAGGGGAAAGGAGAATTGAAATCAAAAGCAAGAGGAAAGGAGGATTGCTAGAATTGTTGGCAAATTAAAGAGAATTTGGGAGCTACAACTTTCATACTTGTAAATTCAAGCCTTTAGGTAAGAATTTTGTCTTATAGCCTTGAAGTCTAGACTCTAATGCATAAAAACAAGAGAGGTAAGTTGATTAATGCAAGAATTAAGCTAAAGATTGGAATTGAGAATAAATTTGTGTTTGCATGTGCATTTCATGAAGTTTTAAATGTGTTTTCAAAGAATTCCCTCATGCATGTCTTGTATTCACTTTAATTTTGGGAAAACAATGAGTTTTATGTTGTTTGGTAACACTTGATCATGTTTTGAGAAGCTTTGGTTCAAAGAATTGCATGTATGTCATGTTCTTGAGTTATTCTTGAGTTTCAAGTTGAATTTTGTACAATTGGCATGTCATTGGGCCATGATTTCTCGAAATGATCCTTTAAACATGTTGATTTATGAGTTTCTAAGTGTTTCCTCAAGTTTTTGCCCAGAAAAATGAAGTTTGATGCTTTAATGTTTGAGTTTGAACTTGAAGATCAAATCTGGAAATTCCAGAAATTTGATCCACACTCGAGCGGGGGACTCCACGCTCGAGCGAGCACTCTGAGTACGTGCACTTCCGCTCGAGCGATGTGAGACACGCTTGAGCGTGAAATGTATGTACCCAAAGTTCATATGTTTTACAGTCCGCTCGAGCGAGGGACTTCACGCTCGAGCGAAGGTCTGAGTCTCATGCTCGAGCGGAGGTCGAGTGTCCGTCGAGCGTGAAATTCATACATCTAGTACTTTTGTTAAAATTTACAGTCCGCTCGAGCGAGGGAATTCCCGCTCGAGCGAACCTTCACTTCTTGCATGTCCGCTAGAGCAAGGAAAGCCATGCTCGAGTGTGGACCCTGTTTTCAGTAAGTTTTGGAAAATGTTTTCAAGTGCATTTTTACATCCTTATTCCATCCTAGGCATTCCTAGGCCATGATTTAGACTCCATAATGAGGTTAAAGGCTAGAAACACACTAAGAGCAAAGAAAGTAAGTTATGTATAATTTGAATCGGTGTTTCAAGCGTGTTTTTGTTATGTGTTCGTGTAGGTCACGTGCCATAAACCATTTGGTTAGTCTGCTCTGTCTGTCTTCACCCGAAGCCAACTGTGAGTAATAACATAGTAAAGTTATGTTGAACTTTATTTATTTTCTGTATGATGAAATAAGATTTGTTTTCTGAAATGCTATGTTCTGTACAATGAATGATTATTCAATTTCTGACATGTATTCGTGGCATCCTTAGCATCATGTGATATATGTTAGCTATTACCCGATATCGGAGGTTCCATTATGGAACTTAATATGTCTGCACTCTGTTACCCGTACCGGAGGCTCCATCATGGGGCTCAGCATATATATTCTCTACTACCCGGATCCGGAGGTTCCTTTATGGAACTGGTTATTCATAACCACCACATGTTCTGCATCTGTTCTGTATCTGCTCTGTTAACGCTAATGGATGTACCACGTATGATTAAGCATGAACTCTGACTGCCATATTTATTTTAGACAAGAATATAAATATGAATCTGTTTATGAATCCGAATTATGATTTCTGAATCCTTATGGACTTCATTCATTAAAACCCTTTACTCCGTTATTATTCACTGGGCTTCCGCTCACTGTTTATATTATATATGTAGGTGAGCCGGCACGTGATCAGGGCCAGAGTTGACGGCCTACGTTTCAGTTTTGTCAGCCAACCTTTGCGCCACCCGAGGAGGTTCCTGATGAAGTCTGGTTTTGTGGCTGTTTTTGTAATCTGTATTAGACTATGTTTGTTTGTTAAGTTGTGGAAGAGATTTTTGTCATTTACGCCTATATGTGTTGTGTAAATATTATGTCTAATAACTTCACTCGTATTTTATAAAAGTTTCAAGCTATTCTGTCCCATATAAGTTATCACAGCTCATTGGACCTTGTCTATTTTATATATTTGCTTCCGCAGCCCCTATCTATATGTTAATCTATCATGAGGCCTTTGGTAATCTGAGAATTACTGGCCGGTTGCGATGCTAAACCTATAGGGGCGGGTTTGGGTCATGACAACTAGGCCTATCCATAGGTATACAGATTTACTCATAAGTCGGTCAAGGATAGGGTGTGAACATCTAATTATGTCTTATGAATCTCTCTATTCCTCTGGCAAGTATGAGACATAGCTGTTGTGCCCTCCAAAAATCTCCTCGAGATTTGATGGCTCAGGCCCATACCATAATGAATCAACAAAGTTGAGCTCTGACATTTCCTACACCCAGGGACGGACTGACGTGGGGGCTATTAGGGACAACGGCCTCCCTGCTAAAAAAAAAAAAAATTTACTAATATATATATCTTTTCAACAAACTATCAATAATATAGTAAAATGGCCCCCCTGCTTTGTTTTGTGGGCTCCCATCTATTCATTAGATGGCTCAGGGCCAGGTCTCTTCTTTTCTAAAAAAAAAAAAAAAACTTAACAGAAACAGAAAAAGACAGAAAGAAAAAAAGAAAAAAGAAAAAAAAAAAACCTAATTGCTTTGACTTGCTACGCCATTTTATTATTGAAAGCATAGGGTTTTCTTGGAGTCAAATCAACTTGGGGAACATACAAAAAAAAAAATCTTGATTCTGCTATTAGTCTTCTCATTATTATAAGTATGTGATTCATATTCTCTTTTATTGTTATTTTCAATTTGTAATACTTTTATTATCTTTTTTTTCAATGTTAAGTTGATACAATTGCAATTTTTTTAATTTTACATATTAAGAAAAAAATCATGAATTAGGACGTATGATTTCAATTACTAGGGTTTTTTTTTAATCATATTTGGGCAAATTTAATTTTATTCAGGTTAAGTGTTATAAATTCAAAATTAAAATGAATTGAGACTTGTATAAAATTTATGTGTTGAATCTGAATTCTGAATTTTTTAAATTTATATGAAATTTGTTTTAATTGCATTTGTTATTCTAGGCACAAAAAATTTCCATGTCTTGTGATATATATATATTTTACATTAGCAATTGGTTCTAACTTCTAAATAGACTATTAACCATGTATGTAATGAATTCTATTTTGATTTGTAGATTATTATGGGAAAGTCATGTACAATTGATAGCTTTTTTAAAAGAAAAAATGCAAGTTCCTCAGAAGTCAATGCTGACAATACATCATTGCCAACTTCCAATGTTGATATCCCTGAAAATCCTCCCACAGAACCTCAAAAAATTGATGTTAAAGAAATTGATATTGGTTCATTGGAGCGAGATCCTGGATTACGTATACAGATTTGGGATTATTATGTTAATCGACGTGATGAAATTCAACGAGCTTATATTAAGGCTGGTCCATACCAACTTATACTTTCAAAGTATCCGAAATCTGGATCAACAACTTATCTTCGTAGCTTTCAACCATCATGGTTCAAACTATTTTCGTCATGGTTGGAATATTCACCTGCAAAAGATGCAGCTTTTTGTTTACCATGCTTTCTTTTTAATAAACCATGTGGATTTGGATATTATGGGTAGCAAGCATTCACTGTTGATGGATTTCAGAATTGGAAGAAAGTTAGGGATGGAGCAAAATGTGCTTTTTTAAATCATATAGGGAAATATCCTAATTTTTTTTTCACAATGTTGCCGAGAGATCATGTGAAGACTTGATGAATCAATTTCAACATATACAAAAGGTATTGGACAATTTCACTTCTGAACAAATAGTAGATAATCGACTAAGATTGAAGGTCTCAATTAATACAATCCAATTGCTTGCATTTCAAGGTTGTGCTTTTAGAGGTCGTGATGAAAGGCCAGATTCAATCAATCGCGGAAATTTTCTTCAAATAGTGAAATTGTTGGGGTCATATAATGATAATGTTGCTAAAGTATTAGATAAAGCTCCGAAAAATGCCTCTTACATATCACCAAAGATTAAAAAAAAAAAATTTACATATTTTTTCAACCAAAGTGAAGAATGCAATTCGTGAAGAAATTGGTGATGCAAAGTATTGCATAATTGTTGATGAAGCTCGTGATGAGTCAAAGAAGGAGCAAATGACTATAGTTTTGAGATTCGTTGACAAAGATGGTTTTGTGAGAGAGCCTTTTTTTGGGCTTATTCTTGTCTCTAACACTGTTGCATCAACCCTAAAAGATGGAATATATTTTGTATTGTCTCATCACAATTTAGATATTCAGAATATTCGAGAACAAGGATACGATGGTGCAAGTAATATGCGAGGTGAGTGGAACGGATTACAAGCATTAGTTTTGAATGATTGTCCATATGCTTATTATATTCATTGTTTTACACATCGTTTACAATTGGCTTTAGTGGCAACATCGAAAGATGTTATCCCAATTCATAAAAATTTTCCTAAATTGACTTTTGTTGTCAATATTGTTGGTGCCTCATGCAAGCGCAATGATGAATTGAAAGTTGCGCAAGCTGCTTAAATTGAATATATGATTGACATTGATGAGCTCGAGACTGGAAAGGGACTTAACCAGATTATCACTTTACAACAAGGTGAAGATACTCATTGGAGTTCTCACTTCAAGTCAGTTTCAAGCTTAATAAAAATATTCAATCCAACATGTGAAGTTCTTCTCAACATCATTAATGAATGAGCGACTTCTGCCCAACGAGGTGATACAGACTCAGCTCATGAAACATTGACTTCATTTGAATTTGTCTTTATTTTGCATCTCATGAAAGAAATGTTGGAGATTAATGATTTACTTTGTCAAGCTTTGCAGTGCCGATCTCAAGACATCTTAAATGTTATGCATCTAGTTTCATCTACCAAGGCATTTCTGCAAAAGTTTAGAGATGACAGATGGGATGCTTTACTAGCTAATGTGAAATCATTTTGTGAGGTACGTAACATAGATGTCTCGAGTATGAATGCTCCTTATATTAGGAGAAGAGGTCGAGCTCGTGATCATCAAGATGACTTTACAGTTGAGCATTATTATCGAGTAGATATTTTTTATGCTACAATAGATTCTCAACTACAAGAATTAAATGGGCAGTTTAGTGAACATGCAGTAGAGTTGCTTAATCTTAGCTCAGCTCAGCTCTTGATCCTTGAGATGTGTCTAAATCTTTTAGAATCGACGATATTTGTCGATTAATAGAAAAGTTTTATCTGCAAGACTTCACAGATCAAGAGAAAATACAATTGAGAATAAAACTTCACCATTATGAGCATAATGTAGTTCAACATGCAGATTACAAAAAGTTGTCTACTATTTCTAAATTGTGTCAGTGGTTAGTAAGGACAAACAAATCTAAGATCTATCAACTTGTTTATAGAGTGATTACACTTGTTCTTACTCTTCTAGTTTCTACTGCAACTACAGAACGATCATTTTCAGCCATGAAAATTGTCAAAAGTAGACTTCGTAACAAAATGGAAGATAAATTTCTTACAGACTCATTACTTGTGTACATTGAAAAGGAAATTGCTGAAAATTTTACCACAGAGTCAATCATTGAAGACTTTCGAGATATGAAAGAACGTCGAGTTCCACTTTGATAGATGATTGAGTTGATTTGTATAAATAATTTTTTAATACAGGACTTTGTTTTTATTTATATATTAAATTGACTAAATATATGGTTTTATTTTTTACGTACTAATTTGATATTCAATTTTAGTTTACTTGTTGAATTCAAAAAAATAGTAATTTATATCAACTCATATAAAAAAAATTATTTATGTCTTGGCCCCCCGCAAATGAATATATCTCTACCTACACCATAAAATGTCCAAACTATGAAACTAAATAAGGGACTACACACACATAATTGCAAATGTATCAAACAAGCTAAGGTTTTTTTCTCATCCTACTTCTTAATTGTACACGTGTCCAATGCTCGAATGATTTTTTTTTTTAAATCATTATTCTGATACCACTTTTATTACGATCCAACCCCGGTACCCAGGGATTAGATGTCGCAACTAGTCGATTCCTAAGTTACTAATAATTAATTTTTAAATGAAACAAATTAATAACGCAACGGAGTAAAATAAAAAGTATACATATATATTTATTTTATTTAAAACATACATTGGAGTTTTTATTTATTTAATAAGAGCCAGACAATAATTACAAATAATAATAAATAAAAAAAAATGCTATGCTTATTCCAAGCCTTGGTCCTACTTTATGGGTAAAAACTCCTCCCTAAATTTCATTACTTAAAAGAGTTTAACAGCTATAAGCACATAGCAGAGTGAGAAATATCATACTAAAAGCATAAGGGCATAAAATTCACCATGGATAATTATTTAGACTAAATAATAAATAATTCAGTTTGAACAAATAAATTATTCTAAATAACATAAATATAATTCAGTAATCATATAAGCAAAATAATCATAACCACGATACTGAACAGAAAGGCCAATAGATACATGACAAACAAAGAGTTACTAAAGTGATTAATTAGAGGCTAATAGTTATTTAAGTCTCCCAAAATATAGGACCTCCATGGTGATAATTACAAAATACATCATCAAATATCAAAATAATATTATATAAACAGTTATATTTATGAGTTTCTTTTTTTTTTAAACAAATAAGGTTCATTACACAAATAATATATTTGAAATGCTATTATAACTTACAAAATATAATCTACATAAAATAATTTATAATAATTCAAAATATAATATAACTCACTTTAATAGCGAGTACCACTATTTAGTGTCTATCTTCTCCGAGGCTCCTTGTTAGTAGGGCTGAGTAAGGAAGCCGTGAAATCTGTAATTCGATTCAGTGCAGTCCAATCCGATAAGTTTGGATTGGTTTTTTGAATCCGCGGTTTGGTTCCGGATTGAAGAATTAAAAATCCGTAATCTACGGATTGGTTCCGGATTGAACCCCACGGTTCCGAATTGGAACTGATCCGGACCGTATACAAATAGTCTATATTTTTATTATACATCCTTCCCCATAGTATCTTCTCTTATTTTATATAAAATCTAAACTCAAACCTAAAATTGTATAATATCTTCTTTTATTACTTTTGTTTGTTAGTTTTTAGTTTTAATTTGTAATGGTCTAAATATTTATGTTGAAACCAGTTTTCTTCTGGTTGTTTAAATTCTAGAACAGTATGTCGCTATTATAGAAAAATATGTTGCTATTGTGGAACTAATATAGTGCTATGTTTATATTTTTATGAAATTAAAGTATTATATATATTTTTGTTATTTAATTATGTGAATCCGTGGTCCTAAACCGATCCAATCCGTATTTAAATGGATTGGTTCCATGATTTAAACGGATTGGATTAGTTCCAATTTTTCAAGAACCGTAAATAACGGATTGATCCTAATTTTATCCCAATCCGGATCATGTTCACCCCTACTTGTTAGTACTTCCTTTTGACTAATTATTTTTGTTTCATTTGCTTGCTACACCAACCCCTTATATACATGAGCCCAAGTAATGACTCATCACCCTTACTTGTGCTTGTAACCATGAATTACACAGGTAGAAATGGCAACGGGCCGGGAATCACACTCCTCGTCCCCAATCCCCGAAGGTTAAAAACTCCCCGTCCCCGATCCCCGACGGGAAACCCATCATTCCCCCCGCCCCCGCCCCCGCTCCCTAACGGGGATCGGGTTTCCCCGACCCCGAAATATCCCCGGCCATTTTCTTTTTCTTTTTTTTTGTTCAACACACAACACAAGAACAAAAAAAATAAAAAATAATCTGTTTTCAACAACAATCATCATATGTAAAAAAAAATCAGAAATTGAAGAGGAGAGGGCTGAAACGCAGATCTGAAGAAAAAAAAAAAAAAAAAAAGGTCGAAACACAAGAACAGAAAATAAAATTACTATGTGGCAATCTGTTTCATCATCAACAACAACAACAACAATAACAAATCTAAACTTACATAATAAAAAAATTTAAAAAATAAGATTCGAGAGAGAAAGTGATAGGATTTGCACCAACAATAACAGATCTGTTCAATGGTGGATGTAAATCTAGAGAATAAAGAGTCAGATCTGAATATGACAGGATCTGAATAGAGAGAGAGAGGTCTTCACGATCTTTCCATTGATCAAGACATCGATCGAACGGACCACTGATAGCTTCACGGACGGACCACGGTTCACGATCTGTTTAGATCAGTGGTGGTGGTCGATGTGGATAATGTTGATGATGATGATAAGAAGTGAGAAAAATCTGAGTGAGATCTCAGTGAGGGATACAGAGATGAGAGACGCAGTGAGAAGAGAGAGATGAGTCAGTGAGTGAGAGACGAGAGAGAGAGACTGTGATGAGTTGGTGAGACTAAGAGAGAGAGAGAGAGAAAAGTAAAGTGAGATAAGGTATATTATATTATATTATATTATATAAAGCATAAAGCATATTATATTATATATATATATAACACGTCGGGGACAGCCGGTCCGGGGCCAGGTCGGGCCAGGGATTTGGCACTTATCACTGTCCCCGGCCCGAAATTAATCGGGGAATAATTTTTGAATATCATCCCTGTCCCGTCAGGGAAATTTTTCGAGAAAAAATCGTATAAATCGGGATCGGGGGATCGGGTCCCTGTCGGGCCGGTTTCAAATTGCCATCCCTATACACAGGTGGCTTAATTAGGAGGACTTAGCCATTGTCACATTTCTCCCTAATTATTCTTTGGCCCAATTAATATAATAATTACATTTTTATGTTTTGATGAAACACAATGATCTTTACTTTTTAAATTAGATTACATTTTAACACATATAACTATAAAATTAAAATTAAGAGACTAGTATATGACTATACCAACCTCTTAATTGTTATCTTGTGAAGAAAAGAAAAAAAAAAGGATAATATAATGTGAAAATAGTTAAAAATTTTAATATCTTATATGCTCTTTACATATACATCATGCTAGTGTTCACTGGTTGTTTTTCTGGCTTGAGAGTGTGGATGGAGGAGGTTCCAAATGAGATTTTTGCTGTGGTTTCTTCTGAGTTGGTATATTCTGCTTTGGGCATTTAACTATCTAAAAGAAAAATAAAATATAAATAAATAAATAAAATAACGTGTGTGTATGATTGCATATAGGTTTGTCATTGTCTTTCTCTTGGGCTTGGGCTTCCGCTTGTAGTGGGCTTTATTGCTCAGACTTGGGCTTCTGTTAATTTCAACTTAATTTAATTTTATTAATTTATAAAAAAAACAAATTGTATCTTATAATCTTATTATTATTTTGGGTAATTCTATTTACGCATCATTGATCCTCTTAGTATACATCATTACTTAGTACATATATATAATAATTTTTAGATTGTGAAAATATCTCAATTCACACAGTAACTTTCCCTTTTTAACCTTAAGCTAATAAATTGGTACACATCACAACCAAAGCGTTCAATTTTTTTATGTATGAACATTTAATATTTGATCAACCTTAATAATTTGAACAAAATAATTTTGTTTAAATATAAATAATTGAACATTTTATAAATGTTCAACTTTGGTTGTCCGAATACATGATAAATGAATAAGTCATCTTCTCTACAAACTGACAAATAAAAAGTAAACTAACATTTTCATTGTTATATTGTTTCAAATAAATAATTTGAGTGTCATCAATTGTGTGCAAATCTTCAAAATTAATTGATTTCAATATGTTCTTAAAACCCTAAATCTTCAAAGGTAATGTTTTGAGCTTGAAAAATAATAGTGAAGATTATAATGGTGAAGATGATGAGTGTAGTGTATTATATTATAATAGTGAAAATGAACAGTGTTGGAAGAGAGATTTGTTCCAAAAGATATAGTGTATAGGTGATGGTGTATAAAGTGAGATTTGTGTCTTCATATGTGAATTACTTGAATGAGTACATATGCATCCATATTGCCCTTAATAGTCATTTTACTTGAAGGTATTATTGTCATATAAATTTAATGGTTAAATGGTGTGTACTGAGAGGATTCATGATGTGTAAATAGAATTTTCCTATTATTTTTTGTTATATTATCTCTAAAATGTAGAATAATCAAAACAAAAATAATTATTTTATTAGTCTTAATAGGTCGTGCCATATTCATATTTATGTTAGAAATGGTCAATCATAATTTGCTAACTTTGTATACGATTCGCGCCATCATAAAAATTCCATTTCGTATTGAAATTATAATTTTTTTTTTTATAAATCTTTAATTATTTTGAAAAATTTTCACTGACATGCAATTTTTCATATTTTTTTTATGAGATTCTATAAGAACATCTTTAATCCTTCACCTTTTCTTTCATCAAATTTAAATTTGATGAAAGTGTTTAAAAATCATCTTCAATGCTTTCATCAAATGTTCATTAAATCAAGGGAGAGTCATTTTTTTTTTAATCAAATTAAGAACTTATCAAATTTGAAAATTTAAAAAGATGAAACATTAGAGATGATTTTTTTTTTTTTTCCCCATCAAATTTGATGAAAAGTGAAATTTGGCATAAGAAGGTAATTTTTAAAAGATTTCGATAAAATTTTGCTAAAAAAACTGAAATAATTCATATTAAACAAAACTTTTTATTCAAATTTAAAATTAAATTGAATAAAAAAGTTTAGTGAATGATTAGAAATGCGCTAAGACCATCTCTAATGTTTACTTTTTTTTTTCATCAAATTTAGATTTGATGAAATAAGTCCACATTTGATGCCCCAGCTATAACATCACACCCAAGATGTCTTCAGCTTTTCATCAAATTAAGGATGCCTTCAATGTTGCAAGTACACTAGACAATCGAACGGTTGTTTTTCTGGACAACTTCTTCCTTGCAAAATTGTCTTTCAAGTTTTGGTCAATTTACACAAACTGGTCAATCGGTTGGACATTTGCCTGGTCGACTAGTGGGTTGATAAAAAATGAAAAATTTCTATTGAAACGCTCAGTATTAGATGAAATTTTTACTCAAATTTAATGAAGAAAGAGAGTAAGTGTTGGAGATGCTATAAGGAGGGTAGAAATCAAATTACAAATCAAATCTCTCATAAACTAGTAGCTGACCTGTGCGATACACAGGAATTTATTTTTAAAATGAAAAATTAATTTTGATTCTTAATACTTTATGTGTAGAAACTTTTAATAAATGAAACTCAAATACAAATAGATTTGTTAATGGCTGATGAAAATTGTTGTCACTGTATGTGATCCTATGTAAAATAAGGGGATAATTCTATTTCCACACACTAATTTCCCTCAATACACACACTTAATGAATACATTCTTAATACATATATTATATATTATAAAAATAAAAATTCTTATTACACATCTCTATATTCCAATATTACCCTTATTTTCAATTTGAAAACCCTAAGGTTATGTTTGGTTTCAATATTTGAATCAATTTTTTGAAATTTTTCTGAGAAAATTATAAATTAATTTGACAAAATAAATACCAAAAAAATATTTTTTAATTTTTTTGCCCCTAGAAAGATAAAATCATTTTGAAATAAGAAGTTTTTTTTTTTGAAAACATATTTTAAAACTAAATCAAACAGAGCCTTTTTTTTTTTTTTTTTTCATTCGCCCACTCCTCATTTATTGTCGTTGCCATCACTTTTAACCCTTTATCGCCACCACCGCCACCTCTAGCTCATCCCCTTCCATCCTAGACCTCCATAGTCGACCACACAAGTGATTCGTGGTAGAAGACTTGGGGGAGTGTATGGTTCATGGCGGAAAATGATCGCAGGCGGCGAGAGAAAAAGGTGATGGGAGGGGATGGCGGATGAGAGAGGTGGCACTGACAATATAAAATTGTTGTGATGTTTTAGAATTAGGGTTTGGACAGAAGAAGATGAGATTATTATAGTATTTTTATTTTATGATAAAAATGTATTAATGAAAGTTTTCATTAAGTGTGTGAACTGAGGAGAATTGGTGTGTAGAAATAGAATTATCCAAAATAGGCTCATAAAAATAATCTTTCAAATTTTTTTTAAAAAAAATGTGCATTCTCAACCTAAAATTAAATCCTTATTTGTGTTAATCAAATTTATCAAAAATCATGAATTCCACTTGTATAAAAAAAAAAAAAAAAATTTTGGAAAAAACGTAAAAATAACGAAAAATTTTATGATATACAAATTATGAATTGTTTATAACTCATGGTGTATTATTTTAATTATTAATAGAAAATGTCTTTACTAATTTCTTATGTTTTTTATTATGTCTAAAGTGGTACATCAAGTCTTTAATTAAAATCAAGCACAAAATCTCTATTGTCACGACCCGCTCCCCGTACCTAAGGGTTAAGTATCGTGATGGCCAGTAACTGAGATTACCTCCGGCCAATTCATAAACAAATTAATAAATGCGAGCGGAAGTAATATTTAAATGAGGGTACCAAAATAATCATTGGAGCTTCTATTTTTATTACAAAATTTATTGAACAAAAAGGCCAATATTTACATATAAAAATATCATAAAAGTGCTGTGTGTGTCTATTCCGCAATCCCGCATCTAAGATTTTCCAAAAGATATTTCTGAATTGCATTGTTTCCTGAAAATTGATAAACAACTATAAGCACTTGGCACGGTGAGAAATATTATACTAAGAGTATAAGGGACACGAAATAACCATGGATAGTTAATTAGGCCAAATCATTTACATAACTCAGTTTGGTAAATAAATCATTGGTAAACAAATCATTTAAGTGGCAGAAACTGAAATACAGAAATTATGTAAGTAAATGACCATAACCACGGTACAGAACAGAACAGAGGTTACAGAAGTAACAGTCAGAGGTACGGATTCAAGAGGTGGCTCCCACAATAGTGTAGCACTTAGTTCCGCACAGCACTTTGGTCAACACAGAATAGAGGTACGGATTCAAGAGATGGCTCGCACGGATTCTAGAGGTGGCTCCCACAATAATGTAGCACTTAGCTCCGTACAGCACTTTGCTCCGCACAGAACAGAGGTCAATGGATCAAAGGGCCACAAAGTAACCAAACAGAGGCCAATGGTTATTTAAGTTCCCTAAGACGTGAGACTCCCGTGGTGGTACTTACAAAACATAATTGTATATAAAATTATAGTCAAATATTCTTTAAAATATAAACAAACATATCCATGGGTTTCCTTTTAAAGCAAATAGGGTTCAAAAGATAATCCACGTAACTGAAATATTTGCAAAACATAACTTTTATTAGTAATATACTAATAAAACATAACTTGTATAAAATAGATTTTGGTAAGTCAAAATATAAATAAAATATATAAGGGTAACTCAAGGTATAATATAACTCACCTTAACTTTAATACCTTACTCTTTCTTTTCACTATTAAAGACGCTCTCAGCTTCCACTATCTTTTTCTTCCTTCTCTTTTTTCTTTCTTTTCTTTCTTTCTACTCTTTTCTTTTTCCTTTCCTTTCCAGGAATCACCACCTCCTTATTTATAAGGAGGTGCGAGCGTAAGTTAGCCAACATATGGCCCAGCGCATCTCTCTCTCTCTCTCTCTCCAGATTCATCCAATAATTACATAGATCTCTTCTTATTCTTAATAGATATTTAAGATAATTACTCTTTGACCTAATTTTTTAATATAATTATATAAATAAATTAATTCTTAATTAAATTATCCTTTTATCGTATACCAACAATAAATAAATTATTTATTTTACTACCACACTCTTTATTATTTTTATTATCTATATTATTATTATTTATATTTTGACCCTAAACTTTTAATTATATTGTTTTACAAAATTACGCATAATAATATATAATAAATTATATATTTTCCGAACTGAGATTAAATAATATTAGTATAAATTTTACAGAATAATTAAAAATCTGGGTTGTTACATTTATAACTTTAATAACTTTAGTTCTCAAAGGGATTCTAATTAATTATGTGACCAAACATAATAACTGTTAAATTTTTATTCTAGCCAAATTATTTTTGCATATCTTTTCTGGTAGAGTTTATGAAGGTGCATTATCAGTAATATTATAAATTCAAAATTTTTGTTTAAAAATTATTCAAGAAATATCAATAGGTGCCTTAAATATACGCAATCATTTTCGATGAATCATTATTCTTTGATAGGGTGAATTATACCAACGGTTTTTGTAGTTTGGGGTTTGTGTCATTTTGATCCCTAACTTTTCAATTGTGATACATTTGATCTTGAATTTTGAATCTTGTTTCAAACAAGCATAATCAAATATGTTTCCTTTGCAAACGGTACATTTCAACGACAAAGTTGCCATACAACTTATTTTGTGTTGGTTAACTTGTATGTTGTTTGAAATGTAATGGTATGTTTATTAATAAATAATATTGGAATTCTTTTGGTTATAAAATTCTGTTTGGTTTGGTATTTATAATTTATTTTCAGAAATTTTTTCTAAGAAATTAAAAATTAAATTGGTGAAAAAAAATTAAAAACGTATTATTTTTATTTAATTTTATCTTTTGGGAGGGTAGAAATAATTTTTTTAAATAAATTTTTTTGATATTTATTTTCATTAAATTAGTTTCTATTTTTTCAAAAATCAAATATGACGACAATTTTGATGTCATTATCAAACCAATTCATTAAATCAAAAAATTCAAAACTAAAAATATTTCATATATTAATATCGATTACACATTAAAAACCTAATAACCATTCAAAAATATCTATCAACAACAAATACAACTATCTATTATATAATAACCATCCAAAAAATCAACAAGAACAACCACCCATATTATGTGATCATCATCCAAATACATATTAAAAATTAATTTGATAAAAAAATAAAAAAAATAAAAATGTAAACAATTATCATTTTTATATAATTTTATCTTTCATGATTAAAAATAATTTTTAAAAATTCAAAAAAAAAATTTGACCTTTATTTTTGTCAAATTAGTTTATATTTTATTAAATTGACAACTTTACTCTTTGACATGGAGCAATAGTATTTTCAATTATCTTTATTTGGAACGAGATTCAAAATTTAAAGTCAAATGTATGATAATTGAAAGGTGAAGAAACAAAGTTAACCCAAGGGGTTGTGGCATTGTGGTAAGGCCTTGGGGTTTCAGCCCCAAGGTCACAAGTTCAATTCTCCCCTTGGGCCAATCTCCTGGGCGAAGCACTGTTGGTTAGGAGGTTGGACCTCAAGTTGTCTAGTCAGCACTTGGTGTGGGTTCAATGCTCCCCCGCTGTGCGAGTCCTGACTTAAGCGGAGCTTGTCTTGGGAGGTCGGGGCAAGTTCCCAGGTTATAGTCTCCTCGCTCGGAACGGCTAACAGGACACCTTGGTGATCTCTGCAAGGGGCGCTGCCTTGGACCTGCGAGAGGGTAGGGAGGATTTTCCTGTAACAAAAAAAAAAAAAAAAAAAAAAAAGTGATACAAGTCTCAAACTATAAGGACCGTTAGTGTAATTCGTCTATAATAATACTCCACACTATTTATCATTTGACATTTGTCAATTTAACTTCTAAAAACTTGACAAAAAAAGTATTGAATTCCATTATTTTAATCAATCAATATCAGATTGTATGCTACACGTGTATTTTAATTACGTTTAGAAATATGATGTCTGATATAAAATCACAATGGAGTTAATATTTTATACTATGATATGCATTACAAAAGAATAATATTAATTTTAATTCTATAAAATTGTTATTTGAATACTTGTATATAATAAATTTAGTTAAATCATTTTTTTATTTTGATTATTTTAGTTCTATTGTGCTATTAAAGCGTAATTATCATATAATAATTTTATATGATATATATTATATTATAAGATAGTAAAATAAACAGTTATTTTGATATTAATTTAATAGTTAAATTAAAAAGAGAATTAGTAATATAAAATTAAAAGTGATTCTAATTATTTAATTTAATTTTTATTTTTATATTTATTTGGAAATAAAAATATATAGAAATACAACTACATAAAATTCATTTAAAAGATTAAATATAAATATGTTGTGATTGAATTAAGAAAAAAATACATAAATTAAATATGTAGGGTATTGATTTTTTTTTTTATATAATATTCTTTTTAAATTATTCATACATATTGTATATAGGTATATAAAATTTAAATTAAATACAAATATTTTGTAATAATAATTGGGTAAATTACACTTTTACACTTTCACCCTTTGAGATTTGGGTTTAATACATATCACTCCCTGACGTTTGAAAAATTATATTAACCCCCAGTCATTGTAATTATTTAAACGGAATGAAAATATTGAACTCGTACACTTTCTCTTTTTTTACTTTCTTTGTTTTTTTCCTTTCATTTGTTTTACCTTTTTTTTGTTCTAATGTAATTTCCTCTATTTTTTTTACTAGAAATTGTTACCTTTTATATAAGTAGGGGGTTTGCTACATAAGACTATTAACAACAGGGGTAGGAATGTAATTTTTAGAACGCCAGAAGGTGGGATGTAATTGGGTCAAACCTTAGGGGCTACTAGTGTAATTTACCCTAAATAATTTCATGTTAAATAAAAAATTAAATATAAATTAATATTAAGACATCAATAAGATAGACCAAAAATATAAAAAAAATTAATTTGATTTGTGTGATACACATAATTAAGTATATTCTGTCTTATTTATTTATTTGTTTGTATATCGAGATAATTTTTTTTTTCAAATATCATAATAATTAAATTAAAATATTAACTATATAAAAGAAATTTGATCACGATAAAATTAAATAAAAAAATATATGAAAAATATGTGTTTCTCAATTAGAGTTCATATAAAATTAGTTATTATAATTGAAATTAATGTGTAAAACCTTATATATAAATAATAAAAAAATTAAAAAAAGGCATACTGATATGCCTTTTCTAGAAGAAAAAAAAAGAAAGAAAGTAAACCTACCATCTAAATAAGAGAAAAATATTATTAGGGTGTGTTTGTTTGGACGGACTGAATAAGGGGAGATTATAATCCATCGAATTGTTAGTCCTAGGATACATTGTCCTCGGATTATTTGGTTGGACTAAATTTGTATTCTATGTTTGTTTAGTCATGGGATTAGATGTCTAGATTGGACTATTTTTAGGGGTTGTTTGGGATGTCCTAAATAAGTGCACTTTTTGACTTTTTGGACTAAAAAGTTGAAGAAAAAAATATGGTTGTTTGAGTTAATTTTTTGACTTTTTATAGAAAAATGTGTATTAAAAAATTGTATAAATTAGTGTGTAAGGAAAAATTAGGATTGAGAGTTGTGCAGCCGTAATTTTTGACTTTTGGTAAATAGTGATAACTTTTTAACTTTTTGAGTAACTTTTTAGCTTTTTGAGTAACTTTTTGACTTTTTGGATTTTTGGTCACATGCCAAACTTGGCCTTAGTGAATCCAATGTTTGGTTGGACGGACTGGATAAGGATAAATATTCAAAAGACTATTTTACTCTTGTAATTTATAATTTTAAATTTGTAATCTATAATCTATAATTTATAATTTAACAACACTAAAAAATTTTAATTTATAAGTCCATAATTTTTAATTTTTAATTAAATTAAATTTATAACTTATATTTTTTATTTAATATATAATTTTAAATTAACAACACTAAAAAAATAATTTTATTTAATATATAAATTTAATTTTTTAACAATACTAAAAAAATTATATGGCCATAATTTTTAATTTATTATTTTTAATTAAATTAAATTTATAATTTATATTTTTTATTTAATATATAATTTTAAATTACCAACACTAAAGAAATAATTTATAAATGTTCAAAAGATTATTTTACCATTTTTCAATTATTTATTAAGTAATAACATGAGGGTAAAATGGATATTTCACACATTAGTCTCATAGGATTGGTATCCCATGGAAATAATCCCACACCTCCCCTTAGGATACAATAATCCCTCATATGAGGGACTAAATAGTCCGAAGAGACTATTAATTCGGAATAAAAAAATGAACCAAACAATGGACTATTAGTCCGGATGGATTAATAGTCCAATCCCATGAAATAATCCCTCAAAACAAACACACTTTAGGCCATGTTTGATTTACAAAATTAATAGTGAACTATTAATAATTCTATCAAATTAGTATGGTATTCACAATTTAATTGGATTAATAGGATATATTATCCATTGGATTAATAATCCCACTCCTACCTCATTACTAATAATTTTACAAATTTGTTGGATTAATTATCCATTGGATTAATAATCCTAAATCAAAATGTTAAAACAAACATAAAATAATTGAGTCCATAGATTAATAATTCCAATTTCATACCATAATCCGTCTAATCAAACATGTTAGAGTCATATAAAATTGATTATTATAATTAAAATTAAATTCGTGTAAAATTAAATAACGAAAACACATACTTTTAATATATATATATATATATGAATGATGATTGGGGAAAAGAACAAAATAAATAAGGGCTTTGATTTGTGGCACAAATTTATTGAGCACTAATGGCACTAATTTCTATATCAGGTAAAGAAAAAAAAAAAAAAAACAAAGTTATCAAAAACAAGAAATTAGTGTCATTAGTGCTAACAGTTTTAGTGTCACAAATCATTTTTCAATAAATAAATAAATAATCGTTGCTTGTCCTCGTAGAAGAAGCCCTAGAACACACACCAGTCATCTCCTCCGCGCTGATCATTCTCTAATCACCAATCATGGCGTTGAATAGACCCGGTTACTCCAACCCGGCACAGCCGAGCAAGCTCCGGTGGGGTGAGCTGGAGGAGGACGACGGCGAGGACCTCGATTTCCTTCTGCCGCCGCGGCAAGTGATCGGACCCGACGAGAATGGAATCAAGAAGGTGATCGAGTACAAATTCAATGACGAAGGCAACAAGGTCAAGATCACTACCACCACTCGCGTCCGCAAGCTCGCCAAGGCACGCCTCAGCAAACGCGCCGTCGAGAGGCGGTCTTGGGCCAAGTTCGGCGATGCTGTTCACGTAGATGTTGGTAGTCGCCTCACCATGGTCTCCACCGAGGAGATCTTGCTCGAGCGTCCTCGCGCCCCTGGTTCGTCTCTCTCTCTCTCTGATGCTCTATTTTTTTTTTTTCTTTTAATTCTCTGCTATATCATGTTGATTCACTTTTCAATATCTTTGCTTGATTGGTTTTCCTGAATTGGGTTTGTGCTAAGTTCGAATTTTATTCGTTTTCGAATCACGTGTTAAGAAATAGAAGAATTATTGAAAACTGTCACTTTGTTATTTAGATTTGTTGAATACTTGATTAAGATGGATCGTGGATCGAAAAAGTTGAAATTTTGTTCTTCCGAAAACAAAAAAGAAGCTTGAAATTTGTTTGGTGTGCTGCTTTTGGATTGACAATCGGTTTTGATAGACGTGTTTGATAGAAAAGAAAAGAAAAGAAATATATATATATATATAGAGAGAGAGAGAGAGAGAGAGAGAGAGAGAGAGAGAGATTGAGATTGAGATTGAGATTTCTCATCACTTCTTTGGATGATTAAAGAGATGAGAAAGGGTGAGAAGGTGAAATTCCTTAAAACCCATGTTCTGTTTTGTTTTTCCCCAAAAAAATTGTGGAATCATTTTGTTCCATCCCCAAATGATATGATAATTTTTAACAATGCATTTAGGGATTCATTGTCTTTGGCCTTTTCCATTTAAAGGTATTACATTATGTTGTATGGGGACATATGAGTTGCTTTTGTTAGCTTAACTCAACAAACCTTATTCTAACCACTTGAAGTTAGATACATGGATTTGTATTCTCCAAATAAACTCCATCCAAAGCCATTTGCTCAGTTAAATAAGGCAATTATGTCCTGTCTCTTTCACAACCTTGACTGTGTCTTTATTGGCTTTCCTCTTGTCCTTTTGACACCTTTTACATAAATTGTATCACTCCTCTGTAGCAGCTGACATCTGGTCTATGTTGCACCAAACCAGCTCTATTGATGATTCTCATTTTATTTAATTTCGCCACTTCTTACTTATCATAATGCATTTGTTCCTTGTTTTATTTTTCCTGGTAATTTGACTATTCATTTCAGCATTCTCATTTTGATGACAGATTTTTTGAACATTTTGATTATTTACTATACAACATTCTATAGTATACAAATAATTCATCTTATGTAAAACTTTCTTTTCAATTATGATGCCATAATACTTCTAAAGCAGTTTTCCAAGTCATCCACTTCTATAAGTTTGTAGGCAACAGCCTTCTCAATCTATATGAATAATTGTCCAAGATATTGAAAATGGATACTCTTATGTCGTTCCTGTCCATCATGTGCTATGCTACTTTCATTCCTACTAGTTTTGCTAAACTTGTATTCTATATTACTACCTCAGTTCTACTTAACCTAAAACATTAGTTATACTTAGTTTCAGCAATTAAAACTATGTTATCGAGAAACAACATGATGGGACATTCTCTTGAATGTGCCTGGTAAATTCATTTATAACTAACCCAAAAATATGAGGCTTTAGATATGTATTAATGTGATTAAGGACACATACAATAGAGCTATAAGTAAAACGAGAACAATGGGGGAGATCAGCACTAACAATGTTTATTTCATTTTATTGTAAATCAATCACAGCTTTAATTAACAATCAATAATATGCTTATGAAAACACAAAGCCTTCTTTTGTATCAAATCTAACATCACAATATGAATGAATTGTGTACATACATATATAAAATTATATATTATGCTAAATAAAGTGAATCTTACAATTCATGATTTGATACTATTCATGTTTCACTATTTTAACCAAACGATTCACTATCCGATTCACGATTTGACAACAAACTTAGGCCTAGTTTGGCATCTCAGGAAAAATTTAAAAAGTCAAAAAGTTACTAAAAAAGTTAAAAAGTTATCACTATTCACAAATTAAAAATATAAAAAAATTAATTTCCACAATATTTTAATACAAACAATGACTGGACAGCGTTGGTACTGATTGATGGTTCAGTACTTATTGGTCTGTTCAAATGAACCAAAAAAAAAATTAGATGTATATATTTATTAAGTTGGAGAGTAATGTTGGGCCCGTGGGGGCCCACCACGGGTCCGTTTTTGATAATCCAAACCGTTCAATGTGTAAAACTCATCGAGTACTATATGCCTATAAAAAATCATGTTAATCAGATATGGATAGCTATGTGATCGAATCAAATTTTTTTTCAGCCGTTTATTTTTCACCATCCATTAATCTCATACAAAACTGTTTTGATCACATAGCTTAAAGTGATTTTTCATAAGCATATAGTACTCAACGAGTTCTACACATTTAACGGTTCGGATTATCGAAGCGGGACTTTGGTGGGCCCCATGGTCGAACAGTACCCTTGAAGCCTCATGCACCATTTCAACCCAGCCGTACTTTCCTCTGCCACCTGTCACTGATGATTATGTCATGTAGGGGTAAAAATGTAATTTTGTCATTTTGTACAATATTTTAATACACATTTTTTATAAAAAGACAAAAAGTTATCTCAAACAACCATATTTTTTTCTCAACTTTTTAGTCCAAAAAGTCAAAAGTGCACTTATTTAGGATACCCCAAACAACTCATTAGTTTTAACTTTCTAATATTTTGGTGGATATAATTTTATATGTTAGTTCACCCGGTTCGATTGGTATAGTTTTGCATTTATCTTATGTTGGAGCTGCAAACAGGTACCAAAGAAGAAACTAAGGTTGCTGGAGACTCCCTGGCTCAGCTTGGAAAAGGTGGTGCTGTTCTCATGGTGTGCCGGACTTGCGGCAAGAAAGGCGACCACTGGACATCTAGATGCCCGTACAAAGATCTTGCACCTCAACCCGAATCCTTCGTTGATAAACCTGTTTCATCGGAGACAAATGCAACCTCCGGCACGACCAAGGGAGCTTATGTTCCACCAAGCCTGAGGGCAGGAGCAGAAAGACCTGCTGGTGGGGGGTCCGACATGAGGCGCAGAAATGAAGAGAACTCAGTTCGTGTCACCAATCTATCAGAAGACACGCGTGAACCGGACTTGCATGAGCTGTTCCGCACGTTTGGCGCTGTGAGTCGCGTCTATGTTGCTATTGATCAGAAAACTGGCATGAGCAGAGGTTTTGGTTTTGTCAATTTTGTTAACAAGGAAGATGCCGAGAGGGCCATTGCAAAGCTCAATGGGTATGGTTATGACAACCTCATTCTTCGTGTTGAGTGGGCCACACCCAGAACAAATTAGAACGCAATTGTTTTCCTTGGGGATGCTGGATTATTGAAACTTTGTTCGGCCTGGGACTCCAGGCTCTGCTGGTACGGTTGTCTTTTTATCCTCCCTTTTTTGTTTTTGTTTTTATGGTGTTACAGTTTTGGAAAAATTTGTTATTGGGTTTTTTTTTTTTTTTTTTTTAAGATTTTATTTCAACATTTTGGTTATCATATCTAATATTGAGAGTCAAAAAATAATTACTGATTCTTGTATTATTAATGATATTGTTATTTTTTATTTGTGACTAAAATGCATGAATCAGGAGCTATATTTATTTCCATTCTACTTTATATTGTTTTTTGATGCTCTCTTTCATGGGTAATTATTCTCTAGTCCCGAAGTATTATATGACATTACTTATGTGATGTTTCAAGTCAATCACATAATAGAAAATTTTATGAGTGAGACATGCTGACTCATTGTTAAGAAGTTAGGAGCCGGAGATAAAATGATTCACCTTAGCATGGCAATTTTTTTCATTTGTTAGAAGTATCATGTAGACAATGCCACAGATATCTCATAATTTTTCCTTTTTCATGTGGTATTTTTGTTTTTTGGAGGATTTAAATACGATTTATATATCTAACTTACTCTTAGGGCGAGAGAAAGAAATGGGTGACAAGTTGTGCATCTATAAATTAAATGAAAGCTACTAGTGTCACCCAACTCTCACTGCTAGTGGGTTTTTGTTTGGACAATACTCCTCAATTAACAACATTGGGATCTTTGTAACATAAGCATTGGGATCTTTATTTTATGTAATAGTGAAAAACATTGTTGATCAAAAAAAAAAAAAAAACAGTGAAAAACACTTCCACTTCCATTTACAATATACAATACGGAACTTAGAGAAACATACTAAGACCTAAACCTAGATCAGAACTCTGCTAACCAACACTGACCTAAACCAACCCCAAACAAAAACTCCATCCTTAATCAGTCCACTTTCTCAACCTCCTTGGCAGTTGCAACACTGATTATGTACCCAATCTCTTCTGCAACCTCCTTCATCGAAGGCCGGTTTTGTCTCCGCTCCTCCAAGCACCCAGCAGCCAAAAACCCTAATGCTTTCATCGTCTCCAACTCCAAGCTGCTTGCTCCTTCCTTCAATATTGGATCCACTACGTCCATTATCCTCTCTTCCTCCACCATCCGTTGCACATAAACTGCCAAATTTACATCATCTGATGGTCTATTGAAATCTATGGCCTTTTGTGATGTCAAAAGCTCCAAAAGCACGACTCCAAAGCTGTACACATCGCTCTTGTCTGTCAACTGGTAGTTCCTGTAGTACTCAGGGTCGAGATAACCTAGTGTCCCTTGAGCACATGTGAGACAAGCCGAAATCTCCAACCTTTGCATTCATCTTCTCATCAAGTAAAATGTTGCTCGACTTCACGTCACGATGATAAATCGGAGGCATTGCAGAGAAGTGGAGATAAGCTAGTCCTTCTGCCGTCGAATGGGCGATGAAGAGCCGGTGGTTCCATGAGAGGTGGCCTCGGTTGGGACCCTGTAAGTGGTCGGATAGGGTTCCATTAGGGATGTACTCGTAAACCATCAATGGTTGTTCGAGCTCGACACAACACCCAAGGAGGCCGACTAGGCTCTTGTGGTTGACCTGGCAGAGGATGCGGACCTCGTTGAGAACTTGTTCGGTACTCTTGGTGTTGCCGAGCTTGGCGCATTTGACCGCGACAGTTGTGCCGTTGTTGAGGAAGCCCTTGTAGACTTCGCCGTAGCCGCCAATGCCCAGGAGGCGGTCTCTAGAGAAGTTGTTGGTTGCTTTCTTGATTTCCTTGCCAGTGAAGATTTTGGCGGACTTGCCAGTGTTTCCAGCGTTTAGGATCTCTTCGCGCTCTCTGGTAAGACGCTCTTTTGCTTCTTTGATGCGGCGGTGGCGTTTGTACAGTAAAGCTCCGATTATGGCCGCAAATAATGCTGTGCCAAGACCGGCAGTCAGACCTGCATGGGTTTTTGCACCAGAATTAGTTAAATTGACAGTTAATTTGCCAAACAGGAATTAAACTTGGATGAGTGAGGTAAACTCAAATTTGAGTAAAATTACAGTGTCATGTTGAGCAGAAGCCATAGATTGGAGTAAGGAGATTAGTGGAAAGTTTTAAGTAAAAATGTCCAACCATGAAGTTTAGATTGGATAGAAATCTGGGTAAATAAAATGGGTTTCCCTTAATTTCGGTAAAAATTTGGGTACAATTCAATTTATTTAGTATTAGTTTAAGTCAAAGAATAACGGGTGTTTTTAGTATTTTTCTTTAAATTTAAATTTGATATAAGTTTAAGTCCAGAATTAAAGATGCCCTAACATGCTCTATGGATTGTTCTTAAGGGCGATTGGAAATATGACAACTTCTTTTTTGAACTCGGAAATATGATAACCTGAACACTAATTATTCTCTTTCAAAATTGGAGAAAACAGAAGGGAAGTAAAATATTGAATACCGACGAGAGGTACCATGTGACAATGTTATATGGTAACTTCACCAATTACAAATAATTTGAAACAACAAATTTCTCAAGCAACAAAATTTGAAACAAATAAACAATCACAAATACAAAACCGTTGATCTCACATTGTGATTATTTATGTATTCATATTTTGTATTCTAAAAGTTCTCATTTTCTAACACCATCATAAATAGATCTTATGTAACCCATAAAAAGAAAAAAAAAAAAATCTTACTATCTAAATCAATCCAATTAGCAAAGAAGAAAGCAATATTTTAATGGGTAGTGTTTATCTATAAAATTGAAAAAAAAAAAAAAAAAAAAAAACATATTTAATTGCTTTATAAGAGGAAATAGGCAGCTAAACACAAATATACTTGCATAGAAATAGAATATTGGGTAGTCTTTGTTTATCTATAAAAATTATTTCATTTCCCAAAAAATATAAAACCATATAAAAATTATGAGTACTATTTTATTTTTAATTTTTAATTTTTAATTTTGTTTTATCATGAAAATTTAGAATTTGAAAATTAAACCAAATTATGTAGTTCCATTCTCACCTGCTATAAGTGCAGTCCGATTCTTTGACCCATTACAGCCATTCGGATCTTGACATGTCACAACTGCACAAGAAAACCAAACCCATCACATGTATAGAAAGACTCCCACAAATAAGACTAAAATAGCCTGTTCCCAAACGAGGCCTCGAGGCCTAGCAAACGAGGCCTCATTTGGGGACTGACTATTTTAGCCAAAAAGTCAACTAAAACTAGTCACATCACTTCTCTACTTTTCTGCACATCTTTTCGTAAAAAGTCAAAAAATTACTAAAATAGCCTGTTCCCAAACGAGGCCTAGCAAATAACTATTTTGTATCACTTACCCCTTCATCCATAAACTCATTCAAATTGATCCCTTGAATTATAAAAATCATATATATATATAGGGTATGGCTGTCCAGTCCGGGATCGGACTGGACTGTGCTGTTGGGTCCGTGGAGTCCACCACGGGTCCCGTTTTGATAATATGAACCATTCAATGGATAGAACTCGTCGAGTACTATATGCTTGTAAAAAATCACGTTGATAGGATATCGATAGCTATGTGATCAAATCAGTTTCGTATTAAAAAAATTGAACGGTGAACAAATTAACGGTTGACAAAAAAACTGATTTGATCATATAGCTATCGATATCTGATGAACGTGATTTTTTACAGGCATATAGTACTCGATGAGTTCTACATATTGACGGTTCAGATTATCAAAACGGAACCCTTTGTGAGCCCCCACGGGCCGAGCAGCACGGTCCAGTCCGATCCCGGACTAGACAGAAGCCATACCCATATATATATATATATATCCTTTCAAAAAGTGATCTAGAGGAGTGTAATGTATATAAAGAGGTCAAAATGAATTCATAATAAATTAAAAAAATTGATATTGACAAGTAATCGAGGGGTCTTGGTGTAATTAAAACTAAAACTTATAAAAATTGAGCAAGTGTAAAAAAACTCACTTTCAGCACACAATCCTTGAATCGGGTCCCACCGCAGACCCGAATTACAAAAGCACCTATTAACCCCATTCTGCAGCGGATCCGACCCGCACGTGGAGTTGGAATCACAATCCGCCTGAGTTCCACAAACCGGTTCACTCGGCGACACCCACTGTATCTCCAACCCGGGCTGAGGCCACCGGTTCACGGGCAACGTCGGGTCCAAATTCACAAAACTTGAATAAGCACGACAACCCGCATCTCGAACCCGAATCATATACGACGTAGTGGACCCCCCAGCCCGAAACGTACAACAGATCGGAGCGCTCTGGCAGGCCGATACCTGGGCCGAGGAATTGATGAAACTGTGGCAAAGACTCGTCGATGAGCAATTCAACGGCGAGCTGAGAAGTGTTGTGGTGCAATTGAGGTACATGATGGTGTTGCTGCTGGTGATGTTGAAGGGGAGAGAGCTGTTCATCTGGATCCCTATGGTGGAGATATCGGATGTGACGCAGGTGTTGGGGACGAAGCTAGAGGGCTGGATAACGAACCGTTGGATGTCGGGAGTGATGGTGGTGATGGAGTAGGTGTTGTTGAGGGTGTCGAATTTGAGTGAGCCCGCGTCGCAGCGGATTTTGTAGGATTGGTCGCCGCAATTTGGTCCGGTGCTGAGGGGGTAGGGGACTGGGGTGGTGCCGCAGGAGGGGCAGTGGTTGGCGGAGGTGGTTAACCCGGCGCACATTAGCAGCGCCACCGCGAAAAGCCGGAGATTGGAAGTCAATGCCATTCTAGAGAGAGAGACCTGAAGGGCTGGGCAGTGGTTTTTCTGATTTATACGTGCGAGTGTGTGTGCGTTTTGGGTCAAAGTTTTGTACAAGATCTGCTATTTTTCTAGAAGATTATGATGTGAATAATTCTTACAGAAAAATATCTTGCACGCTTTATATTAGAATTTTGGGAAAATTATATAAATAATTCTCCGAATGTAATAAAATAAATTCTAAATTTTATTAATTTAAATTATTTATTTATTTTCATTAAATAAAGTTAATGAAAAAAATGTGTTTTACTCATTAAACTCAATGTAGGTATATATAGAATATCTAAAATATTCTACTACGATATCTTTCTTCTTTTTTTTTTTTTTTTTATCAATTTTATTTAATAAAAATAGATAAATAATTTAGATCAAAAATAAATCAACATATTGAAATTTAAATTGATAAACTTAAAAATTCATAATTTATTTTTGTTATAAAAGTCAAATCATAAAAAAAATTTGATAATTTTTTCTGAAATTTTCTTTCAAAAAATTGGATACGTCCAAGTAGAAAAATTATTAGGTAGTCAATAGGCACCATGTGTCTTTGCACTCTACCAAGCATCTAATGTCATGCTCACTATTGTTCTTCTTGTGCTTCAACACAATTTTAGAGTTATTTTTTCCATCAATTACAACACTCCTGATATTAACAATGTCTTATAACAATCAAATAACTTCTCAAGTAAGATAATGTGATTGATAATGTGATCGGTTTAAATGAGGTAGAAATATATAATTATTTTTTTTTGTTGGATGAAAGAAGAAAATTAACTATGAAGCTTAATTCCTTAATACTACAATATTTATGGTATTGTTTAATTTTTAAATTTTCTTTATTTAATCTCATCTCTTATATCAGTATTAAGGTTACTCAATTATATAGTATAAAATAAATGAGCATCTTGGTATTAATGTCGTAATCTTCTTGTGGTAAACCAACCTAACCGACTGATATTACATTTTTAACTTAATACTCATGCTAGTAATCTCACCATTAAGTTCCAACAAATTCATAACTCATGTATCCATTAGTATACTAACTAATGTATCAACACTAGTTATAACATTATTATTGACCCCATTCATTAATTACATTATAAATTTCAAAAATTTCTTAAATTATACCACATCATCAATTGGTATTCTATTTAATATACAATAATGCTACAGACACTAAAAATTCTACCAAAAGTTTTACCAAATGTCTCACATGAGTGTAGGACCTACACAATGTGGGTCCCACACCCATGTGAGACATTTGGTAAAATTTTCGATAGAATTTTTAGAGTCTGTAGCATTTTTATTTAATATATTAATTGATACATATAGTATTATTCTTAAGTTCCAACAAATTCATAACTCAACTTGTATCCTTGTCAAACATGACATTAATTTCTTATAAAAAGCGTGTAAGCGAGAAAATATTTAGTGCTCCTACAGCAAGATAATGTAGGATTTAAAGTTAATTTTTATTGGTTAAAATTATGAGACTAAATATTTTCATATTATTTTTTAAAAGACAACATAACAAGTGTCACAGAATGAATGGTGTAAAGTATTACTATAAAACCACCAAATAACCACTCGTGTAAGAGACTAACGTTGTATTTGATTAGGAGATTTGAGAATAGATTTGAAAAGAAAAAGAGAAAAAATAATTATATTTCACCTAATTTTATATACTTTATTTATTTTTCTTTTTAAATTTCTTCTCAAATCTCCTAATCAAATACAATATAGTATAACGCCAATATCATTATCCTAATTATTAATTGTGTGCAAATGCAAGTTTATTATTTAAGTAATGTTGCGTGCCGCATTGCAATTTCCTTTTTCTTTTCTTTTCCCTTTTTATATATACATTTTTTCCTATTCTAAACACGTTGATGGCAACTTCTTATGAACATTTTACTAAAGAATTAAGAAATAAAAAGTTAGTCAACCAGTTTAATTTTCATTATTTATTTATTTATCTTAAATTTTATTTTATAATTAAGGGTGTTCACGGTGTTAATTTTTAACATTTGTCGTACGACTTATTAGTTATCCAGCTTATTATTACTTTTTTTTAATCTTTAGTCAATTTTTATATATAAAAAAATTCAATCCTATACTACATACTTTAAAAGTAAAAAAAATATAAAAATTAATGTTGATGTTTAAAAAATTTACTACATATATATAACTTATCTTGTTTAAAACCAATTCCACAATTGTCAGCACCATAGCCAAATGATTAAAAAAAAATTAAATTGAATAATCAAGAAGTGACCATAACCAAATAAAACCTCTTACATGTGTTTGGCATTATAAAATTCATTCTTAGAAATTCAAAATCCAGGGCATTAATCCACGGTGACAAAATCAATTAGCAGTAAGTGGCTGGTGGCTTAAAAAGAAGACATCAAACAAGGTAAGACCAGCATTGTGATTTGGCCTAGGAGATTAATGAAACCCAACTTTAATATCATAGTAGAATTTAGAGATATCAAACTTAATTAATAAACAATTGAGTGAAAAAGACTTTTAAACAACATAAGACATGGCCCGGCAAATTATAAAATGTTTTGGAAGTATCACGTGTCCGTACTCTTTAACTAATTATCATTTAATATGTCATCTCATGTTCCTCAATCATCCAACACAATATCTCACCTACCTACCTTCTCCACTAATTACAATATTATGAAATACCACGCATTTATATCCCGAAATTACTGAATAATTATCCAACAACACTAACACTAACACTAACACTAACACCACATGATCTTTGAGAATCTTCTCTACTATCCTTCCTAATGATTTTATACTCTAATAATAAAATTATTTTTAAAAAAGAAAAAAGAAAAATATATATATAAATGACAATTATTTTGAATATAACTCATATCTCATCAATTTTAAATTTATAATATTCACTTCACTTTTTGAATAATTTTCAAGATAAAAATACATAATAAATAGCATTTTCCTTTTATAGTCTCCTAAATTAAATCCATTTATTGCTCTGACTAATAATAGTTTTCCAATATGGTCAACTAGTAGTTGGATCACAACAAGTAGGTAGGACCACCACCAACCCATGCCCATGTGCTTTGCTCAATCATAAACAGATTTGACCCAAAATCCTACATAAGACAATGAGAGTTCACCAAATCCTATATGTATATATACATATTCAAAATTGAATATGAGAGCTCAACATGATGTGCTTGTAGTGGGGGGTTTCATCTAGAAAGACTTCAAAAGTCGTCTCTAGAATAGCAGCTAAATTTGATTTTATATATTCCCTACCCTTTGAATGTCAAAACTATACTTGTCATGGAACCAAGTTTGGTGCCTCTTGGAATATTTGTAATGATTTTTTATTTGTTTTTCTTTGAGTAGAGACTTTTGACTATCTACAGAGCATTCACAAGAAGGCTAACTAAATTTTTAATTAACTTAAATCATTTTTAAAAAAAAATTCCTTTAATAGACTAGTTAAAAGACTTGAAATAGTTTTGTAAAGGGTAATTGACTTTGAGGGTCTCTGTCATCCTCCCCATGGAAGAAAGTGCAAGGACAACAAGTGACTCTTTCACAATTTAGCCAAATAAATAAAGAAAGAAGAAGAAAAAGCAGAAGAAATAGAAGTAGAAGAATGCCCTACTTTGAAAATGGGTTCATATTGGCAATATGGCAGCATCAATGCCTTAAACAAGAATGAATCAGTACCTAGAATATCATGTTATATTGTGTATACGATTCGATCCAACCAACGACGTAGAATTTTTTTTTAACGAATAAGACAATGATACCTAATATAATATGTTTTTGTAGTACTTCATTTATTAGAAATACTACGTAGACAATGTTACATAAAATTTTGAAACTACCCAATAATTAAGAATTTATTCAATACTCTTAGAACAAATCCAAGTAGTGCTTGAAAATAATAGTTATTCGCCTAAACCAAACCCATTCACTTTTTGTGTTAAGAGTTTTAAGAGAGAATGTGATAAATATCAATCAATAAATGGAATGAAACAATACTTCAAGTGCACTGAATAATTTATCCTACGAAATTTCCATGAACATATAGCCATCTACGTGCTTCTACGTCTACGTCTGTGTTCTTCATTTTTGTGTCTGTGTTTTCCAAGGAAATCAAGCCTATTAATGGCACTCTTTGCCAAATTTTTCCCCTAGTTAAATTATATATAAATTAGTTAGTTAATATAATTGAACCAGGCGCGGAGAAAACATAATGGGAGAAGCAAATCCCCTCCCCCGTTTTCTTATCAGAGAGGCATCTAGTGTAGGGGATGGATGGCATAGAGAACCTGATCACTGTAATTATGGAGCACAGACCCAAAAAAAATCATGAAGGACAAGGGTGAAATAACCTCCGTTTGGAAAGCGAGTTGATTTTTTAACTTTTTGACTTTTTTAACTATCTTAACTCGGTGTTAAAAAGTCTAGTTTGGGAAAGATTTTTGATTTTTTTGGCTTTTTTGACTTTTGTTTTTAGAGAAATAATGTAATGATTATGAGTTGGATGTGATGTTTTGTCTTATTTGACTAAAATAGCTTATTTTGTCTTATATGACTATTTTAGCCCAAATCTTGCTTCCCAAACGGAATATATATATATATATATATAAGAATTTGCTTGAGGTTCGTCTTTTTTTTTTTTAATTTTGTCTTTTTATTTTGAATAATTTATTAATGGTGGCTTATATATTGAGTGAATGTTTTTTCATAATTATGCAAACATTTTTAGTTAATTATGTAAAATAGATTTTTCGTAATTATGTCAACATTTTTGGTCAATCATGCAACAAGTTTTTTCGTAATTACACAAACATTCTTAGTCAACTATGAAACATAAATCTTTTATTTTTTAACAAATTATAAATACACTCATAAAGTTTGTTTAAAATAAGAATTGGTCCTATAATATCATAAATTACAACTACCATTCGTTATATAAATTTTCATTGAACACAATATTCAGGGCAAAAAAAAACTAATTCTCCTATGCAATAATAAATTATCAAAATTATTTCTTATCATTAAAAACTATTAATTGACTTAATGATTTCTTTATGAACAAAATGATTAACTGAAAAATATTTTTCATATCATTACAAATTTTTAATTACTTAATGATTTACTTATTAATAAAATTGATCATTCGTTATGCGAATATAATTTATGCATTTAGTTATTTATATATATATATATGTATTTTTTTTCTTTATTAGTTCAGTAAATTATCTTAATAGTTTTTTTTAGATGAGAGAATTATTTAAGTATTTGTTTTAGCTACACACCATAATTTTTTTTTTTTATAAATAAATTCGGAAAAAATGTTAAAAACTCACAAATTTACCCAAAATAATATGGTAATAAAATTGGAGTTTACATCATTAGTTGTATAACAAATTAAAAAATAATACATACCATACCACATAATTCTATTATATATGTAATGATTTATTTTATTCAATTTCATAGAAAAATATTTTAATTTTTAAAAAATTATCAAAATACAAAACTTAAATCTATTGTAATAATAGTCCGGGCCTTGCACGGGCTTTCTTAAACTAGTATATATATAAGAACTACTTCGTTGCTTGAGGTTCGTCTTTTCTTTCTAATTTTGTCGTTTCATTTTGAATAATTTATCAATGATGGCCTATATATTGAGTGAGTTTTTTTCGTAATTATGCCAATATTCTTGGTCAATTATTCAACAGGTTTTTTGTAATTATGCAAACATTCTTAATCAATTATGAAACAGGTTTTTTCGTAATTACGCAAACATTCTTGAAATAGATTTTTTTCGTAATTACGTAAACATTCTTGGCTAATTATGAAATATAAATCTTTTATTTTTTAATAAATTACAAATACACTGAAAAAATTTGTTTAAAATATGAATCGATCCTATAATATTAGAAATTACAACTATCATTTGTTATAAATTTTAGGATAAATTACAACCATACCCCTGAGGTTTGATTAAAATACGAATTGCTCCTTGTAATTTTGAAAATTATATTCCACCCCTGAGATTTTTAATTTCATAACAAATTGCTTATTTTATTAATAAATCATCAAGTCAATTAACAGTTTTTAATGATGTTAGAAATATATTTCAATTAATAATTTAAGTAATTTTATTATTGTATAATAGAGCAATTATGAATTTAATTTTTTAGTTAATTCTGTTAAATAAAAAATATTAACAAAGGCATTTGTAATTTTTCAAATCACAAGAGACAATATGTACTTTAAGCAAAGCTTAGTGGGTGTATTTGTAATTTACCCTAAATTTAGGCTTGGTTTGGCATCTTCAAAATAATCTACAAAGTTAAAAAGTTACAAAAAAAGTTAAAAAATTATCACTATTCACCAAAAAAATAATAAAAAAATTAATTTTACACAAAAAATAATAAAACTCGTTTGACGTGCCACAAGTGAAGCTAATTTTTTAGAAAAAATTGTACAGCCATATTGCACAAAAAGCACGCTGATGTTCGGCCCGTGAGGGGCCATCACGGGTCCCGTTTTGATAATCTGAACCATTCAATGTGTAGAACTCATCGAGTACTCTATGCCTACAAAAAATCACGTTGATCGAATATCGCTAACTATATGATCAAATCAGTTTTGTATAAAAAAAGGATGTTATAGTTGACAGTTAAAAAAAAACTAATCCGATCAAATAGCTATCGATATCCGATCAACGTTGATGATACGGTTCGTTCATGGTGGATGGACTGGACCGATCCAAGCTCCTCAAGTCCACGTCCGAGTGATGAGGCCCACCAGAAGACCTGCAAACAAGTTCAACGGGGAACTGGGTAGTCCCCCAGCGAACCCTCCAGCGTGTAAATTAGAAGTGGAAGTCGGGAAATGTAGAGCGAGAGAGAGAAGAGGAACAGAATACTTAACCTTCTTCTTGCCTTCCATACTTACTTATATTCTTTGGTAATCATTTCACTGTCCCTTCCGACGTGCCTCCCTTGCCGAAAAGCCTGTGCTGTAGCCTACCTTGTTCAGGGTAAAGGGGGCCCTATTCCGACGGGGAGGTGTTGTCGTAATAAATGCTGCGATGGCTGCATTAATAGTGATGTGTTGTGGCAATAATTTTGCAAATCTTTGTCTGCTGATGTGGCCTATCTTGCACCTGCCATATGTCCGAATGTCATTGGTCCCTCATGCCCAGTTGGCCTCCAGCTGTCCTGGATTTTACTACCCGGGTTATGCAATGGGGTCTAAATGGTGGGCTTGGGTTTGTTCACTGTGGGTTGTGAGCTTTATGGGCCTATCCATGTCAAACGTAATTTTTTTATAAGTATATAATACTCGACGGTTTCTATACATTGAACGGTTTCGATTAGTAAAAAGAGACCCATTGTGGGCCCCACGAGCTGAACATCACAGTCCAATGCAATGCCCGCAAATGAGGCAACTATTTCTTATGTCAAATGCCCCTGCCCAAGACGATTGGCCGTATTGCTACTCTCCCTAACTTCTCCTACACATTAATTTATATAATTTTTTAATCTACGTTTTTTTGTAAAAAGTTAAAAAATTAATCCAAACAATCTTTTTTTTTTTTCCTCAACTTTTTAGTCTAAAAAGATAAAAAGTGCACTCATTTAAGATACCCCAAACAACCATAATACTCAAGGGGGAAAAAAAAAAAAAAAACTATTCTCCCACACAATAATAAATTATTAAAATTATTTATTGAAAACTATTTATTATATCATTAAAAACTATTAATTGACTTAATGATTTATTTATTAACAAAATGGTTAATTAAAAAATATTTTTCATATCATAAAAAATTATTAATTTACTTAATGATTTATTATTAATAAAATTAATCATTTGTTATGCAAGTATGATTTATATATTAATAAAACTAGTCATTAATTCAAAAATAAAATTAATCATTTGTGTATATATATATGCACTTTCTTCTACTTCTTTAGTAATTCAGTAAATTATCTTAATAATTTTTTTAGATGAAAAAATTATCCTAGTATTTATTTTATATTTATGTGTTGAGAAAAGTTACGCACCATAATTTTTTTTATATAAATTCGGAAAAAATATTAAAGACTCCTAAATTCACCCAAAATGATATGGTAATAGAATTTGATTATGCATCAATGGGTGTATAACAAATCAAAAAATGATACATATCATATCACATAATTTATTATATATCTAATGATTTATTCTATTCAATTTTATAGAACAATATTTTAATTTTAAAAAAATTATCAAAATAAAAAGCTTAAATATACTGTAATAATAACCTGTATCTTGCACGACCCTTTTTAAATATATATATATATATAAAGAACAAAAGAGCAACTAGAGAGTTGAAAAGAATCCAGAAACAACCCCATACATAAGTCAGCGTTTGAAGGCTTAGTTTACATCAGATAGTTCAGAATGCATTATGCATATCCACAATGAACTAAAACTTTGTTTTTGTTATACATCTCAGAAAGCACATTCCCCTGTAGCAGCGGTGCTGCCTGCTGCTGAAAATACGACACCAATCATGGTGAACCTTGACCATGAAAGAATGATTACTTGCATACATATATATATGCATATGTATACAAACTACTGATGTATGTACATACACATAAAATTCAAATGTTTATATATCAATGGAGGAAACTACTAACCTAACAAAACTGTGTTCGAGCCCTTTTGAGTTAACGCACCTTAAGTAGGCGATTCAGCAAGCATAAGAGTGTGCCACCAGCCACATGCGATATTTTTAGAGACACAACCATCAATGGGAACTTGAGAAGGAATGTTGCGGTCGATTACATCGCCCAAGCCAAGCTGCATTGGTAGAAGAATTAGTATATGGATTAAATCTTCGTAGACAACACACGATGTGCACAAAAGGTAGATTAGTGGATTTTCAGGGTGTTGAGAAAACAAGTTGATCAATTAAAAAACGCAAAAATATTAGTGCACATGAAAAATAAAAGGAATTATTTTGGTCAATGTTATGTTATGTGTAAATGTTTAACTTGATTGAGCTATTTGAGTGCACGCCATGCCACATATGCAACTTAATCGAGAAGTTTTAGTGCAGTACCTGGCCATACTTGTTCCATCCCCAGCAGAACACCTTACCGTCATCTTCAAGCAACAAAACAGGAAGTCAGAGAAGACACTATCAATGACACATCTAAACATGAACACACAAAGCAAAATGCTAAACTGATTTTACAAACTCTTAGAAGTTATCTCATCCATACAACAATCTATAAATATCATTACCAATTAATCTCATCTAAACATGAACACATAAAGCAAAATGCTAAACTGTTTTTACAAACTCTAACGAGTTATCTCATCCATACAATAGAACAATCTATAAATAACATTACTAACTAATCTCATCCATTATTTTCAGATTTTATTCCATATTAAAGAGCTTGAAATTGGTCCATTTCCTTCTTTGCGACAACCATAAAATATCAGTTAGCTCTCATATTTATTGCCTAATGAGGCGCTACACTAAGATCCCACTTTGGTTATTGAAGGCGGCACAATTATTCAAGCCTATTTGTATGGAACCAAGCTAGGGCAGACGAAGGTCCCCACTCCAAAGTGGTCCTCTCCACCCCCATTCTAAGGTGGGCTGAGCTAAGGGTTCAATCTTGGCCCATTCCCCACTCTGAAGTGGGGAAGGCCACGGGCTTAGCCCAAGCTCCTTTCCTTACTATGATGTGGGCCAAGTTAAGGGTTCGGCCTTGGCCCTTTCGCCACTCCCAAGTGGGTTAGTCCATAACTTAGGCTCCAAGACTCTTACTCCAAGACACTTGAGCTCTAACAGATCAACCAACACCATGTGAGTAAAGGACGCGTGGTGGCCACGAATGATGGAACCACCCAACAGAGTCTTTGCTCTCCTCCAATGAGGAGCGACCTAACATAACAAATAAGTGCCAGGTGGCAGAAAGACAAACTTAATGAGCAAGCTAAGCCTAACCTTACCTTCCTTTACAAAGGATCAATCTCTTTACACTCTACACACTCGTCTTCTCTACCTTCTCTCCACCAAACTCGGGTACCAACTCGACCGTCGGAGGGGTTTCCGACCAACCCCCGGTCAGGCAGCCTAACGATTTGTTCGTTGTGCAGGCCTTCACCCATCGGTGCATTAAGGTTCGTCTACGAAGTTCCATCTTACTCTATTGCGGAAACCAATCCGCACAGTTATCTAATGATAAACTTTTTCCGTCTTCTACTTGTAAAATTATGATAGCATATAGTTCCGTTGGCTTAAATTTTCTCTATGATAACTAATCCACCTTTTTGAGAAGTTTTAAGTGCATGAATGCACTTTTGAGTATAAAAAATAAAACAATAAAAAAATAAAATAAAATAAAAAGTAAAACTTGGAATTTTATGCTTATTTGACGTAGGAATGGTTGTCCAAAACCCTGATTTTCTATTTTGTTCCTACCTCTTTTGTTGAATTAAATAGAGTTCAAAACTAGCTTCTTTTCACACAAGGTTGTTAAAATCGGGATCCTAAGTAGGATCGGTGAGAGGGTCTGGTGGATCGGATCGTAGGATCGGATCGAGGATCGTAAGATCCTACTTTCTGTTAAAAAAAAGGATAAAAATTAAAATTAAAATGATACATATTAAAAATAAGATAAAAAATCATAAAATCTACGATCCTACTTGCGATCCTACCTGCGATCCTACCTACGATCCTATACGATCCCATACGATCCTACACGATCCCATGCGATCCTACACGATCCTACTTGCGATCCTGTTATAACATCGATCCTACAACGATTTGGATCGTTTTGGCAAAGTAGGATCGTAGGATCGTACGATCCTACGATCCGGATCGCGATTTTAACAACCATGTTTTCACATCAACCTTTTGTGTTTCACCACATTCTCGTAGAATGCTGGTCAGACACCTATCCACTAACTGCATAACATTTCTAGAACATGTATTCATATCTTGAAGGTATAAGTAAGGCCTCTTGGCTCTCATTGATCACCAGAACCTCTGTTTTTGTTCATTTCAGAATTCAAATCCAGTGCAAAAGACAAGCCAAGCCAGTTTGTCTATGCATTTGTATGCTTGGCGTCATGGAAAACTACCTACTCCACAGTCCACACTCTTTTCACCAAAAATGGAAATCCAGATGGCAATAAAAGAGCATGAATGATGTACCTGTGACTACAGCACTGTGACGAGCACCGCAAGATACTATTTTTGCATGATTGTTTTCCAAACTTGGAGCATCAAGAAGCCTGGGAAGTGTCTGATGCAGGAAATACAGAAAAAACAGAGTTAGTTAAGCAAACTTGCCTTTCAGCTTTGAGGATGTTTAAGTCTCTGATATTCTAAAATGATTAACCACTAGTGATAGGGAAAAAAATCGGGGTGAAGGACATGTCTGAAATAAAGCAAGACCAGAAATAAGGAAACATTTTTGAAGTTTGCATTACAAGCCGTTCCAGTTTTGAAGGAGAATATATTGCAAAACTAAGAACTACTTCCAATTGACTCTATTTTTGAACTAGTAGATTTTTAGTGCAAGAGTAGAATCTTAACCAGCAAATCATGGCATTTCGTAAATAGAATGAATTCAAAATATATACCTCTGCCTGATCAGTGCCAGTTCCCAACTGCCCAAATTGATTCCCACCAAATGAATAAACATCACCATCAGCAGAAATGCAGACGGTGTGCCAGAGTCCTGCAGCCACGCCCTCTATCTGGATACCCAGTAAGCTAGATACACATATAGGGCTGAGCTCATCATCTGTGCTTCCTTGCCCGCACTGCACCAGGACATCTCAGAAAACATAAATCAACATATTAATATGACAATTCGCGAAACATCAAACAATTAGATTGAATACAATTCAAAAACTTAGCAAAAACAACACAAGGATATTGATCAGATTATCCCTTTCTAGAGTGGATATGGAGCTCATCTTGAACATCTACTGTGCTTTTTTTTTTTTTTCTCCACCATTTTCTACCTTACATAGATGTTGACTCAGAAAGCAGTTAATGCTTAGAAAACTTCTTGAGCATCAACAATGTATGTAAGAAAAATAAAATGTTCAACATACTAAGCAGAACAACAAAACAAGACACCAGCTTTGAAAACTTCTTGAGCATCAGCAATGTATGTAGGAAAAATAAAATGTTTAACATGCTAAGTGGAGCAACAAAATAAGACCGCAGTACCAAATTTTCCTTTGGTACTTTCATTAGACAACAAATAATAATGCTTTACTACAAAAGATGCAGACATACCAAAGTAATAAAATGATAGGCGGGCCCAAAATTCATGCAAATCGGTGATGTCATGAAATCCAACCGCAAGCCTTCACAGAACTATAGTTAACAGGCACAGTGACTGAATTTCGACAACTGACAAGCAATGGACATTTTTTATTCAGGGGACAGCAATGCTGCACCCAGACTGAATCTCTAGAGTTTCAGCGAGGAAAGGAAGGATAGACGCACATATGATTTTTCTGGAGCATACTTTGAAGAAAAAGGAGATGGCATATTTGACTAGATGGCTAGGCATCAAAATGTATGCTAGTCTTTGTCTTAACAAATAGACTACTAGCTCATTAAATTGAAAGAGAATGACATATTTGACCATCAGATAAATGAAGGCATAATAAAGAAACCATTTAGTTAAAATTTTTGGAAGGACTGCTCCACATTCCTGTGGTAAGGAATGCAAACTGCCAAAAAAATGATTAAACGAAGTCAAGACTCTGTCAGCAACTGGGAACTTGATCTAAAGCTGGCTTCTATATTGAGCAACCAAATTATAGATTATGAAAAATTTGCTGCAACTTCAGCAGTTGGGAAGAAAAACAAAACATCCTCATGTTGAGTTAGCTGCTTAAAGCCCAGACCTAATGGGTTAAAATTTTAAAGAAATCTTGATGCCTCCATACAACCATCAGGCCTTACTAAAAGTTAAAATACTTCTGTAAGCAAAGATATGCTGTTCCCTGAGTCAACCTATTTGACAACTACTCAGATTCACAGTCAAATCTCCGAAGGCAGGTAAACCAGATGAGTTAGGTTCTGTTTGGTATAGCTGTTAAAACAGATTATAGATTATAGATTATAACTTAACAGATTATAGATTATGACTTTAATCAGAAGTTGTTAATCTGTTTGGTATAACTGTTGGATTATAGATTTAAGTTGCTGAGTAGTGCTTGTTAAATAAGCTGTGAAGTAGCTTTTTCAATTAACTTTTATTTTTTATTATTCACTATTTGTCTACATTTCTCATAAAAAATAATAATAATATTTTATAGTCCATTTGGGTCTTTTTCTATTTTTAAAAAAATAAAAAATAAAAAAATTTAAGAGTATAACCGTGAATTAATATATCCACAGCAGAAGCTGATAATCAGAAGTAAGGGATGAGCAGCTTCTCAGAATCAGTTTTTTTGACTTAAAATAAGTTATTAGAATCAAAAGCTGTTTGAAATAAGTTTAACCAAACAGCCTAAAATAACTTTTTAAAAGCCAGAAGCCATAAGTTGGCTCAAAAAAGTCCCACCAAACACCCCCTAACTACTATTTGATACTTAGATTCACTGTCAAAGCTCCAAATGTAGGTAAACCAGATGAGTTAAACTAGGTAGCATTCAGAGACACAGAATTGGGACTACACTAAGAAGCATTAACACTTCTAAAAAGATAACGTGTCAACACGACACTCGTTTGACACTTCCCAATACTTCACACGTGAATCACACCACAAGTTTGAATAAAATAACTTGAAATCCAATAATAATAAAAAAAAAACAAAAAAAAAAATGTAAATTTATACTTATTCTCCTCTTTTTAACTCGAAAAATTATTTTCTTAAATATTCATATAATAAATATATAAAATTATAAATTTTGCATGCATCCCCCACGTGTCTGTGTCCTACATTTTTTGAAAATTACCGTGTTGGCACGCCCATGCTTCTTAGGGGCCACACATGCTAAAATTAGGAAAAATATTATTCCCACTCCACTTGTTTATAATGTACTCCAAAATCACATGACACTATTCCCAATTCACACTAGAATAGTGCATTTACAAAGAAGTGGTTAACATATTCCTAAATTATTAATTTAACAATTCAGATACAAAGCAAAAAAAGAATGAGAAAAATAAATCACACAAAGCATGCAACAAGAGATTTCATGATCCAGAAAAACTCACCTGTCCATAGAGTCCCCATCCAAAAGTAAGTAGTGCTCCAGCATCTGTAATTGCAAAAAAAGTCACATTAAAAAGTGAGATAAACATAAGATTGAAAACAAGTAATATTTTCCTAAATACTATGCTGTACTTGACTAGTTATCAACCAAGTCACGAAGTGATTACCAGTGATTACTGCACTGTGTCTCCCTCCACAGGCGATTTCCCTGACATAGCTTCCTGGAACTCTAAAACCTTGTCCCTCTGAGCTCAAGCTTCCTCGTGAAAGGGCCGCAGATCTATCTTTCCCAAAAGAAGAGGAATCAATGCAAGGAACAGGATGCGGAGAGGACACCATCCGTATCCGGGACCCCAAACCTAGCTGCCCCTCGCCTCCATAACCCCAACCCCACACCTGTCCTATATCTGAAACTTCGGGAAAATAGGATATATCAAGTGTCTTTCTTCACATAATAGGATATATCAAGTGTCTTGCTTCACATAATATGCTTCCATAGTTGCAAACAGCATGCTACCTAGAACCTATGTATTACAATGAAGAGCGAACTACACATCAAAGATGTGGCATAAGGAAAGCAGTTAATCAAGGATATAGTGAATACCTGACAATGCTAATGTATGGCGCCCACCAGCTGCAACAGTAGCAATTCTTACTCCCGGGTTCAATGTCACAAGACACGGCAATGCTGAGAGAGTTTCATCACCAGATGGTGTGCTTTCTGCAGCTTGCTTAGATGATGATATTCGTCTACGCTTTGTACCTTCCTCCCCACCTCCTCTACCATCTACACTGGACACTGTTCCACCAGAAGATCTTGATCCCTGAGGGCGAGGACTCACTGTTACAGAATTAACCTTTAACGTTATTCACCAATTGGAAAGCAATTTTTTGTGAATCATTCTGATAACAAGGCTAAACCAAATTACCTTCTTCTGCCAAAAATGAACTGTGTCTTTCAAAAGCATCCTTCTCTTGGATTACAGCTGTAGATGAATCTCCAAATACTTTCCCAGAGGGAACACACTCTTTCCAACCCCATGTGTACACTTCTCCATTTTCTGTATTGAGAATCAAACATTGCTTACTCCATGACTCAAGGAAGAGTGATTTACCAAGAAAAGTATTTATAAAAAAATGGCCCAATAATAAAAAACCACAGTAGCTCTATGTGAAACACACTTTTGAAAACCGGACCGGCTGGTTTGACTGGTTGAACCGTCAACCGGTCTAAGTTCCAGTCCAGTTAGACCCTTGAACCCATTCAAGCTCAAAAAAATGGTCTTTTTTTCTTAAACCGGAAAAACCGGCAGTTGAACTAGTAAACCGGTGCCGATTTGAGAAAAGTGGCCGGACTTAACATATGAGGTTAAGATTTGAAAATTGTAGTGCACAAGGCTTGAACTCAACACTTCAAGTATGAGACTCTTGTTAAGTTCCCACTAAAGCCAACAATACTCCTTGTAAATAAATTAGTAGATATAATTTATTTATTATATTTCAATCATTTTCTCTCATAATTAACATTTTTACAAATAGCATCAATAAAAAAAAAATGTATAAATATATGTAACTCCTAAATTTGTTTATATAAATATATAGTATAATGTATATTTAATATTTATTTCTTATTTAATTATATTTTTAATTTATTTATTACATATTTATGATATCACAGTTCAACCCGACAGTTGAACCGGTGATCCGTCCACCCGATGCATTTTCCGATTCGCTTACCGGTCCCCTTTTTAAAACCTTGGTGAAACAAATTCAATGGGACTTCGACTAATTTGATCTCTGTCTTTTAACTAACATAGCACTCCATTTGGTTGTAGGGAGAAAAGGAAGAAAAAGGGAACTTAAAACATTGTACCTGCGAGTTTTTACAATTTGTGACTTTATTCTTTCCCTCCATTTTACTAGCAACCAAAGGCGAAAAATGTTCAGTTTCTTTCACATATTAAAGAATGGAAATCAGAAGTACCAGTAACTGCAACACAATGTGCCCAACCAGCTGCAGCTTTTATTATTTTAGCTTCTGACGGTAGAGGAAAAGGCTCTGGCGTTTCCTTAACAAACACAAGGGAAAGACAATAAAATTAAGGAAGAAATCAAAAAAGAACTCAAATCATTTTCAAGTAGAATGTAGTTCTGGTTTACCCCATGCTTTCCGGATGTAACATAGCTTTGACCTAGATCATCTGTTGAACCCCATGTAATGAGCTTTCCGGACTCTGATTGAAGAATAAATATGAGTACAAACGAAATTAAGCTCCTAACCATTACCAACAAACACTGAAATGGAGTAAAAACTCAAGCAAATCACATCAAAATTCAAAAAAAAAAAAAAAAAAAAAAAAAAAAAAAACTTTTCAATTGAAGAAAAGATTTCAGAATCAATACATAATCAAAAGCAAACAGATTTTCATGGACATGAAAACTTAATACAAAAATTAAGCAAGCATTTTTAAAAAATGCTAATTAGAGATGGCAATGGGGGTTAATGGAGTGGATATTAATTCTCCATCCCCATTCCCCTATAATTATTTTTCCCCATTCCTCATGGATACTAACTTCCCCATCTCCTAATGGGTTTGGATTTTTCCAACCCAACTTGACCTTTTTTTTTTTTTTTTTTTTTAAGATTCACAACCAAAACTAAATATACATTCAATCTTATTTTATTTTATTTGGCTTAACAACAAAATCAATTACACATTAATTAACATTGTCACATTATTCTTGTCAAATTTTATGTATGTTTAGAATTTTTTATTTGTTTAAAAAAATTCTATTCCTACAGAAAAATTTCATCTTTTTTTTTTAATTTTATGTATCTCCTTTTCCTCTCTATTAATTGATTTTCGATAATCTGAAGGTGAGTTGTTACTCTTGTTTCCATCTTCTTCTTCTTCTTCTTTTTTTAAAAAATTTTTATTTGTATTTATGGAATGAATTTTCTTGTTTCAATATCTCTTACAATTGTTTTATTGGATTTCTCTCTGATTTGATGGTAACCTTAAATTGAATTTCCCAATTTCCATATTTTGATTATGATTAATTGCGCATTTTTTATCGATAGTCACAATCTTATCGCCGCTAGATTGTTGCCATCGCAAATCGCCGTTCTTGTAGTGAGAGGATGAGAGAGAGTGAGAATTAGAACTCTAATTGTAAACAGAATAGTGAAAACTAGGGATGACAATGAATAACCTACCCTGTGGGTATCTATGGAGACCCAACCCAAATATATGGGTTTTTTCCTTTTTTCTTGTCCGTCGGGTAGGATAAGCGATATTCTTTAAATCTTCACCGGGATGGGTATCCACTAATTTCCACATATATATATATATTTTTTTTAGGTACATCGGAAAATAATTTCTCCATATGTTTTCACTACTCTATTTACAATTAAAGTTCTGATTCTCACACTCTCTCATCCTCTCACTACAGCAACGGCGATTTGCAATAGCGACAATCTAGTGGCGATAAGATTGTGATTATCGATCAAAAAAGCACAATTAATCATAATCAAAACATGAAAATTGAAGACAAAAATGTATAAAATTTCAATTAAGGTGATCACTAGTTAAGATGAAAATTGAGAAATTCAATCTAAGGTTACTATCAAATTATAGAGAAATCCAATAAAACAATTGCAAGAGATATTGAAATAAGAAAATTCATTCTATAAATGCAAATAAATTTTTTTTTTTTTTAAAAAAGAAGAAGAAAATAGAAACAAGAGCAACAACTTACCTTCAAATTATCGAAAATCAACTAATAGAGAGGAGAAGAAGATACATAAAATTAAAAAAGAAGATGAAATTTTTTTATAGGAATAGAATTTTTTTAAATAAATTTTAAAAATTCTAAATATACATAAAATTTGACAAGAATAATGTGACAATGTTAATTAATGTGTATTTGATTTTGTTGTTGAGCCAAATAAAATAAAGTGGGTGTTTGGGAAGTGGGTTTTTATATAGGTTTTTTTAGTTGTAGGATATTATTGGATAAAAAAATTTTGGTGTTTGGGAAGATAGTTCGATTTTTTTGTGGTTGGATGTGATGTTTGTGAGAGAAAAAATGAAATGATTATGGAGTTGGATGTGATATTTTGTTTGAATTTGTTTTTTTTGATTTTGTAAAAACTGTCTTTTAGTGGAAAAATAAAAAAAATAAAAACCCAAAACCAAATCTTGCCAAAATAAGATTGAATATATATTTAGCTTTGGTTGCGATCTTAAAAAAAATAAAAAGTAATAAAAAAAAAAGGGTAATACCCATGGGGAACAGGAAAAAATAATTATAGGGAAATGGGGAGGGGAATTAATATCCACTATTAAATCTCCATTGCCATCCTAGTGAAAACATATAGAGAAATTATTTTCTGATGTAGCTAAAAAAAAAATATGAAAAAATTAGTGGATAGTAGAGATTTAAAGAACATTACTTACTCTACCCGACTGACAAGAAAAAAGGGAAAAAGCTATGTATTTGGATTGGGTCTCCATGGATACCACAGGTAGGTTATTCATCGCCATCCTAATGCTAATCTCAGCCAAAATTAAAGCTTTTTAAATAAACTCTATCACTAACCTAGGGTTACATTAACTGAAGGAACGGTGTTAACAGATCCAATGTTAACAAAAAAACACAATCTTTTCAAAACAACAAATCGAAACGAAAACCAAAAGAAAAGCACCTGAAATGGCCATAGCAAATCCGCAACCGCCGCCATAAACATCCTTCCACGAGCATCCGTCTCCAATCGACGGCGGAAGCCTAACCGCCACCGGAGACAGCAGCGGCGACCTCTGCGGCAGAGCTCCGGGAAGGTACCCCCACATGAACACTAACTTCTCCTTTACTTCCTCCATTTTCACAGCTTCTTCACCTCCTCCTCCACCATCGCCATTCATACCGACTTTCCCGAGAAAACAACACCGAGATAAACCGAAAGAATCACGCACTTCAGGGTCTCTGTTTTAGCTTCTATAGAGAGAGAGAGAGAGAGAGAGAGAGAGAGAGGAGGTTAGTTGGGTTGGACTTGGGGAAGTGCCCTAATCGTTTGAATAAAGTTATACCCATGTATACCCGAGTATTCAAAAACGGATGATTTGATATAATTTGATATAATTTTACAAGTTTTAAAATTTTATAATGTATATAATTAGGGATTGTTTGGGATGACTTAAATAAGTGTATTTTTTGTGTTTTTATGAAAAGATGTACATAAAGTAACTAGGTAATATGATGAAAAAAAGATAAAAATATGAATTATATTGGGGTTGTCAAACTTGACCTGAGTGTTATTCATATCCAATTATTATGTTAATTAATATATTAATACATGTTATAATATTATTATGTTTTTTGGTAAGTGTTCTTATTTTTTTTAATTATATTATCTCTTTATTTTTTTATATTTTTTAAAAAAAATTAAAAAATTAATTTTTAACTTATTTCTCAAAATAATTCTATAACTTTAAAATTATGAATCTCATTTATTAAACAAATTATAAAAATTCAAAATGAATAAAATTATTAGTAGTGACATATGTATCAATTAATTTATCAACTAGTATAATGACATAATTATAGACCACACCCATTATACAAATTATAAATATTTAAAATTTTAAAAATTATATCATACTATTTATTAATACACTAATTAATACATATAATATTATTTTAAAATTATATTTTATCATCTATTAATATATTAATTAATATATCGATTAATAAGTATAATAGATAAAATTTATAATTTTGAAATGATAATATGCTTTGGGGGCATCCGTATCATTTTCAAGCGAATGGGGGTGCCACGTAGGATGCTCACGTGGGGTATCGAACACGTGGCGAATTTGTGACCGGTAGATGCTTCGGCTAATGGTAGCCAGGAGTTTCCCAGAAGTTTCTGGAAGCTCACCAGACTCCAGAGACCTTCGTAGTAGATGGCGTGGTCTCTTGGATTCTTGACACGTGTATTTCTTTACTAAATAATTCCAATCATTACGCAATGCCACGTGTCGGATGGTGGGGGAGGGGAATTACTACAATATTTGCATTTTTTAAAAATTTTTTGAGGTACACGTGACACCTGTGGAGGGGGCTTTTATTAATTGTTTGGTAATCGTTTTCTTATTTGCCACAAATACCCTCGACATTGTTAAAATTGGGACACGCGTCGATGCTTGAGCGGGTGTTCTGACTTTTAAGACAAACCCTTCACCTTTGAAGCGGCCGAGTAATGCTTAGAAATAAAAATATTGGAAATTTCAAAAATTTTATTGAAAGTTTTATTAAATGTCTTAAATGAGTGTGTGATTTACAAGATTTATATTGTGTGGGTTCCATACTCATGTGAGACATTTGGTAGAATTTTTTGATCTTTAACATTACTTTGTAAGAAATTGTAAAAATTCTATTAAAATTTTTACAAGATATCTCATATGGGCGTGGAACCTATATCATGAGTTCGATATGAATCTCACATTTATGTGAGATATTTGATAAAAATTTTGATAAAATCTTTAAAATATCTAATATTTTTATAAGTGTTCCTAGTCACACACAATTTCTTTTTTTTCCTTGGCGCGGTCCAAGAGTCAAGTAAGAAAAGTTATTGGGTGGTGTTGAATCATTCATTCATACTACTTAGGGGTGCTTTGAGAAGATGGTAAAAAGTAATTTTTTTACTTTTAACCAAGCTTTTGGCTTTTTTGAACAAGTGATTTGAAAAGTTGGTAAAAAGTTTAGGGCTGAGCAAGAAAGCTATATAATCTGTAATCCGATTCGGTACAGTCCAATCCGATAGGGTTGGATTGGTTTTTTAAATCCGTGGTTCGGTTCCGAATTGAAAATTTAAAAATCTATAGGTCACGGATCGATTCCGGATTGAACCCCATGATTCCGGATTGGAACCAATTCAGACCGTATATAAATAGTCTATATTTATATTATAGACCCTCTCACATAATATCATTTCTTATTCCATATAAAAGCTAAACCCTTATTCCATGTTGCTTCTATGATTTTGTTTGTTTGTTACTTCTGTTCATGGAGTTTTGTTACTTTTGTTTGTCTGAAACTAGTTTTCTTATTGTTTTTGTTTGATGCTATGTTTAGTTTTAATATAGAGGATAACTCTGCTTTGTGTAACGTGTATCTAATTTTATTGCTTTTGTTTGTTACTTTTGTTCATTGCTTTTGTTTGATGCTATATTTATGTTTTTATAAAATTAAAATATTATATATTTTTTTTATTTAATTATGCGAATCCGTGATCCTAAATCGATCAAATTAGTGTTTAAACGGATTGGTTCGGATTGGTTCAACAATTAAAATGGATTGGATTGGTTCTAATTTTTTAGGAACCGTAAATAACGGATTGGTCCTAGTTTTATCCCAATCCAGACCAATCCGAACCATGCTCAACACTACTAAAAAAAATACTTTTTGCGACCACTATAAATCGTCGCAAATAATAAAAAACAGTCGCAAAAAACTTTTTGTGACGACCCATGCAACGGCAAATGGGGGTCGCGAATGTGGGGGTGGCAAATACTTATTGCGACGGCAAAGCAACGGTCGCAAATTATTTGCGACCGCCTAAACTACTTATGGCGACTGCTATTTTGCCGTCGCAAAAAACAAAGAAAAACACTAACATTATTTTTGGCGACCATCTTGTTACTGTCGCAAAAAAAAAGAAAAAAAGAAAAGAAAAGCATAAGAGTGTAGCGTTAAGCACTCTAGGAATAGCAATGACAAGAATTCAAATAGTATAGCATTGTAGTTTAATTGAACATGCCATTTGAGTCTCAAAATTGGAGCTATACGTGAAAGTTATTACAACTAAAAACTTAAAAAAAGTTCTTTTATGAAAAAAATACAATCTAGAACTGGCCAATCTTCTTATCAATTTTCTTGCTCGGATGTTTCTCCACTCTATCGATGAATTGGCCAATCTTCTCATCGATTTTCTTTTCAAATTCCACATCACCACATTGCACCTATGCCCATGGAACCTGCCAAACAATCTGCTGCTCAAAAGCACCATAGCATGCACAACACCTCCACCTTTGTGCCAAACCCACAAATGGCAACTCAATGTCACGTAAAAGGGCAGATCAAAGTATTACTAAAAAATAAATAAAATTACTTTCTTATAAACAATATTCAATTCCATCTACGGCATTTAAAACAGTTTCTTATTAAATAGAAAGTGTAATAATAGCTGTTCTAACCTGGATGGCATTTGCTGTCCTCAATCAGAAAAGTGGTGAAGAGTACCTAATTTGTAACACAATTAAAAAATTCTCTACAGCAGCAAGAATGTGACTACTCTGAGGCTTGAAGGATGGATCTGCTAATCTTGGTTTAATTCTGAAGAAGAAAACAACACCTTCAAGCTTATTATAGATACTATATACAAAACTGGATGCTTATAGAGCAAGGGTTAAACCACGAAAAAGAATTGTATGCATCGAAAAATTAAACTCCAAAAGAAGTTTGGGTGTAACCTATATAAATCCAAAGTTAAAAAGGAAATAACTGAATGCTTACAGGGGGCCAGTTCTTTTCATTTTTTTCTTTTGGTGGAAGGCCGACACCCCAATTGTTAGATTTGTAGCTGAAGTCTTAACCTGAAAACAAATTCATCTAAACAAAAATGATAAAAATGATTAAAAAAAATAAGGCCTCGTTTGGGAACAGGCTAATTTAGTAACTTTTTGGCTATTTGGCTAAAAAGGTAGGTAAAAAAAACTTGTATGTTTGGTATGACTTTTTGGCTAATTACGAAAAGATGTGCAAAAAGTAGAGAGAAAAGAGAATCTTTGACTTTTTGGTATGAGTGATTGGCTTTTTGGCTAATTTAGTAACTTTTTGGCTAATTGGCTAAAAAGGTAAGTCCCCAAATGGGGCCTAAGAAAGTAAAAATCTCCACTCACCAAAGACTGCTTTGTGATGGACAAGAAGATAGACCTTTGACATATATGGCTCATTTCTTCATTTAAAGCTCTTCTCATCTCAATTAAGAGTCTGTTAAAAAACAGTTAAGCCCCAGTTCATTGCTCTTTACTATTAGTGTCAAACTCCCCCTTACAGATTTCAAATGAAGGGATGTGATTTTTTATCCATCTTTAAAAAAAATGTTCAAAAGGGGCAAACAAAAAATAAACAAATTCTTTTTGTAGCAAAAGAAAGAGGGTGACAGTTTGGTTCCAAGGATCCTTTTTCTAAACCATTTTGTATAAATATTAAAAAAGGAACACATCTGCAAGTAACATGACAAATTCACATGAAAACATATTATAATGGTATATTTCCGTGGGAAAGTCATCAATATTTTCATTTTTGTTTTTCATTTTTTGTTATGCTCAGTAAAACGAAGTATTATACGGAAACATGAACAAGTGCATAGTAACAAAGTGATGTTGAGAGTGACATGAAACACACAAATGAAACGCCAAGATGTAACTTCATTCTACAAGCTAGGGCCTCTCTTTTCCTCAAGTCAAATAATCTAAGACCGGTTTCTTCAATAATCCACAAGCTTTGAAATATGAGATATCTTGTATTTTCATTGACCTTTTGGATCAAAATTCACAGTGTTTATTTACAAACTTCACTGAGATAAACATACAATGTTTCAATGAGAATTATTCAAAAAAAAAAAAAAAAAAAACCTAATTTGTTGAAATTATGAAATAAGATCAAATTCAATATAATAGAAACTTTTACACTACAAACAATGTTCCACTGTCAAGCCTTTTACCATGATAATTTTCATACAAGGGAAAAAAAAATGATTGACAATGATGGGGTTGGTGCAATGCAATCATATTCTCAAACAAGTGAATAACAGAGCTTTGTATTCTTGAGAGATCAAAACTGGTTTAGGCTAATTTTGGTGGTTACTCAATAATACCTGCTTCAAGCAAATCTGTGGTTTGGCACGTTCATAATTCGGTTCCTCTGTAGTCCTTTCAGCAATACTCGAGATGGACAAATGTTGAAAAAGAATTTCATTCTCAATTTATATGTTTCCGTGGAAGTCTCAAGGCATTATAGTAATAACAGATTACCTGGCAAACATCTAATCCATCTGAACAATGGCAACAACATAATAATAACTGATGATACTCTTTACAAAATCACTAAAAAGCTTCAATCTTCTATGTATTAATAAGTCCCTTCAGTAATCCAGAGCAGAGGCCTCACTCTACTACTTACTAAAGGCTATCACAAAGAAGAAGTTCCTTAGTCAACTCACTATGGGGGAAGCTACATCTAGAAAGGTAAGATCTATCTCTTTCTTCTCCTACGCTCTTCGATAGCTGCCCTATTCAGTAAAGACCATTCTAGCTAGCAAAAGAATGGAAAGAAACAACATGCAAAGAACTCCAACTTCATATCCAAAACAAGCTAAAACCATATACATTTCAGAATCACAAGTCAACTTTCAAAGTCAAAATAGAATAAACCAAAAACAACATCAAATCGAAAAAAACAATTAAAAAACATTAAACAAATATAATTTCCAAAAACTATATCAAACAAAGTGAAACGATCAACATAACATAGATAATCAACAGATCTTGAACCTAAAGGTTCGGATTATACAAAGCTTAGAATCAGAATTCGAAACTCGAGATATTCATATATACAATTGACATAATTAAATCATCAACCACAACAAGCAACGTAAATTATAATTAAAATTTGAATCAAATTGTTTACCTAAATCGAAGCTCGAGGCACACGATTCTCAGTTGCGCAGCCGCAGTAGCGGTTATCGTATCTAGAGCGTTGTTGTCCGTGCTTCTCATCTCTCTGTTTTTTCTCCTTGCTCGATCAAACAATTAACCTAATTTCACTCAACAATTTTCTGTTTCATCGTCGATCAAATCTTGCGAAGGCTGCAACTTTCTCGAGAAAATTCAACTTAGAAAATCGAATTTCGAGTTGGAAAATGAAATTCAAGATCAGAGAAACAGAGCATGGATGAAGATGAAGATGAAGAAAGTATGTGTGTGTGTGTGTGTGTGAGAGAGAGAGAGAGAGAGAGAGAGAGAGAGAGATTCATACCACTGGAGTTGCGACTGTGGCGAGCAAGAGAGCAATAGAAAGACAATTTATGAATGTCGTGATTCGTAATTCGTAATTCGTGAAAGTGAAAGGTCTAGGCCATTGCTATATAAGAAAAAAAATAACATAAATAAAAGGAATAAGAAATTAGGATTCATTTATTTGGGTAAGTGAAAGGGCTATAAATGTTATTTTTTGCGACGGTTAAATAGTCCGTCGTAAAAAAATAGACGCAAAAAGTCTCTTTTCTAGTAGTGAAAGTTGCTTTTAGCTTTTTTGATTAATATTTGTTTATGATGTCAAATCACAATAAAATGACCAAACTACTCCCATTCAATTTAAAATATTTATAACTTCACCCATGTAGCACATTTTGATCTATGAGGGGTAGAATTGTAATTTCACTAATGGCTGAAAACTAACTTCTCAAATGTCTTTAAATACAAAAAAGTCAATTTTTAATTTTTACTACAAACCTAGAAAAGTGACTAAAAATCAAGTACCCAAAAGAGGCCTTCGTTATTGAAGAACACTCAGTTATTTTATCAAAAGAGATTAAAAAAAAGTTGATGAATTTTATTATTTTCATTAATAACAATTAAATTGGGACGCCATATCAATATATTCTAAGAGCAAAAAATAATTTTTCATCAATTAAAGATTAGAAGAACCTACCAATGTATTTTATACTCTTTTTTTTTTTTTTTTTTTTTTTTTTTTTTTTCTGGTACTTCGAAAATAACCAATGTATTTTATACCAAAAACTATAATAATATTATATTTACTACTTTTTTTATGTCACATTAATATATCATATTGTTAAACTCAAAATAACCTCACTTTTTATGAGAGAATTATGCCTATTCCGTGTTTGGTCTTGTATACATTTAGAGCTATTGATATTTTAATAGGTTGCACATAAATTTTATTTAATATAATGATCGTGATTGTATCAGATAAGATAATGAAAAAAAAAAATACTCATAAATGAAAAAGGCTTATAATTTTGAAGTGTAATTTACTCCATTTTCGTGGATTACCCTTGAATATGGATCAGTTATGTGTCAACTGAGTCACGTGCTATTTTTGTCACAAAAACTGTTGGACAATCTTCACTGTTGAGAGGGTAATTTATGTGAAAATTGGGCCGAGCTGGGTAATGAGTCATTGTGGGCCACAATGCGAAGGGCTGAGTAAAAAGGCCTTAAAAGTTAGTCCGGTGTTGGAAGGCTTTGAAGTTAGTCCAGTCCCAGAGCTCCGAAGTTAGTCCGGTCTGGAAGAGACTTGAAGTTAGGCCGGTCTAAAGACGTTTTGGAGTTAGTCCGGTCATGGCGTATTGTGGTTAGACCGGTCAGAACCTTGCTATTCGGTAGCCCGGTCTAAACACGCCATGGTTTGTACATGAGAAACTGAGATAAAGGAGTAGTGCAAAGAAGAACCGAGCTAAGTATAGTTCGGCCTGCTCTACGGCGCAGCATAGCCATGATTATCTCGGTCCTATTAGAATCCGACCATGGTAGAACCATCTCACTTAGTTTAAGCAGTGAGGGGGGTGTTGAAGGATAAGTATTATCTTTCAGGCGTGTGAATCCTAGGAGGACTCTACAGGGAGGAGTAAGAGTCCTACTTGGATTGTACCACACGAAACCTATAAAAGCTCACAATATCACCTATGGAAAGGTAACGCAACTTTGATTCCCGAATACACAGAGCTTTTGACTATTTGTCTAGTTTGCTGACTTAGGCATCGGAGAGGTGTCCGGCACACACCCGCTGGCTAGCTCACGTTTGTATTTTCAGGTAGTCGAGTGACGTCGTACGGAGGAGCGCAGACTTGATCAACAGGATTATACGAGAAGGTTTATTTCTTTCCCGTACAACTGTATTTAAATTAATTAATTATATTCGGGTACTAAATGACAACAGAATATAAAAAAAATATAGGAAAGGAGAATGAATGTTTGATTACAAAAATCAAACTAGAAAAAGAATTAAATAAATAAAAACAGATTTTATTTTGTTACAAAAATAACATTAAAATCTGATTTAAATAAATAATAAAAACAGAAAAATAAATAAATAAATTACTTGATTAATATCTTGAATATTATTTTGATCAAATCCAGTGTTTGACACTGTGTCCTCAAGACAGATTCGTCCTCTCCACGGTACTTTCAGAATGTGAATGTCTATTTTCCAGAATGAAATGATCAACTACAAACAATAGCAGCACTACAAATTGTTTGCCTAACGAACACACTAAGTGTTTATACTCTTTCTCACAAAAATTAAATGCAGCAAAATGAAGAATAAATTTGCAGATGTGAAGTACGAAATTTCTGAATGTTAAAACATCAGATGTATTGGTGGCTGCAGGTTTTGAATTAAACAGGTACAAACCTTTTTGAACAGGTATGAAACCTGTTTGGTTTTGAATTTAAACAAATTTGAATCTATTGGGTTCAAAAACTCAAATAGATAAAAACGAGAAGGGACCTGTTTGGGTGTACAGAAAACCGGACCAGTTTATTCCCGGAATTAATTTGAATTCTGGATTTTATTTTTCAACAAATAAAATAAAATTTAAATGTTTTTTGACCCAAAAAGATAGATATTGGGCCGGACAAGCCCAACCTCACACCACGCATCTGCGCCTAAGCCCCGACCGACCGGATGGACGACAGCGCGCGTGTGGTGATTTTGGGTCCAATGGGTCTAGCCTATAACCTCCCTCTCTAAAACACTTGGGTACCCCTTAGGACACACCCCAAGTTGTAATCACATGCCTAATAAACCCATTCAAAACTTCCCACTAAATTAATGTGGGACAAGCTTTATTCAAACATTTAAGGATTTTTTTACCAAAACTCCATTTCCATGGAGTATACTTTGGTTTCACTTTCTCATTCACTCGGTAATGGTTTTGAGCAACCAAATATACCATGTGAATCACAACGAGGCATAGAACGCGTTACCACTTTGACCCGCGAAAATCGACGCACGGGTCCCACCTAAATATTAGACAAAAGTTAGGAAAAAATCTGTTTTTTACCCAAAATTTCCAAACCATTTTCCAACAAAAACTATAATTACTGTAATTTTGATCAAAGATATTTGGATCAAAGTGAAAAGAATATGATAGTTTAGAAAAGAAAATAATTTTTTGTTTAAAGGTCAAAAATAAAGAAAGAGTGATACTTTATGGAGTACAAATATAATTTATCAAATTTTCGATTTTTAATCTCGTTTGAGTCATATCATCTCTCTATTTTTTTACATAATTTAAAAAAAAATTAAAAAAATTAAAAAACTAACTTTTTAATTTACTTTTCAAAACCACCCTTTTATAAAAATGTCCTACCAAGTTCTCCAACTAGCAAGAAAATTCGAGAATGTCAGGGGGAAGATAATCTTTAAATTTGAAACTTTGGCCAAATATTTTGTATACGAAATAGGATTCCTCATATTATTAAAAACATTTAGGAGTTGTTGAGTGTTCTAAATAAGTGTATATTTTATCTTTTTAAACTAAAAAGTTGAAGAAAAAAATATGATTATTTAGATTAATTTTTTAATTTTTATGAAAAAATATGTATTAAAAAATTATATAAATTAACGTGTAAAGAAAAATTAAGACTGAGAGTTATGTAATCATAATTTTTAACTTTTAATAAATAGTAATAACTTCTTAAATAATTTTTTGAATTTTCAACTTTTTCACCACTTTTCAAACTTGGCCTTAACATCACCTCATCCGAATGTTGATTGGATGATAATTATGTTTGTTTTAATGATAATTATCAATGTGAGAATTATTAAATTACTTTTATATAAAAAATATAAAATAATAAAACAAATAACATTATGATTTTTACTTAATAAAAAATACAAAAATATTAAAACATTAATGTTCAAAAAAATGGCCAACATGTAAAAAAAAAAAAAAAAAAAAAAAAGAAGAAAACAAGAAAAAAAAAAGGGCTAGAGGACTAATTTTCTAATACCAAGTCTTTGGCTTCCATTTCAATCTCAATATCCAAGGCCCATCCTAACCCAGAGAGCTTATGAATCCCTTATCTCCCCAAACAAAAGCCTCGTTTGGTAGAGCTGTGGAAAAGTGATTATAGCTTATAACTTAACAGCTTATAGCTTATAACTGTGAACATAAGCTGATTTTGACTTATAAATTAAACTTCTCCTCCCCCACTCAAAGAATAAGTTGATTTTTGACTTACAAAAGATATAAGCTATATTGTTAAGTTGAACCAAACACATCAAAATAACTTAAATTAAGCTAAAAGCTGAAATAAGCTGAAAATAAGCTCTACCAAACAGGGCCAAACACAATATTAATGAGTTCTACCTCTATCTCAATCACATTCCTTCCTCTATCTCTCAAAACAAATGGACCCTAATTGTGGAGTTGTAAGTTCAATTTTGCAAAGAGTTTTGAGTTTTTAAATTTTAAATTTTGAAAAGAGTTTTGAGTTGTATTTTGAAATTTTTAGATTTTTCTTAAAAATATTTTAAAATGTTTAAGAAAAATTAATTTTTTAATTTTAAATATTTTATTTTATTTTTTTTAATATTTTAAACTAAAAAACGCAACTCCACACTCGAATCATAACCAAACACATAACTCAAAATTCAATTCAAAATTTATTTTCAAAACTCATAACCAAACACATAACTCAAAACATAATTCAAAAACTCTTTTTAGAACTCTTTTTAAAATTCTATTAAAAGAATTCAAAAAAATATTTTTTATTTTGTTCTTTAAAATTATTTTATATTTTATATTTTTTGAAAAAACATTTTTTTTCAATTTTTTTATATTTTTTAAAAAATGATTTTTTTATATTTTTTAATTATTTTAAAAAATATAACTCAAATATTTATAAAAAAAATACAGTATACAATTGTATAAAATACGGTGCACATTAAAAAAAATAAAACTCAAAACTCTTTCAACACTCATAGTCAAACAAATTTTTTCTTTTCAAAACTTATAACTTAAAATACAACTTCACACTTAAATTATGATTCTAAAAATAATTTTAAAAAATTAAATAAAAAATATTTAATTTTTTTTTTTAAATAGAGTTTTGAAAAGAGTCTGATTATGAATTTTGAAAAAAAATTTGAATTGAGTTTTAAGTTGTGTATTTGTTTATTAAAAATAATTTTTGAATTTTTAAGTTATATGTTTACTATAAATTTTAAAACAAAAAATTGAAATTTTTTAATTAGAATAAAATTTTTAAAAGAGAACCAAACCGACCTTACTTTCTATCCTGTTAACTTCAGACTAGATACTTATTTTATTCAATCCCTCAATCCAATGATGATCCTCGACCTCTTGGGATCTAAAATTTTCCTCCTCCACTAACAAAAATAGCTTACTAATTTTGGACAAGCCAAATACAGTATGTATTTTATTTTATTTCTTTTTGACATTCGATAGGTGAATAGGTATCGTCATAAACTAAAACTAGTATTGAAATAGTGGTGGGTCCCCCACTTGGTGGGGGTTAATTCCTAGCTGGCAACCGGTTACCCCGGGGCTAGGGCCCAATGGGGCTATGACGACACCACAGAGCCCTTTTTTTCAAATCCAAATAAAAAAAAATAGTCCTTTTTTTTTTTTTTTTGAAATAGTCCTTTGACATTGGGAAATTAGTGGGCCATTTCAATTCAAAAGCCATACATTTATCTCTTTTGCTTTGTTTGGCATGTGAATTTTTGGTTAAATTAATTATAAAAAAATAAAATAAGTTAAAAAGTTAATAAGATAAAATTTCATATTATTTTATTTTTTTTTTCACAATAATTAAAAAAATAAAAAAAAATCAAACTAAACAAACTTTTTTACCAAAATTAAAATAACTAAAAAATTAAAAAATCAACTTAAAAAAATTACATGCCAAACGGCAGCTTTGTCTGCCCAAAAAGAGCAACTCATATCTGTCTACTTTCTGCCCAGCCAATTGCCATACATTTGCTGTCGGTTTTGTTAGTGCTCTTTTCAATTCAAAAGCCAACTCTCACCCACTGACCATAAAAATTTGAAGTAATTAAAATTTTTAAAAAGAAAGAAAAAGAAAGAGGAAGTACAGGAGAAAAAGAGTAAAGAAAGAGCAAGTACACAAGAGAAGCTCATCAATATTATTAATCATTTATAAATCTATGGATAAAGAAACTTTTATTTCTCACATGCTTTTATAATAGAAGTAAAATTCTTTACAATAATTATGCAGTGGTGGCTTAAGAGCTAAAAACATAACTATTATGTGATTTAAGAAAAGAAGGGTTTAATCTTACAATGATTATGTTTCGGGCTCTTAATGTACCATTGTGATGTTGTTATAATGATGAATTATTATCAAGGATACTATTTATAATGAGTAATGTTACATGCACCAACTCATATAAGAGTAATTGATTAGCTCTAGCGAGACCTAATCAGAATAGCTCCCACTTAAAGACTCAATTCATTTTCTTTTTTAACACCGTTACATTTATCAAATTTGTTTAATCCAAATTCACCCAAATGAGTTTCTTCCCAGTAAGAGACTCGTACACCGAAGTCACTTTTCAGGAAAAGACTCATTCGAATGAATTTGGGCTAAACAAATTCAATTGATGAACATTAATCTTTCTTTTTATAATTATTACATGCATTAACATGGCCTAACAAAATTAAGAGAATAGTGAAAAAATTATTTAAATAAAATAAAGTAAGAATATGTTGTTAAAAATTTTCAACTATAATCATGATTCATGAGTTCGAGCTCAAGCAATTCAGTAAAAAAGACATGAATATAAGCTTGAGTAATTATGAATGAGACGTCCTTATTTGATTAGAAATTGTAACCATGAATTTATGGTGAAATTTTTGTTAAAAAAGTCAATCACATTTAATGATACAAATAAGTCAAAGATGTGATCTATCTTCTTTGATCTTGAGAATTTGATTTAATTTGATTTAAACCGCTTTATTAATTTAGGTGGGCTCATTTTTTTAAATGTATATGTATTTGTTGGCTTTGACCATTAAAATTGTCCATTTTGTAATGGATTGGTTTGGATCATTCAATTTGGACGGATCGCATAGATGTTTGTCGAACCTTACATAATATATATAGATGAATCACTTCAATAGTTGTATGACTTTTATAGTTAAAGAGATCAAAATATATAAATTTATAAATAAAAAAATAAAAAATAAAAAATAAAAAATAAAAAATAAAAAAATCTATATTTACTCATAATTAAAGAGATCTGGATGTAGGAGTGTAAAAATGGCCTGAGACTCATGGGTAACCTGAGGTGGGCTCGGTTAGGCCTACGGGCCAAGCCCATGCCCAGTCCGGGACTCTGAGCCTAGGCCGTTATTTTGAAGCCCAACCCACTGCCCACCCTGAAAAAATTTTGCACCTTGTGGCCAACCTGGTCCAACAGCCCACTTGTCTCCCTTCCTCTTTGCTGAACTACCAACTATCAAAATTCAAAAATAAAAAATAAAAAAAAATTTGTTGTAACTTGCAACAGTAAAAAAATTAACAGTAAATTTGTTGTGCAGACTGATGCGTTGCGCTACTCCATGCCAATAGAAAAAAATTAATAGTTTAAATTTTTGCTACTGTTGCAAACTAACAGTAGTAGTAGTAATAATAATAATAATAATAATAATAATAATAATAATAATAATTCAAACTGTCACATGATTGTTTAACAGAACGACCCTGACAAAAATTATTTATAAATTCACTACATCCTTCCAAATTTCTATAAATATCCCCTATCTTTCAAAATAAATCTCACATAATTATCTATTTCCAACACCCAACTCTCAACTTTCAACTCTGTCAATTAATTTTAAAGTCTTGTCCCTAAGTGACAATTGTAATTATGCAAGAAAAAGCTTTTATCAAAAGAAATTAATTTTTGTATTGCATTCACTACTTGGTAACATTAATTAGTTTAATTAAATTTATTAGTTACTCCATTTTTTACATTAATTATTTCTTAACATATATTAGTTGTTATTACTTACTTATTATTTAAATTAATTGTTAGTTCTTATATATTATTTTACTTACATTATTATGGATCTAAATATTTCTAATGTTTATGTTGATATTGATGCATACACTACACAACATGAATATATTGATTCTCCTTCTAATGTACCTAACATCCTTCTTCTAATAACTGGATCATCATCTACGGGCACAACTAGTGGTGTTTGAGAACATTTCAAAAAAATAACTATAAATAATCTTGATGGTACAATTATATTTAAAGCAAAATGTAAATATTATGCATATTCACTTAGTACTCTATCTGTAGGGAATACTAGTTATCTTAAAAGGTATACTAACAGACATTTACAAAGTCAACAATTTGATATTAGAAGTCAAATGCAATTAGGAACTTCATTAAATGGTCATGTACAAATATTTTCATATGATCATATAAGTGTATACAATTTTGTAGTTGATTATATTATTAAAAAATAATAACATTTTACTACTAGTGAATGTTCCTATTTTGCCCAAATGATTCACAAAAATTTTGCATCACAATATCAAAGTTTTTCAAAAAATACTACTAGAAATAGGATTTTAAAGAAATTTGAAAATATTAAAAGTGAATTATTTGACATCTTAAAAAAAATTGAACGGAAGAGTTTATTTAATATCTGATTTGTGATCAAATAATGGTTTAGAATATCAATATATTACTGCACCTTTTATTGATAATGATTAGAAATTAAATTATTTTATTTAGATTAGTTGTATACGCTGGTCATTCGCTTGGTGTAGGAATAAAAAATGTATTACATGAGTGGGTTTTGTAAAATAAAATATTTACTATTAATTTAGATGATGCAACATATTACAATTAGACTATAACCAATTTGAAATCAACTTTATAATTACTTTTTGGTGGAGATTTATTTCATGTTCGTTGTTGTGCCCATATTTTAAACTTGATTGTTAAAAAGGCTATGTGTAGACACCCCATTTTTGACCGCCCTTAAGACTTGGGCGCTATTGATGGTTTACTTGGTGATGAAAGATGTGTAGGGCAAATGTTCGATTTCTTCGGTAAGGAGAGAGACAAATCCCAACCTCACACCCCTTTTTGGACCAAAACGATTTTAACAAAAATATTTTGGACTTTAAAACCCTCTCTTTCAAAATAGTTTTTGAAAAAGTTCCTACGAAGTTCTGACGCTCGCATTTTGTTAAATGTCGAGCTTTTCAGTAAACCGTGCAAGGACAAAGTGGAAATAAATGAAGGAGAGATGAACTCTTTTGAAAAATCTTTCAAAACACCTTACTTAGGGGTTTGGGGTTGAATAAAAGAGGAGAGGAGAGAAGAAAACTAGTTGAGGAGAAGTTCGGCATGAATCCGGGTAGGATCAAAACTGAGCGGCTTCACTAAAATGAGCATAACTTTTTACACAGTTGGAATTTTGATGTGAAGATGCTACCATTGGAAAGCTTACTTCGGGGGCTTCAATTTTGACACAAGAATGACCTGAAAAAGGGTCCAGATGAAGGAGTTATATCAATTTGAAGTTGGGCCCAAAAAACAGATTTTTCTGTGCAACCAGAGGTGGAAGTTTTTGACCATGAATGGGATTTTTTGGCCATGTGCTGGCCATGAATGGCCAATGCCGGCCCCCTGCCATCCAAGAGTGTCCCATGCTGGCCAACAATGATCAAGTGCCGGCCATTAATGTCAGAAAGCAGTTTTTGACAGATATTTTTGCTCTAGCTGTTCCAACTGTCTCTCTTGAGATATTTTCGACCAAAGCTTGTATTTTGCTATATATAGAGAGGCTTCTCTATGGTTTTAGGGGTTGAAAACATTTTAGGAGTGAAATTTTGAGAGCCTCTCTCTCTACATTTCTCACTCTTAAGAACCTTTGTGCATGAGTGCATACAAGTGTAGATACACTATCCCTTTGCCTATGCATCCTTGATCAAAGTTGTTGATCTTTGAATGGAGGTTCTACAAGGTCTTCTTGGAGCTCCTTAAGGTGGTTTTTGACTTGGTTTTGTGCCTCAAAGTGTGCTTGGCTTCAAGAGGTATAAAACTCACCCTTTAAGCTTGTTTTCATACTTGTTTTTACCACATTTGCAAATTGTTTTTGGCTTGGTTTTGAATTGAAGAAAACTCTTTTTTTCAGTCCTAAAAATGGTGGTTTAAGCCCCTTTTGAGTTTGGGGGTGGTCTACTATTCTTGTCTCTTTGCTTGTTAAGCTTTTGTGCCATCTTTCAAAGCTTCCTAAAACAACTTTTCTTGGCCTTTTAACCATTGAAATCCAGGGGATTTTCAATGGTAAAAAGTTAGTTTTGAGGGCCAAAATAGGTGGGGGTGGCCTCCCCTCCTTGTATCTTGTTTGCACGTGTTGATGGCCTAACATGTGAGCATGTATTTCTACCCTTTTGTAGCTTATCTTAAGCATGTTTTAGGCTCTATTTTGAACTGCTTTAACTCTGTTTTTGGCTGGTTGGGTCACTTGTTGCTTGCATCTTGCACTTGTAGTGTAATTGTGCTTACTAGCCTAACATGTCTAATGAGTTAGCTTATTATTCTAGCATGTGTTGGCTCCACTCCAGCACATTTTTGCTACTGATTTAGCATCCTTTAGCTCTGTTTTGGATGGTCTTGGTCATATATGCTTTGCTTTGTATAGTTATAGTGTAGTTGGCCTCACTAGCTTTGTGTTTCAAGGCCTCCAATATGCTTTTCTTGAGATGTTTTCATGCCATGACATCATTGAGTATGTAATTTCAGTGCATAAACCACTGTCACACTCTCACATATTCTACTCTTTCATTACTTTTGAGAGTTGTGCCTTATGCCTTGTTTGTAGTCCAACACATGAGCATGATTTTCTTGCCTTTTGTGCCTAAGTTTCAGTATATTTTAGCCACTGATTTGGCATGATTTAGCTCTGACCAGAGCTGGTTTAGTCATTTGAGTTTGATGTTGCATGCCTCTAGTGTTGTGTCTATCACTAGCTTTAATGTTTTTGGCTCTTAATATGTTGTACATGAGATGTTTGCATGTTATAGTCTTATTTCTCATGCCATATTAGCACTGAATTTCTGCAATCTTCCTCCATGCTTCACTCTTTCATTTACTTTGAAAGTAGTCTTAAGCCCCTTGTTAGCTTAAGAATGGAATTGAGGCTCTCATGCCTAATGGTTTTAGCCTTCTCTTGAGGGTTTCTACTAACCAAAAGCATGAGGCTTCTTTCATGCTCAAGGTGCTTGTGGCTAAGGCCATCTTTCCCATTAGAGGACTTTCACATTGGACTTAACCGGTTAAAGGCCTAATTGGTAAGCTAAAATGTGTAAACAAGAATTGGACAAGTAAAAATGCCAAGATAAACATGTTGCATTTGCATTGCATTGTGTTCAATCGGACGTTATATTGAACACAAAGCGAATTTGTCCATTTCATACTCAAAGTGATGAAAATGAGCCAATTCCCTTTGTCTCCATTGCCTTTGATCATCTATGATAAGGTAGTGGTCCAAGAGTCTTGTTTGTCTTGCATTTATTGAATTTGTGCAATTTGGATCCTTAGCCATCATGCATTGCATGCTTGATTGATGGTTTTGGATCCAATGGTGCAACTCCTTTGATGTTTTAAGATGATAAGGATGGGCATGGTACAAACATACCCTTGGGAGACCCTCAATTTTCCTCTATTTTGTGCTCTGTTGCAGTTTGGTGTTGCAGCACACCAGTGGTCGGCAGTGCCACACCAGTGGCCGGCACTGCTTCATCATTGGCCAGCAGTGCACATCCTTGGCCGGTAGATGGCCGGCAGCAGCTCCTCATGGCCGGCAGGCCACTGGTGCACTCTCCAACAGTGCTTTGGTAAGGTTCAGCAGAAGTTCTTGGAGACACCCTGCAAACAGAGTCTCTAAAGAGCAAACCGGAAGACGTTTCGGGGTGGCAACCGAGTGCATGCATCCTCCATTATCCGAACCAGAGTTGAGGCAGTGTAGTTTGTAGTTGAATGCTTTACTTGATAGTTAGTATTGTTTTGTAATTTGATTAATTAATTTGTTAATTAGTTAAAGTTTTGTAATAATTAGTAGTTTACTAGTTATTCAATTTGTTTTGTAATAATTAGTCTAATTAGTCTAATTAGATTAGTTAGTTAGCTTAGCTTAGATTAGCTTAGTTTATTTATTCGGACCCTCCTTCGAGAGGGCGTAATGTTGTAATAAGGGTGCGTGTGTGTGTGCATGTCTTCCAACCCCATTTCTTTCTCCCTTTTATTTATCCGCTTTCAGTGGTTAGATTAGGGCATGTTTCGATTAGCATATCTTATGCTTGCATGTTTGCATCATTCATTTGTCTTGCATGCACTGGGCTCGGCGCATCATTCAAACTGCATTGTATTTCAACACTTCTTTGAATACGTGTTTTCAAAGCCTGTTATCAAGTGTTACATTCATATGCCATCTTAGATAGCCGAGCCTATTTAGTTGCATTTTTGCATGTGTTGCATTAGGCATCTTGTATAGTTAGGATCATGTATGTTTCTAACTAGCTTCTATTTTGGCTCGGAGCACACTGTAAGTGTTTACGCTTTAGCATCTTTGCATGAGTGTGAGTGTTGCCATGTTTAGCATGCTTAAGTGTTTAACTACATGAGTGCTTGTGGGTGAAGGCTTGATTGCTTGAATTGGGACAGCTCGATGATTGTGAGTTTTAAGCCCACTTTGTGAAGTGGCAAAATCACGTTTTAAAGCCCACTTGAGGGTGGCAAATCTGCGTTTTAGCCTACTTGCGAGTAGTACTTTCAAACCATTTTCAAAAACAAACATGAGTTGTTTTGTTCCAATTCTCGTGATCGAGTCTATACTTGTATGCTGTGCACATCACGTAGTAAAGTTAGCTAAATAATCAAAATAAGAACACATGTGTTTTTAATACAACATATCATATTAGTAGAGGCCGATCTTTGATCGGACTAGCGGGGGTGCTCATTTCAGGACCTTTCTTTCTCGTACCCAAGTTCTCGAGCCGAGGCAACTTTGGTGATGATGGACACGTGGCATTTGGCACGAGTCAGGGTTCCTAAATTTCCCAAAACAAAATATTTAGGTGGCGACTCTGTAATCTGGCAAAGTAGTCCATGTTTGGCACTTTTTTTGATTCAAAATCGATTTTCCAAAACCAATTGCCAGATTTGGACTCTTTGGTGTTTATCAGTCTCGCATTGCACTTGTGAGACTAGATTCAGAACCGTGACAGGAGTCTGAACTGTAGGACGACCAATTTGCGCCCTCTTTAAAAGGGGGGTGCGCGGAGAAAGTCGGGTCTACAGTTTCTGACGACTCTGCTGGGGATTTAGAGAACTTGACTCGAAATCATGATATGTTGTTTTATCTACACTTATGTGTTTCTTTGCATTACATTTGCATTGGTGCGCCTAAGTTACAGTGTTTGCTATCTGTTATTTCTGAACGGTTTGCCGGAGGCTTGCTTGGAAAAACGTGCCATAAGGCTGACCAGTTACGGGCTCTGCCACGATAGAAATACAAACTTTGGTTTTACCGAGGCACCCTTTTTGACCAATCGACCTAGTTGCATATCAGAAGCCATAGAGACCATTCCAAACTAAGACAGGTTGCTCACCCGAATGAAGGATTGTTTGAAATCGCATGCGTGCGTAGTGAAATCCTAGCTCCTGACAAAATAGGACAGGGAAACCCTACCCCACCATAGGGGTGTTTTGGCTCTCACTTGCTTGCTATGTGCTGTTAGAGTGTGTCTCTGCAAGAATGCATGTATCAGTTGCAATGTCTGAGTATCAGTTTGAGGGTATCAGTTTGAGGCAGAAAATTTTGAGACAGAATTTAGTAAAGAGTACAGTCATTCAGCTATGCTCATATCCGTTCTTGTGAAACCAGGTTGAGATGCTGTCTATTTTCTCTTTTGCAAGGTAGTCCTGGAACCATAACTTCAGAAGGCTCCAATATCCCCCGAGTACTCTGGACTTGTATCGATAGACTTTGTCAGGTCGGAATTGGTTCAGAAGCAACCTGTGTTTACCTTACCCCCACCGGTTACAAGACGAAGGAGGTTCAGGTAGAATTCACCAGTACAGTTTCTATAGCAGTCACCCCTCAGTTCACCCGGGTTTAGTCTAGTCTGGTTTGGGAATAATTGTCTGCATTCAGCTCAGCACGAGATCAATGACCCATTCCTATGGCTCAGTATCCCCCAGCTAGTGTGGAAGAATAGATACAACACCTGCAACAAACAATCGAGGCACTACAACAGGACGCAGTCCGTCAGGCTGAAGTTACGACTCGTCAGGCCGAAGTGATAACCCAGCTACAACAACAACAGCCACAGCTGGCTGCGGCTACTACATCTCATGCACCTCCTATGGGTAACCCGACACCCGGAGCCACTACCCATACTGCTAATGTCCAAGAGACTCAAGGTAATCCAGCGGAGCCAATCCCAGAACAGGCCTCAAAAGCTCCTGTCTATCAAACCGAAGCTCCGTTTGAATTTGAGGTTGACCCAACTGCACTTAAGGTCAATAAACTGGAGAAGTTATTCAAACGAGCACAAGGAGTGAACTCCATCCCGGATTTAGAGGATGGGTATACTGAATCTGCAGTTACCTTACTGGAGCGGTTTAAGATGCCGCATATCGACCGCTTCGATGGCTCTGGAGACCCAATGGTACACCTTCGCCTGTTTTCTGATATCCTGAGGCCAATGGGTCTAACCCCAACGCAGAAGTTATCTCTCTTCAGCCAAACAATGTCTGGGATAGCCACAATCTGGTATGCGAAATTGGAGGACTCTATGAAACAGAACTGGGAAGAGCTGGTTGAGGCCTTCATTGCTCAATACTCCTACAACACACAAATCGAGGTCACATCTCGTGATCTCGAAGCCACCCGCCAAGAGCTAAATGAGGGTTTCTCAGAGTTCGTGACGAGATGGAGAACGAAGGCCTCGATGATGACTACAAGGCCTTCCGATAAAGATCAGATCAGGATGATTGTTCGAAATCTGCATGGCAAGTTGCTGCAGAAGATGATCGTTCTACCTTTGTTTGCCTTTCCAGAGTTTCATGAAACGGGGGTTCAAATAGAGGATGCCCTCAGACAAAGGATCTTTGTGGAAGATAACGAGCCTTTGAAGAAGAATGTTGCTCACAGTTCCAATGCTACTACTGATGGTAGCACAACTGCGAAATGCTCAGAAGTAGACACTATCACCACTTCCCTCAATGGCCAAAAACCAACCACTTCAATTCGGTCCCAAGCCCGAAATTTCCATCCTCTTTACATGAGTCTCTTGTAAGCTTTGAAAATGTTGCGAAAAGAAGGGTACCTAGAGCTCCTAGAACCTCAACCCCTTCCAAATCCTCTTCCACCAAGATATGACCCAGCTAAATACTGTGCCTATCATTAACAACACAGTCATGATACGAACCGTTGCATCCGCCTCTGTCATAAGATTCAGGATCTTATTGATGAAGAGATCATAACTCCACCAAAAGGACCTCGAGCTAGTACTGACTCGTCATCTCTACATCTCAATCTAATCTATATACTACCATCCACCTACAACCCCAGCATATACATCACCCCAGCCCATCTACCCAAGCCTGAGGTGTTTATCCCAAAAAGTATGGACTTATGCATGATGGATGCACTCAAGCCCCAATCATCTCAAATTCGTGAACCCACTACTTCTGAGCTGATGAGAATGATTAAAAATCTTCAGAGAACAGTGGCAGATTTGGCCTTTGGAATTTTGGCTCCGTCATCGACCACATCACATGCCAAAAAAGGCTTTCCAATTTTGGGGCAAGCTGCAATTAAAAATGGCCAACCTAAAGCCATCCCAGGTCTGGGCAATGACATGTCGACAACAACTGGGCTCCGCTTTGATATAGTGACCCGATCCCTTGACAAAGTGAAAGCAAGTGGAAAGAACAAGGTAGGGGCAGGCATTGGTCCCCCATGAACACCTTCAGTGGGCTTTTGAGGCCTTGAAAGCCGAGGGACTGAACAAACAACAAGTGCTCGCAGTTATTGCAAAGACTGTGGATGACACTTTTGCCACTCAGAATGAGAGCAGTTTGAACCAAGGGGCAAGCCGGAAGAAGGGCCGTCGTACCAGAAACGTTCCTCTCAACTTCAGTCCTACATCTATCAGAGATCAGCAAACCCAGTTAGCACCTACCAATCCTTTCGCCAGTAAATCCAACCCGACCACCCCACAACCAGCAAAATATCCACCCCGGGGTCAGAGGACTTTTACCCCACTCTATATGTCTCTATCAACGGCCTGGAAGGTCCTGATCAGAAAGGGGTATCTAAAGCCCCTGGAACCACGCCCATTGCCAAATAACCTCCCTCCCTCACATAACCCGGCCAAGAATTATGCCTTCCGTCAACAAACCGGTCATGACACTGACCTTTGTTTTTGTCTTTGCCATGAAATACAAGATTTGATTGATAACAAGGTCATTGTCGCACCAGGCTCTGCAAAGTCTATCGTCACTGGATCAGTGAACTTGAGAGATAATGTGACTATGTGATCGGGGGTTGAACCACTTGCTGATGGCACTCGGTTTATCCTAGATATGGTGGATGGCACGCACCATTTTGAGCAATGTGAAAATGCTGGTTATTGTACATTCTGACTTAGGTGTTGGGTCAGTCTTGTTCTATTGTATTGAGTCAGTCTTTTTGTACTGAGTCAGTTGAGTCCGTCTTGTCGTATCGAGTGTGTTGGAGTCAAGTGATTTTGGGGGTGTTACCGCGGATATCACTATCTTGTTTTGTGTTTGTCTTTTACACTCTTTCTTTTGAGTCTGTTTCTGTCATTGAGCTAGTTGTGCCAGAAAATCTGAATGAAACAATGGTGATTTTCACCCTTTTATGTCTGTTTCTACCCTGGAGCCAATTGTGCTAGAAGATCTGAATGAAACAGCAGTGCTTTTCACCTACTTTTCTGTGCCTTTAAATCATTGCATTGACCTAAGTTTTTCAAAACTTTTTGAACACTGTGATGAAAACAAAGAGGAAGGAATTCCTCGGGATTTGTAAAAATTTGATCAACTGAGAGAAAAAGAGGCATGCTAAGCCCTTAATGAATGAAATCATGTTTGTTAATGTGAGTATTGAGAAGGATCCTAGCTTGATCCAGATTGGTTCTACATTGTCTTCAGCGCGAGCGACTAGTCGCTTTCTTAAAAGATTTCAAAAAATGTTTTGCGTGGTCCTGCGAAGACCTGTGTGGAATCGCTCTTGAGATTGTACAGCATAGGATCATTCTCAACCCCGAGACTCGTCCCCTTTTGCTTTCAAACCTTGAACCTTGACTCAAAATGTTTAAGCAAACAATCACAACATAAGGCTTGCATGGCCGGATCAGAAGCAACCCTTGAACTAGGGGCAAGAAGGTCAAATGTGATCAAAGGAAGCTTGCAAAGCTAGATCAGAAGTATCCCTTAAACTAGGGGCAAAAATGTCAGATCTGCTCAAAGATTCAAAAGATGGGTCATTCCGCAAACTAATGAAGACTGGTAAGAAAGCCAAATTCCAGCATCTGAAAGAAGAAAAGTTTTGCTAAAGGACAATCGAGTTCCTATCCATAACACTAGGGGCAATTCAGACCCAATTGGATGGGCTCCTACATCACCAACAAACAGCAGCCATTCTCCTGGATTCAGATGGCTTAGAGATCCCATGACTAGTCAACATGGACAAGTTATACTCTTTTTTATCCTTGAGAGGCTCGTTTGGTCGAAAACCCAGAAGGGCGACCCAGGCAAAAGTTAGAGCAAGAAAAAAATGAAAAGAAAAAGAAAAATGAAGAAAAAGAAAAATGGAAAAGAACAAAAGAAGAAAAGAAAATGAAAAAATGAAGAAAAAAAAAAGAAAAAAGAAAAGAATGAAAAGAAATGGAAAGAAAAGAAAAACAGTGCTCGCAAGGTTGAAAACTCGGAAGAGCGGCCTTAGCAAAAGTTAGAGCACAAAAAGAGAGTGTCAACACCCGAGTGAACCTTAACCCGGAACTACGTCAGGCCTGATTCCCATGTTTAGGATACGTAAGCAACTTCATCCTGAAGTTCGGCCCCAATCATTTTCAGCCTACTTGGCTTATCCATGTTGATTGGTTTATCCTTGTTCAACTCTGCTATTTTATCCATGTGCAAATTGGCTCGTCTTCGTTCAAAGTTGATTGTCCTACTCTGTTAGAAGATTCAGCTGCAAGACAATTCAAGTTCAGATCTGAGGTTGTGCATCTCAAGAGTAAATTCTATGTTGGTCGAGCAATGGCCGTTTGTAAAAATAGTTTTTGAGAACTTTTAATGAGTTGACTAATTCTCTCAAAAAATTATTCCATTTTTCCAAAACTGGACTATTTCTTGGACCAAAAAAAAAGGAAAATTTTCAGTGCTCATAACCTGACTTGCATGATTTCAAATTAGAAAATCGAACAAGCATGTTAATCTAACTCTCATATTGGTCAAAATTGTTTTAGCAGAAGCCAAAAAACAAAAAATGGTCAAAATGATGAACTAGGGGCACAGTTGAGTCAGGTTTTCTGTCTTTTCCCCGTTGTCAACATACTTACCAGAAAAGGCACCATACTCGCCGGAAATGGCACCATATTCGCCAGAAAGGGCACAACTGAAGCTAACAACAAAGGGCCGAAAGCTCTTTCATCCTCCAAGCAGCGAGATATCAAGCCAAGTGCGAAGCACGAACTGGAATGGAATAGGATATTCCACTCCCTCATCTGGACTGGTCTGATCATATCTAAACTAGCCAAGTGCGTCGTCAACCGATGTCAGTTACAGATCTGCTGCACACCCAGTTGTAGCACAACCCCTCTGTGGGAGAGCTCACTAATTGTGAGCAAAAGAAGGAGGTTCTAGTAGAATACTAGGGCCAAAAGCCCGCAACTTCCTATTTATTCATCAACCACCCATGGGAGGGATAAAAAGAAGAGAGATTGAAGAATAGAGAGATGTGCGCTGAGGGAAAAAGTGCGAAAAGGGCTTTTTAGAAAAAAAAAAAAGAGATTGAGTGTGTAACACGCCCGCGAGGGACCTCGGCTACAGTTTGGACTCCCCTTTTTGTTTGTTGCGGTTCGTAATCTAAACCAAAGAGTCCAACTCTGGCAAATCATTTTGAGAAAAACAGATTTTGAAAAGAAGTGCCAAACATGGACTGCTTTGCCAGATACAGAGTCGCCACCTAAATATTTTTAAAATGGGAAATTTAGGAAACCCTGACTCGGTGCCAAAGGCCACGTGTCCGTCATCACCAAAGTTATCTTGGCTTGGGAGCTTGGGTACGATTGGGGAAGGTCAGCTATGAGCACCCCCTTTCGCCCGGTCCGGAGACCGGCCTCTACTAACCATGATATTCGATTTTGAAGACATTACATGTTTTTATTCCGGTTATTAGCCTAGAATTACTATGTTATGCGCACGGCAAACAAGTATAGACTAGATTGCCTAATTTGGAAATAAGCATTGCATATCCGTTTGTTTTGAAAAGCGCTTTAGAATTTGCTACTCGCAAGTAGGCTAAAACACGGATTTCAACGAGTTTTTCCAACTCAAACAATCCAACCTTCACCCACAGGCATTCAAGCAGTTTATCTCATATAAGCACTTAGCCACATGGTAATCATACTGTCATGTTAACATTCACACGCATGCGATATGCTAAAGCATAAATACTTACATCGTACTCCAAGCCAAAACAATGAAACTAGTTAGCAAACATGCATGCCCTGGTTCATGTTAGAGTGACTAATGCATCACATACAGAGATGCAGTTTAGGATAGGCTCGGCTAACCCTAAAATGGCATGTGAAATGCAATCATTCGGTGCACGTATTCAAGTTAGATTTGAAGATACAATGCGATTTGTATGATGTACCGAGCCCGGTGCATGTCAACAAATGCATGGATGCACGCATACATCGCATAAGGTATGCTAAAATAAACGTGCCCTAATCTACCATCATAAGCAGGTAAATAAAAGGGAGAAAGAAGTGGGGGTTGGAAGACATACACACCACTCACGAACACTTATTACAGATTTGCCCTCGCTCGGAGGGACCAAAATAATATACAAATTAATTAACTACGCAAGCTAATTAAATATTACAAATTGCCTAATTAATTAACAAATTAACCATGCTAAGAAAAATAGTAAACCGCCTCGGGGAGAGGGCTCAATGCATGCGCGCTCGGATTCCGCTCGGAATTGCACTGCCATGCCTAGCCTGCCTCTGTTTTCCCTGCTTTTATTCTCTGAGGACTGCCAAAGCCTTAAGGATGCCTCCTTGGGTACTGGGAATCACCACCGGCTAAGTAGAAAGACTACCGGCAGTGAATTTGTGGTAGTCGGCACAAAATGAATCCACCGGCCATTGATTGACTGCCGGTCGGCACTAAATACTGCCGGCCGGCAATGAATTCCTACAGAACCTGCAACTCACAGCAGCAGAGGACAGAATCTTGCATGGCAGCTCAATTCAAGCAATGTATGCACCAAACACATTCCTTATCATGTTTGTGACTCAAAGGAGGATGTGCCTCGATTCTCGGACCACCAATCACGTATTTCCATGCATGATGGCCCAAAGGATCGAGTGTGTACTTTCAATTTCAAATGCAAGCAAACCATGTAATCACACAAGGAAGCCTCAACCTCTATCACACTTGCTTCAAGAGGCCAGGCATGCACAATGCGATGCGATCCTAGACATGTTGGCTAACATGTGATATGGACAATGCAAGACATTTATACAAACATACAAGCGAGCATGCAAGGCAAGCATGCAAACCAAGCAAAGGGGTGGACTTAAACATGACTTAGGCAACTCCAAATAGGCCTAAAATCAGTGGCCAAAAGCAAGGAAGTGAAGGCCAAAGTGCACACACACGTGCAAGCACTCATGGTCTAATACTTAAAGCATAATAGGGTAACTTTTAAACACATTTAAAAGGGCACAAGTATGAACAATTGGCATGTGAGTTAAGCTCTTAAGTCATGTTATAAGAGGTGCCAAACCAACTCAAACAAGACAAACAAAAGCATGCAAATGGCCTAGGTACTCGAAGCAAGGTAATGAAGCTTTGAAGGACGCTTAGCATAACAAACATGGCATGCATTAAACAACTAAAAAACAGGTTTTAGCATGTTAAAACAAGGCCAAAGGACTACTTAGATGGCGTCTAAGTGGCTCTAATGTGAAAGCGTGCATAAGGACCAAAACATGGAGCATTCAACACAAGCTTAAGGGGGCAACAATGAAGCAACTAAGGCAAGCATATGAGCATGCCAAAAGGACTGAGATTACATGTTGGGTGGTTCCAAACCACCAAAATGATGCAAGCAACACATGCTACACATTCACATACTTGAAGCATACAAGCCCGACAAGCCACAAATGCAAAGGAGCTATACTAATCATGCCAAAATCGATCCAAACAATTATGGACAGACCTAAAGCATGGCAAAATAAGCACAAAACATTCATAAGTCTAAGCCTAAAACATGCTCAAACAATGGCATACAACCTAAGGCATGTTAAGGGATCAAGGAGGCATTACATGGCAACTATGCTAAGCATGCATGGAGTACCAAAACCAACTTAATAAAAAGTTATAACATGGCAATATAGGCATAAAATACAGCCATGGCATGCTCAACACACACTTGAACAAAGACTTCCTTAAGAGACCAAAAAAGGTCCCTTTCAAGGACAACAAGGAGAGGGGGTGGCCCTCCCCTTTTGGAGACTTCAAGGCACCGTCTCCACCACTGAAATCCCTCAAGATTTCAGTGGTGAAGAGGCCCAAACACCAAAGTCTCGAAACTTGCACAAAATAGCACAAAATGAGGGCCTTTCAAGGCCTAAGGGTGGTCAAACACGCCCAAACCACAAAACACTCTTAATAAACAATCAAGAGGGCCTAAAAACAGAACTTTTTTATGTTATACACTAAACACAAAAACAGCTCTAAGATAGGTAGAAATAGGATGCAAAAATGGGGAATAAAATGCTAGTTTCTTACCCTTGTTGACCACCTTTACAAATGTTGATGTTGTTGCCTCCTTGAGCTTAAATCCAATCAAAAATAGCAAGAACAAGCCCTTGGAACCTCAGTAGCCAAAGGAAGGTGAAGCACTAGGTGCTTGTGTGCAATAGTAAGACAAAACACACACACTAAGCTTACGGGAGAGAGAGATATAGGATAGATACACAAACCCTAACCTAAAACCAGAGCTCTCTTTGAGTTATTCCCTCTCTAATTTTTCTAACCCTAGAACAAGGGAGAGAAGGCCTCCTCTTATAGAGGAGGCAATCTTGTAATGCTTAACTAGTAAGCAAACAAGAGGGACATCCCTCCATACACGTGTATGGAGGGGAAGCAAATGCCAAACAGCTGTTTCAAAATATCTGAAAAAGCAGATGAACAGTAGTCGGCTAGCCAAAAATGTCATTTTGACAAAAATGACTGCCGACCGGCAACAAAGAGTGCCGACCGGCAATATATATTGCCGGTGGCAAGAAAAACCAGCCGGTGGCCTCTAGCTAGTGCCGGTGGTGTGTGGGGATGCCTCACAAGGCATTCCCTGCCCCTCCAAGGCAAAACACAAGTGTTTGGTGCAAAACCAGACACAAAACAGTCAAGTTCGGAGATCCTGAGGCAAGGCGCGTAGCCGAGAACTCCGGGAACTCCAAACAAACACAAACATGGATAATCACCGAGTGTTCAAATGGTGACGTCCAAGTCTTGAAGACGGTCAAAAATGGGGTGTCTACAGAGTGCTAGAGTGATGTGAGAATCACAAATAAGAAAGGGTGGGAAACAATACCCGAAGAAACAGGCTCCTCGTGAACTGAGAGGTCTCTCGTCGTTGGAACGCATCAGAATGTTGTGTTTGTCGTTTGTCTCGATTCATGTTTTGAGTTGTTTTGAGTGTCAATAGATGTGTTTAGGTTGTTTTACCTTTGTTTTTCCTTTGTTGAGTCGTTTTGGCTGTGGTTAGTCGTAGGCTTAATACCTAGACAAAAACTCATTCTCAATTTCAATTACAAAAATAAATCGTTTTATGCTCAGAGTGCTGTGTCGTTCTCCACATATGTGCAAAACAGGATTTCTTTCTTTCATAAACCGCAGGGTTCCACCCAGGTCATGTGAGAACAATAGAACAAGGACCTATTTGAAGCTATATAGGTTCCGGACTGCAAAGCAAAAGAAAAAAGGAAAAATTTGGAGCATCTGGGTTTGTTTCGATTTCACTAAGTTCCGAGGTTGCATTACGTATGCACCTCATCAGGCCTTGTCAATGCTTCGAAGTATGAGTGTGCTTCTACCTCAAGCTCAAGATCAAGTCTGTTTCAAGCCAAAATGGCGATCATAAGTGCTTTCCCAGAGCATCATTTCCTTGCCAGAGACATCTTGGCTGTGTTTGCAATGAGTTTCTAGAAGACCAACTGCGACGGTGGAAACTAGAGTTCGAATGGCGATGCCTAGAATGCAAAGGTTTGGAATTTTCGAGACTAAAGTCTGGTTTAAATACCCATGGGTGTATTCTCGGCTTGAAATCTGTATGGCAGCCCCATAGGTTGAGGTATCGTGTATGCGCCTCAATTCTGGATACTGAACCAACCTAGTCTGTCACCCCGTGGAGAATAGAGAAAGTTGTGAATATGATCAGGAAGAAAAGCGGTATCTGAGGCTTCTGCATGCAGAGGTTACCCCTTGTCAGCACTTCAAAGCCTTTGAACTATGAGTTGAAGGTAAGAGTTCGAAGAACACAAGGGAGAGATCCCTGTTAGAGTAGAGCGGTTCATCGCCACTCATCCCTTGAGACGCTTGCTAAAGTGCCGCTTTGTTTGTTTATTGCATTCCCTAAAGCATCATGCACTACATTGCTTGTAACATGTATCGTATCATTACACTTATTGCATTTATTTGCATCTTGTGCTATCTTGTATCTTTTATCCTTTTACACTGAGCAGTGTTTAGGATCGTTGTCCCCTAGGACTTATCTCAGGTTGCGTCGAGTGCGCCCCTGAGCGGCTGTTTTCAGACCTCTTCTCATGATTTCAGCGTGGTTAGAGTGTTCTTTTCCTCACACGATTTCAGCGTGTTTGGCATTTATCTCAGATTGCGTCGAGCGCGCCTCTAACCGGTTGTTTTTTAACCTTTTCTTACGATTTCAGTGTGGTTAGAGTGTTCTTTTCCTCACACGATTTCAGCGTGTTTGGAAGTTATCTCAGGTTGCGTCGAGTGCGCCCTTGAGCAGTTGTTTTCAGCCCTCTTCTCACGATTTCAGCGTGGTTAGAGTGTTCTTTTCCTCACACGATTTTAGCGTGTTTGGAAGTTATCTCAGGTTGCGTCGAGCGCGCCCCTGAGCGGTTGTTTTCGGACCTCTTCTCACTATTTCAACGTGGTTAGAGTGTTCTTTTCCTCACATGATTTCAGCGTGTTTGGAACTTATCTCAGGTTGCATCGAGTGCGCCCCTGAGCGGTTGTTTTCGGAACTCTTTTTCACGATTTCAGCGTAGTTAGAGTGTTCTTTTCCTCACACGATTTCAGCATGTTTGGAATTTATCTCAGGTTGCGTCGAGCGCGCCCCTGAGTGGTTGTTTTTGGACCTCTTCTCACAATTTCAGCGTGGTTAGAGTGTTCTTTTCCTCACACGATTTCAGCGTGTTTGAAAGTTATCTCAGGTTGCGTCGAGTGCACCCCTGAGCGGTTGTTTTCAGACCTCTTCTCACGATTTCAGTGTGGTTAGAGTATTCTTTTCCTCACACGATTTCAATGTGTTTGGAAGTTATCTCAGGTTGCGTCGAGCACGCCCCTGAGTAGTTGTTTTCGGACCTTTTCTCACGATTTCAGCGTGGTTAGAGTGTTCTTTTCCTCACACGATTTCAGCGTGTTTGGAAGTTATCTCAGGTTACGTCGAGTGCGCCCCTGAGCGGTTGTTTTCAAACCTCTTCTCACGATTTCAGCGTGGTTAGAGTGTTCTTTTCCTCACATGATTTCAGCATGTTTGGAAGTTATCTCAGGTTGTGTCGAGTGCGCCCCTGAGCGGTTTGTTTTCAGACCTCTTCTCACGATTTCAGCGTGGTTAGAGTGTTCTTTTCCTCACACGATTTCAGCGTGTTTGAAAGTTATCTCAGGTTGCGTGGAGTGCGCCCCTGAGCGATTTGTTTTCGGACCTCTTCTCACGATTTCAGTGTGGTTAGAGTGTTCTTTTCCTCACACGATTTTAGTGTGTTTGGAAGTTATCTCAGGTTGCGTCGAGCGCCCCTAAGTGGTTCTTTTCGGACCTCTTCTCATGATTTCAGCATGGTTAGAGTGTTTCTTTCCTCACACGATTTCAGCATGTTTAGAATCTATCTCAGGTTGCGTGGAATGCACCTGGGTGGTTGTCTTCAGACCTCTTCTCACGATTTTAGCGTGGCTTGAGTGTCCCATTCCTCATACGATTTCGGCATGTTTGGAATTTATCTCAGGTTGCGTGGAACGCGCTCCTGATTGGTTTTCCTTTGGACCTCTTTTCACGATTTCAGCGTGGTTTGAGTGTCCCCTTCCTCACACGACTTCAGCGTGTTTGGAATTTGTTCTTCTTCCTCTCACGATTCTAGTGTGGTTGGAGTATGTCATTCCCTTTTGTGTCTACTGCATTATCTGTTACATCTATTGCATCATATCTGTTTTATCACCTGTATCCTTTCCATGTTAAGCTTAGTTTGGCATGTGCTCATACATTTCCTTCGTTGAAGCATAGCTTTGCATGTGTACGTGCCTATTCCACTAAGAGAATTGTGGTCTGAGGGTTTCGGCACCTTTTCTGTGTTAGACGTGGTCTGTTTTGTGTCTATGCCTTTTCTAGGCAAAATGTGGTTTGGCTGCGCGCCTTATTCACTGCATCCATTGCATCGTATTTTGTTTTACTGCATTCAGCATTTAGGATCACGATTTTTCCTCAGTAGGTCATTCCCCACTCATATCATGCCACCCAATTACTTGTATTTTGTGGTCTCTCTGCGAAACACATAGTTTTGCATGTGTTCGCACCTCTTTCACGTTGAAACACGGTTCTGTTATGTGTAAGCATCCATGCTGGGCTGAGGCCAGCACTGAGGATGTAGGCACTTAGCCTATGTTAGGCGTCGTTCGGCTCGTGCCCACTTCTTTTCTATGTTAAACGTAGTTTGATTTTGCATCTCCATCTTTTTATGATATTTGTGTGGTTTTGCACTGCTTGTGGTTTGATCAATTCAATTACATTGTTATCATGTGTATTGTTTGGTTGCATTGCATATCGTCTGTTTTGTTATATTGTGTATCATTTTGCATCCTGTCCCTGAACTACGCTGGTTTGATTCCTTGCAAAGGGATACGTAGGCAGCTTGCGGGCGCAACCATTTGTTTCTCCATCTGTATTTTGTTTGTTTGTCCAAGTCTTTGGCCTTGTCAAAAATGGGTCGTCTCTGGGTTTTGACATTCACTCACGTCATTTCATGACTCTGAGCTCTGTCAAAGAGGGGCAACTGTAGACACCCCATTTTTGACCGCCCTTAAGACTTGGGCGCTACTGATGGTTTACTTAGTGATGAAAGATATGCAGGGCAAAGGTTCGATTTCTTCGATAAGGAGAGAGACAAATCCCAACCTCACACCCCTTTTTGGACCAAAACGATTTTGACCAAAATATTTTGGACTTTAAAACCCTCTCTTTCAAAATAGTTTTTGAAAAAGTTCCTACGAAGTTCCGACGCTCGCATTTTGTTAAATGTCGAGCTTTTTGGTAAATCATGCAAGGACAAAGTGGAAATAAATGAAGGAGAGATGAACTCTTTTGAAAAATCTTTCAAAACACCTTGCTTAGGGGTTTGGGGTTGAATAAAAGAGGAGAGGAGAGAAGAAAACTAGTTGAGGAGAAGTTCGGCATGAATCTGGATAGGATCAAAACTAAGCGGCTTCACTAAAATGAGCATAACTTTTTGCGCAGTTGGAATCTTGATGTGAAGATGCTACCATTGGAAAGCTTACTTCCGGGGCTTCAATTTTAACACAAGAATGACCTGAAAAGGGGTCCAGATGAAGGAGTTATATCCATTTGAAGTTGGGCCCAAAAAGTAGATTTTTCTGTGCAACCAGAGGTGGAAGTTTTTGACCATGAATGGATTTTTTGGCCATGTGCCGGCCCCCTGCCATCCAAGAGTGTCCTATGCCGGTCAACAATGATCAAGTGCCGGCCATTAATGTCAGAAAGCAGTTTTTGACAGATATTTTTGCTCCAGCTGTTCCAGCTGTCTCTCTTGAGATATTTTCGACCGAAGCTTGTATTTTGCTATATATAGAGAGGCTTCTCTATGGTTTTAGGGGTTGAAAACATTTTAGGAGTGAAATTTTGAGAGCCTCTCTCTCTACACTTCTCTCTCTACATTTCTCCCTCTCAAGAACCTTTGTGCATGAGTGCATACAAGTGTAGATACACTATCCCTTTGCCTATGCATCCTTGATCAAAGTTGTTGATCTTTGAGCTGAGGTTCTACAAGGTCTTCTTGGAGCTCCTTAAGGTGGTTTTTGACTTGGTTTTGTGCCTCAAAGTGTGCTTGGCTTCAAGAGGTATAAAACTCACCCTTTAAGCTTGTTTTCATACTTGTTTTTACCACCTTTGCAAACTGTTTTTGGCTTGGTTTTGAACTGAAGAAAACTCTATTTTTCAGTCCTAAAAATGGTGGTTTAAGCCCCTTTTGAGTTTGGGGGTGGTCCACTATTCTTGTCTCTTTGCTTGTTAAGCTTTTGTGTCATCTTTCAAAGCTTCCTAAAACAACTTTTCTTGGCCTTTTAACCATTGAAATCCGGGGGATTTTCAGTGGTAAAAAGTTGGTTTTGAGGGCCAAAATAGGAGGGGGTGGCCTCCCCTCCTTGTGTCTTGTTTGCATGTGTTGATGGCCTAACATGTGAGCATGTATTTCTACCCTTTTGTAGCTTATCTCAAGCATGTTTTAGGCTCTATTTTGACCTGCTTTAACTCTGTTTTTGGCTGGTTGGGTCACTTGTTGCTTGCATCTTGCACTTGTAGTGTAATTGTGCTTACTAGCCTAACATGCCTAATGAGTTAGCTTATTATTCTAGCATGTGTTGGCTCCACTCCAGCACATTTTTGCTACTGATTTAGCATGCTTTAGCTCTATTTTGGATGGTCTTGGTCATATATGCTTTGCTTTGTATAGTTATAGTGTAGTTGGCCTCCCTAGCTTTGTGTTTCAAGGCCTCCAATATGCTTTACTTGAGATGTTTTCATGCCATGACATCATTTAGTATGTAATTTCAGTGCATAAACCACTGTCACACTCTCACATATTCCACTCTTTCATTGCTTTTGAGAGTTGTGCCTTATGCCTTGTTTGTAGTCCAACACATGAGCATGATTTTCTTGCCTTTTGTGCCTAAGTTTCAGTATATTTTAGCCACTGATTTGGCATGATTTAGCTCTAACCAGAGCTGGTTTAGTCATTTGAGTTTGATGTTGCATGCCTCTAGTGTTGTGTCCATCACTGGCCTTAATGTTTTTGGCTCTTAACATATTGTACATGAGATGTTTGCATGTTATAGTCTTATTTCTCATGCCATATTAGCACTGAATTTCTACAATCTTCCTCCATGCTTCACTCTTTCATTTACTTTGAAAGTAGTCTTAAGCCCCTTGTTAGCTTGAGAATGGAATTGAGGCTCTCATGCCTAATGGTTTTAGCCTTCTCTTGAGGGTTTCTACTAACCAAAAGCATGAGGCTTCTTTCATGCTCAAGGTGCTTGTGGCTAAGGCCATCTTTCCCATTAGAGGACTTTCACATTGGACTTAACCGGTTAAAGGCCTAATTGGTAAGCTAAAATGTGTAAACAAGAATTGGACAAGTAAAAATGCTAAGATAAACATGTTGCATTTGCATTGCATTGTGTTCAATCGGACGTTATATTGAACACAAGGCGAATTTGTCCATTTCATACTCAAAGTGATGAAAATGAGCCAATTCCCTTTGTCTCCATTGCCTTTGATCATCCATGATAAGGTAGTGGTCCAAGAGTCTTGTTTGTCTTGCATTTATTGAATTTGTGCAATTTGGATCCTTGGCCATCATGCATTGCATGCTTGATTGATGGTTTTGGATCCAATGGTGCAACTCCTTTGATGTTTTAAGATGATAAGGAGGGGCATGGTACAAGCATACCCTTGGGAGACCCTCAATTTTCCTCTATTTTGTGCTCTGTTGCAGTTTGGTGTTGCAGCACACCAGTGGCCGGCAGTGCCACACCAGTGGCCGGCACTACTTCATCATTGGCCGGCAGCAGCTCCTCATGGCCGGCAGGCCACTGGTGCACTCTCCAGCAGTGTTTTGGTAAGGTTCAGCAGAAGTTCTTGGAGACACCCTGCAAACAGAGCCTCTAAAGAGCAAACCGGAAGACGTTTCGGGGCGGCAACCGAGTGCATGCATCCTCCATTATTCGAACCAGAGCTGAGGCAGTGTAGTTTGTAATTGAATGCTTTACTTGATAGTTAGCATGGTTTTGTAATTTGATTAATTAATTTGTTAATTAGTTAAAGTGTTGTAATAATTAGTAGTTTACTAGTTATTCAATTTGTTGTGTAATAATTAGTCTAATTAGTTTAATTAGATTAGTTAGTTAGCTTAGCTTAGATTAGCTTAGCTTATTTATTCGGACCCTCCTTCGAGAGGGCGTAATGTTGTAATAAGGGTGCGTGTGTGTGTGCATGTCTTCCAACCCCATTTCTTTCTCCCTTTTATTTATCCACTTTCAGTGGTTAGATTAGGGCATGTTTCGATTAGCATACCTTATGCTTGCATGTTTGCATCATTCATTTGACTTGCATGCACCGGGCTCGGCGCATCATTCAAACTGCATTGTATTTCAACACTTCTTTGAATACGTGTTTTCAAAGCATGTTATCAAGTGTTATATTCATATGCCATCTTAGATAGCCGAGCCTATTTAGTTGCATTTTTGCATGTGTTGCATTAGGCATCTTGTATAGTTAGGATCATGCATGTTTCTAACTAGCTTCTATTTTGGCTCGGAGCACACTGTAAGTGTTTACGCTTTAGCATCTTTGCATGAGTGTGACTGTTGCCATGTTTAGCATGCTTGCCATGAAGCTATTTGCTTAAGGTTTAACTGCATGAGTGCCTGTGGGTGAAGGTTTGATTGCTTGAATTGGGACAGCTCGATGATTGTGAGTTTTAAGCCCACTTTGTGAAGTGGCAAAATCATGTTTTAAAGCCCACTTAAGGGTGGCAAATCTGCGTTTTAGCCTACTTGCGAGTAGCACTTTTAAACCATTTTAAAAAACAAACATGAGTTGTTTTGTTCCAATTCTCATGATCGAGTCTATACTTGTATGCTGTGCGCATCATGTAGTAAAGTTAGCTAAATAATCGGAATAAGAACACATATATTTTTAAAACAACATATCATGTTAGTAGAGGTCGATCTTTGATCGGGCGAGCGGGGGTGCTCATTTCAGGACCTTCCCTTCTCGTACCCAAGTTCCCGAGCCGAGGCAACTTTGGTGATGACGGACATGTGGCCTTTGGTAGGAGTCAGGGTTTCCTAAATTTTCCAAAACAAAATATTTAGGTGGCGACTCTGTAATCTGGCAAAGCAGTCCATGTTGGCTCTTTTTTTTATTCAAAATTGATTTTCCAAAACCAATTGCTAGATTTGGACTATTTGGTGTTTATCAGTCTCGCATTGCACTTGTGAGACTAGATTCAGAACCGTGACAGGAGTCCGAATTGTAGGACGAGCAATTCGTGCGCTCTCCGAAACGGGGGCGCGCAGAGAAAGTCGGGTCTACACTATGCATGTCTTCAAGACTTTTGTACTGATAATAAAAAATGCAGCTGTAGACACCCCATTTTTGACCATCCTCAAGACTTGGATGTTCTTGTAGGTTCATCCAGCAACAAGTTTGATTGCTCGTCGAGTGTGTGACTTTCGCGATGGAATGCTCCAGGTTTGATCCTTCCAAACCCTATTTCCATTCTGTCTCATTTTTGGACCATGTGTTGGTCTTTTCTTTGTGATGTCCTTGATGGCTTGCCGGCCATCAGAGAGGGCTGCCGGCCATGGACTTTGCTCTGCCGGCCATCATTAGGCCCTGCCGGCCATCAATGAGGCACTGCCGGCCACCATTGATGGCTGGCTGGCCACCTTTGTTTTAACAGATATTTTCTCAGATCTTTTGAGCCAGTTGTGGCTCACTGAGCCCTCCTCCATACACGTGTATGGAGGGATGGAAGCAAGCTTTAAGCTTGTCAAGCAAGCTTTTGCTTGCATTACCTATATAAGGGGAGGTCTTTCCTCCTATTTGGGGGTTGAGAGATTTTAGAGACAAAATCTCTCTCTCTCTCTAGAATTCTCACACTCTCTCTCTATATTGTGCCCTATAGTGCTTAGAAGTGTGTTTTCTTCACATTTGTGCACAGAAACACCTAGTCAAACACCACTACCTTGGAACTGAGGTCTTTGAAGGTTTGTTTGGAGTTCAAAAAGCTGGTTTTTGGCTCAGAAGTTGTCCTCTTGCTGCTGTGCTTCAAGGGTGAGCATATTCCCTCTTTTAAACCTATTTTTGTATACCATATTAGCCACTTTTGCATGCTGTTTTAGGCTTGGTTGTTAACTACAAAAAGCTCTATTTTTAAGTGTTAAAAATGGTTGTTTGAGGCCCTGTGGGAGTTGGGGGTGTTTCACCCCCTTGTATGCCTTATTTGCTAAGCTTTTGGGCCATTCTTTAAAGCCTTTGGAACTATCTCTTTTTGGCCTTTTAACCACTGAATTCCAGAGGAATTTCAGTGGTGGAAAGGTGGTTTTGAGGTCCCAAATAGGAGGGGGTGGTCCCCTTTCCTCTTGTCTTGTTTGCATGTGCTGATGGCCCACCAAATGAGCATGTGTTTCTACTTCTTTGTGGCTTTGTTCAAGCATATTTTTGTGACTTTTTAGACCTGCCATAACTCTGTTTTTGGCATGTTTGACCATTGGTTGCTTGCTCTTTACACTTGCAGTGTAATCTTACTCACTAGCTTTGTATGCTTGTTACTTTACCTCATCATTCTAGCTTATTTTGGCTATACTCCAGCATGCTTTTACTCATGTTTTAGCATGCTTTAACTCTGTTTTGGGTGGTTTAGGTCATTTGAGGTTTGCTTTGTATGGCCATAGCATGATAGGCTTTAATAGCTTTGTGTTTTGAGTCCTCTAGTATGTTTTGCTTGAGTTGTTTGCATGATTTGGCATCATTTAATATGTGATTTCAGAGCATATATCACTGTCATATTCTCATATGTATCACTCTTTCAATGCTTTTAAGAAGTTGAGCCTCATGTGTAACAACCCTCACTTTACTCTAGTCATGCTTGCATATATTACACGATCTTGTCTTGATATGTTGCATTCGCAAAACCCTGATTCGTCTTGCATAAGTGTTACTTGCATGCTATGTTCCTTGTTTGGTGTGTGTTTCAGCTGAGGTCATCTTAGGCTTAGGTCGCTCCTTTGATACTCTTACACTTAGAACCATCTTGGGATCTCTTTGGTTGACCTCCGCTCGCACTCTGACATATTGGCCGAGATGTCATTATCTAGGCCGAGGTGTTCGTCACCAAGGCCGAGATGTGTATTATCTGGGCCGAGATGTTATCCTTGGACCCAAGTGATCTTGTTCATGGACTGGTATGACCTAGACCGAGGTGTGGCACATCTAGGCCGAGGTGTGGCACAGCTAGGCCAAGTGTTGTCCTTCCTAGCCGAGATCATTGAGATCTTACTTGCCGAAGCTTTGTTCTTAGCTGAGATTGTTACTTGCCGGAGTGCCTTACCATCTAGCTTGTTGAACACACCTTGTCATAGTCTTGTCTTTTCAATCAGTCACCTTTTTTAGTAGGGCCAACCAACCGTTGCCACGTGTCCGAGCTGAGTGTTAAGTCAGCCGGCAAACCTAAAAATGTATCATTTTGTATCATATCTTTGTTCTTGAGGAGAGAGAAGCTCTAGGAGAAGAAGAAAAGTTCTTGAGGAGGGAATAGATTTTCAAGCTTGATTCTTAGAGTTCAAACTGTTTGATTCGTGTTTTGAGGTTAGAATCTTGACCTACTCTCGTTGTTCTTATTGATCATCCAGCTGCATTGCATGATCGAACCTGTTCTGTGTGCCATGCATTGATTTAAAGTTGGTTTTAGAAAGAGAAAATAGTGTTCATGTGTTCTTGAAGAAAAGTCTTGTTTTGATTCGAAAGCTTGCATCAAGATTCATATTTTTGTGTTTGTCTTCATAAGATCTTCTAGTATGGGTACCCAGGTCCATGTTTTCAAACTCATAGCATGAAATCTCAGATTTTGTAATAACGAGTTGTGATTGAGCATTCATGTTTTTCATATTCTTCATGTTCATGTTCTTCATGTTCTTTAGCAGAGGGAAACCCAGATTTTCCCGACTTCATTACCTTGAATGTGGCCATCGGGACCTCACCTCGGCGAGGAGGTGTGGGACCTCGGCCAAGACCTGGTTGGTGCCCAGCATGTTTCCCCGAGATGAAAAACAGTGTTTGTTTCGATTTGACTTAGTTTTGAAAAATGCCGAGATCATTTGTATACATGTGAAGCTTGTTTAATAATGCATTCAATAAACTTGCCATGTGTTTGTAGGGCTTGGACTTGTCTCGACCCCGACGTTTGAAGAACTATGTGAGTGGTATTTTTAATAAAGATATGTTATAAAACTTTGATAAAACCTTGTTTTGCCTCGTTCGAAAAGTATTTGGAAGCATGAATGATTATTCCTAGTTGCAATAAAAATTATCTTGTTTTGATGACATTCTTGGAAGTCCGTACGTGCTAAGGGACTATAAGCATTTGTAGCACAATCTTTGGAAGTCCGTATGTGCTAGGGGACTCTAAGCATTTGTAGCACAAGTCCTTAGTGTCCGGGGACTATAATGCAACGACACCATTGTTTTGAGATATCTCCCTTGTCTTGCCTTGTCTTGCCTTGCCACCGACGGTTTTACCGCGTGGGTTTGTTTGTCCGGAATGTCATCCCTTGTATTATATTGATGCTAGTAAGCATCCCTTGAAGCTTGAAGGATTTGATAGATGGACTTGGTTCATCCCTCGATTTTATACCGGATATGTTATGTATTGTTTTGTCAATTTCTTGAATATCAGTCATGCAAACCCCTTTATTATTTATACCATTCACTGAGTATCCAAGCTCACCCTCTCTATATATATGTAGGTGATGAGCAGGACGGCGGTGACGCCTAGATGTGTTTTGCCAATGTGTTTGCCGATGTGTTTTGGATTCGTGTTTTACGACATCTTGAAGATCATGCTTCTTGGCTTATAGTTAAATTCTTTTATATATGTCGGCTTGAGAAGCCTTTTGATCAAGATGTATTTTGCACCTTATTTTGTTTGTATCTAAGTGGTAAAGCTATGTAAAGATGTATGCCATTTCATTTGACCTATGCACAGCTCTTATGGACTTATTATATCTAAATTGCTCTTATGGACTTATTATATCTAAATTTATTGCTTCCGCACATGTAGGCCCCATATGTATACTCTGATTGTGTGTGTATCCTTGTAAGTTGGCCTTTGGTAATCTCGGATTACTGGCCATCATGGCACCATTCCACTAGGGGCAGGATGGGGTCGTGACAGATTGGTATCAGAGCACGAGTTTTCTATAGTACGTTATTCACACACTTTGAGTCCTAAAGAGCATAGGATTTCCCTTAGAATGATGTTAGGATTGCATCATATTGCTTGCTACTTGACAACGTGTGCATCATCTCGGCATAACTATTTGTTACTTGCATGCATGTTCATTTGTGCATTTTGTTTTAAAGCCATATTTTGCATACTCATAGCATTATGAGGAGAGGAAGACCACCAATTGGCCGAGATCAATCAGAAGACAGATTAGACAGACTAGAAAGACTAGTTGAAGGTCTAGCCCGTGAGTTGAGGCAAATGAGGCAACAGAATGCTAGTGCTACCTCCACCCAGGCCGAACAGACCAATGGACGACAGGCAATTCCGCCTCCACCTCCTCCAGTACCACAGGTGCCTCCACAGCCAGCCTTGTATGGGGATGAAACGATGACTTTGATTAAGGAGTTCAAGAAGATGAACCCGCCAAGATTCCAAGGGGGTATAGAGCCGATGAAAGCTGAGGCGTGGGTTTTAGGAATGGAGAAGCTATTCGAGATCTTTCCCAGCACCGATGCTCAGAAGGTGGCATTGGCCGCATTCACATTGGACGACGACGCTCGAAAATGGTGGATGATGACCCGAGAAGGTAATCCTGACTTAACTTGGGCTAGATTTTTGGAATTGTTCTACAACAAGCATTTCCCCCTTAGTGTCCGAGATCGCTAGACCACAGAGTTTCAGACTCTGACACAAGGAAACAAGACGGTGGCAGAATATGACCGTGCTTTTACCGAATTAGCGAGATATGCGCCTCACATGGTCGATGATGAGTATAGAAAAGCTAGGAAGTTCGAAGGTGGACTGCGTGGACCGATTCAAGATCAAGTTAACATGCTCAACATGCCGACTTATGCCGGAGTATTGGACAAGGCTATCCTTACAGAAGCTAACTTAAACCGATATCAGAATTCAGGAGAGAGTCAGAGGAAGAGACAGAACTATGATAATCGCCGAGTTCCGTTTAACGCCAAGAAGAAAGCGAATGTGGGCAGCTCTAGCAACTCGAGCCAAGAAGGTAATACTAAGCCGATGTGTGCAAGTTGTGGAAAGCCGCATTCCGGAGTTTGCCGTTGGGCGTCAGGAGCCTGTTTTGAATGTGGAGAAATGGGACATCGTGTGAGAGACTGTCCGAAGTCAAGGATTGATGATGGTAAGAAAAATGGGAGCACCTCGGGCTCTGCACAGGGAAGCAACGTCGGAAGGACACAGATGAGACAGGGCAGGGTTTTCGCTCTAGTGCCAGGAGACACTCAAAATGCTGAGACAGTAGCGTCAGGTATACTCCCAATCTGCTCTCAAGATGCATACATATTGATTGATTCAGGTTCTACGCATTCATTTGTATCTGCTAAGTTTGCCGAGAAGTTGAATAAAGAACAGGAACCCCTTGATTATGTGTTATATGTGTCTACTCCATCTGGGAGAACTATGATTGTTGCATCCATCTATAGGGCGTGTGTTGTTGTGATTGAGGGTGTAGAATTATTAGTTGATTTAATGCCGTTAAGCATGACCCACTTTGACGTCATATTAGGAATGGACTGGTTAGTAATGAATCATGCATCTATTAATTGTGTTTCGAAGAATGTCACACTGAAACCCCCAAACCAAGCCGAGGTTATTTTCCAGGGTAAAGGAGTAGTACCCCCACCTTACCTGATCTCGTCCATGAAAGCCTTTAAGCTAATCCAGAAAGGGTGTCAAGGCTACTTGTGTAGTATATTGAGCGATCAGAATGGAAATGTTAATTTAGCTGACATCCCAGTTGTTAATGAATTCCCCGATGTTTTTCCAAATGACTTGCCTGGCCACTTAGTCGATAGAGAAATAGAATTTACTATTGACGTCATGTCAGAAACGCAACCTATCTCCAAAACACCGTATAGAATGGCCCCAGCCGAACTCAAGGAACTGAAACTACAATTACAGGAATTGCTAGATAAGGGGTTCGTTAGGCCGAGTACTTTGCCTTGGGGAGCACCAGTCCTATTTGTTAAAAAAAAGGATGGCACACTTCGTCTTTGCATCGACTATAGAGAACTTAACAAGGTAACCATCAAGAACAAGTACCCGTTGCTGAGGATTGATGATTTGCTTGATCAACTACAAGGGGCACGAGTCTTTTCAAAAATTGATCTTAGGTCGGGCTACCATCAGCTTAAGGTTAAAGCCGATGATGTTGAGAAGACTACTTTTCGGACAAGATATGGCCACTACGAATTTCTAGTAATGCCTTTTGGGGTGACTAATGCGCTTGCAGCACTCATGGATTTGATGAACAGGATCTTCAAGCCGTATCTAGATGAATTCGTGGTTGTTTTTATTGACGACATATTGATCTATTCCAAGAGTACAATTGAGCACGAGAATCATCTAAGACTTGCCCTGCAAACCTTGAGAGATAGGAAGTTGTATGCTAAGTTGAGTAAGTGTGAGTTTTGGCTTTCCAGCATTTCATTTTTGGGACATGTGATTCATGAAGAGGGTATCTCAGTTGATCCCAGTAAGATTGAAGCCGTTGTAAATTGGCCGAGGCCGACCAACGTGTCCGAGGTTCGTAGTTTTCTGGGTTTGGCAGGTTATTACAGAAAGTTTGTGAAGGATTTCTCAAGGATTGCAGTACCGTTGACACAACTAACTCAGAAGGGAGTGACGTACGAATGGACCGAGGATAGAGAATCAACCTTTCAAGAGTTGAAGATAAGGTTAGTTACAGCACCAGTTCTTGTACTTCCATCAGGTAATGAGGAATTTCAGATTTTCAGTGATGCTTCACATAAGGGCTTGGGTTGTGTGTTAATGCAAGGGGGTAAGGTAATAGCTTATGCATCTCGTCAGTTGAAACCCCATGAAAAGAACTATCCCACCCATGATCTAGAGCTAGCAGCCGTGGTGTTTGCTTTGAAGATCTGGCGTCATTACTTGTATGGAGCTTCTTGCCAAGTTTTCACAGATCACAAGAGTTTGAAGTACTTATTCACTCAAAAGGAATTAAATTTGAGGCAGAGAAGATGTCTTGAATTATTGAAAGACTACGACATGCAGATTCAGTACCACCCAGGTAAAGCAAACTCGGTGGCCGACGCTTTGAGCAGGAGGATAATGGGAAGTTTGGCATGCTTAGCCATGATCACAGCGGAGCCGACTATCATTGAAGAAGTAAAGGCAAGGTAGATGGAGAATGAATTCCTGAAGAAGGTAGCTGATGAGATTATCACCAGGCCGAGGTCAGGATATACCTTTGAGAATGAAGTGCTTAAGTTTGAAGGAAGATTGTGTGTGGCCGACGTTCCAGAGTTAAAAGGGAAGATTCTGCAAGAATCTCATGGTTCCAGAATTGCTGTTCATCCAGGGAGCACTAAGATGTATCAAGATGTGAAGCAGACCTTTTGGTGGCCGAACATGAAGAGAGAGATAGCCGAGTTCGTATCCCAGTGCTTACATTGTCAACAAGTGAAGGCAGGACATCAGAGACCAGCAGGACTCCTTCGACCTTTGCCAATTCCTGAATGGAAATGGGAACACATCTCCATGGACTTTGTGGTTGGTTTGCCGAAGACACAGAAAGGTATGGATTCGATTTGGGTTGTCATTGACAGATTAACTAAGTCAGCACACTTCTTGCCTGTTTAGACTACATTCAACGCTGACCGACTTGCTGTATTGTATATGAATGAGATTGTGAGACTTCATGGAGTGCCGATGTCCATTGTGTCAGACCGAGATCCGAAGTTTGTTTGTAGATTTTGGCAGAGTTTACAAAGAGCCTTAGGAACCGAGTTGAAGCTTAGCACAGCTTTTCACCCCCAAACCGATGGACAAACGGAGAGAACAATTCAGACACTCGAAGACATGCTTAGGCTATGTGTATTAGATTTCAAGGGAAGTTGGGGAGCACATCTACCGTTAGTAGAATTCGCTTACAACAACAGTTATCAAGCTAGCATTGGCATGGCGCCGTACGAAGCTTTGTATGGAAGGAAGTGCAGATCGCCGATATGTTGGACTGAAGTAGGAGATAAAGCTTTGATTGGTCCTGAACTAGTTCAAGTCACAACCGAGAAGATTAAGCTCATTCGACAAAGGATCAGAACTGCCAGAGTCGGCAGAAGAGTTATGCCGATCAGAGGAGAAGAGAGTTGGAATTTGAAGTTGGGAACCATGTGTTTCTGAAGGTTTCGCCAATGAAAGGAGTTTCCAGATTTGGGAAGAAGGGTAAGTTAGCACCTCGTTACATCGGGCCGTTTGAAATTCTTGAGAAGGTTAACACAGCTGCCTATAAACTTGCTTTACCACCAGAACTAAGCCAAGTTCACAACGTGTTCCATATTTCGATGTTGAAGAAGTATATTCGGGATCCGCTGCATGTGATTGACTATTCCGGGATTGTGGTTAACGGAGATTTGGGCTACAAGGAGAAGCCGATGAAAGTTATTGACAGACAAGTGAAACAGTTGAGGAACAAATCTATACAAATGGTGAAAATTGAATGGAATGAGCATTACGGCAAGGATGCTACATGGGAATTGGAAGAAGAAATGAAAGTCCGATATCCGGAGTTGTTTTTGGATCAAGGTAACTCAAGTTTGGGGACCAAACTTCTTTAAGAGGGGTAGGATGTAACAACCCTCACTTTACTCTAGTCATGCTTGCATATATTACACGATCTTGTCTTGATATGTTGCATTCGCAAAACCCTGATTCGTCTTGCATAAGTGTTACTCGCATGCTATGTTCCTTGTTTGGTGTGTGTTTCAGCCGAGGTCATCTTAGGCCTAGGTCGCTCCTTTGATACTCTTACACTTAGAACCATCTTGGGATCTCTTTGGTTGACCTCCGCTCACACCCTGACATATTGGCCGAGATGTCATTATCTAGGCTGAGGTGTTCGTTACCAAGGCCGAGATGTATATTATCTGGGCCGAGATGTTATCCTTGGACCCAAGTGATCTTGTTCATGTACTGGTATGACCTAGACCGAGGTGTGGCACATCTAGGCCGAGGTGTGGCACAGCTAGGCCAAGTGTTGTCCTTCCTAGCCGAGATCATTGAGATCTTACTTGCCAAAGCTTTGTTCTTAGCCGAGATTGTTACTTGCCGGAGTGCCTTACCATCTAGCTTGTTGAACACACCTTGTCATAGTCTTGTCTTTTCAATCCGTCACCTTTTTTAGTAGGGCCAACCAACCGTTGCCACGTGTCCGAGCTGAGTGTTAAGTCAGCCGGCAAACCTAGAAATGTATCATTTTGTATCATATCTTTGTTCTTGAGGAGAGAGAAGCTCTAGGAGAAGAAGAAAAGTTCTTGAGGAGGGAATAGATTTTCAAGCTTGATTCTTAGAGTTCAAACTGTTTGATTCGTGTTTTGAGGTTAGAATCTTGACCTACTCTCGTTGTTCTTATTGATCATCCAGCTGCATTGTATGATCGAACCTGTTCTGTGTGCCATGCATTGATTTAAAGTTGGTTTTAGAAAGAGAAAATAGTGTTCATGTGTTCTTGAAGAAAAGTCTTGTTTTGATTCGAAAGCTTGCATCAAGATTCATGTTTTTGTGTTTGTCTTCATAAGATCTTCTAGTATGGGTACCTAGGTCCATGTTTTCAAACCCATAGCATGAAATCTCAGATTTTGTAATAACAAGTTGTGATTAAGCATTCATGTTTTTCATAATCTTCATGTTCATGTTCTTCAGCAGAGGGAAACCTAGATTTTCCCGACTTCATTACCTTGAATGTGGCCATCGGGACCTCACCTCGGCGAGGAGGTGTGGGACCTCGGCCAAGACCTGGTTGGTGCCCAGCATGTTTCCCCGAGATGAAAAACAGTGTTTGTTTCGATTTGACTTAGTTTTGAAAAATGCCGAGATCATTTGTATACATGTGAAGCTTGTTTAATAGTGAATTCAATAAACTTGCCATGTGTTTGTAGGGCTTAGACTTGTCTCGACCCCGACGTTTGAAGAACTATGTGAGTGGTATTTTTAATAAAGATATGTTATAAAACTTTGATAAAACCTTGTTTTGCCTCGTTCGAAAAGTATTTGGAAGCATGAATGATTATTCCTAGTTGCAATAAAAATTATCTTGTTTTGATGACATTCTTGGAAGTCCGTACGTGCTAAGGGACTATAAGCATTTGTAGCACAACCTTTGGAAGTCCGTACGTGCTAAGGGACTATAAGCATTTGTAGCACAATCTTTGGAAGTCCGTATGTGCTAGGGGACTCTAAGCATTTGTAGCACAAGTCCTTAGTGTCCGGGGACTATAATGCAACGACACCATTGTTTTGAGATATCTCCCTTGTCTTGCCTTGTCTTGCCTTGCCACCGACGGTTTTACCGCGTGGGTTTGTTTGTCCGGAATGTCATCCCTTGTATTATATTGATGCTAATAAGCATCCCTTGAAGCTTGAAGGATTTGATAGATGGACTTGGTTTATCCCTCGATTTTATACCGGATATGTTATGTATTGTTTTGTCAATTTCTTGAATATCAGTCATGCAAACCCCTTTATTATTTATACCATTCACTGAGTATCCAAGCTCACCATCTCTATATATATGTAGGTGATGAGCAGGACGGCGGTGACGCCTAGATGTGTTTTGCCGATGTGTTTTGGATTCGTGTTTTACGACATCTTGAAGATCATGCTTCTTGGCTTATAGTTAAATTCTTTTATATATGTCGGCTTGAGAAGCCTTTTGATCAAGATGTATTTTGCACCTTATTTTGTTTGTATCTAAGTGGTAAAGCTATGTAAAGATGTATGCCATTTCATTTGACCTATGCACAGCTCTTATGGACTTATTATATCTAAATTTATTGCTTCCGCACATGTAGGCCCCATATGTATACTCTGATTGTGTGTGTATCCTTGTAAGTTGGCCTTTGGTAATCTCGGATTACTGGCCATCATGGCACCATTCCACTAGGGGCGGGATGGGGTCGTGACATCATGCCTTGTTTGTAAGCCAATACATGAGCATATCTTCCTCGCCATCTATGCTACAAGTCTAGCATGTTTTTCCTACTATTTCGACCTGCCTTAGGTCTGTTTTGAATGGTCAAGGTCATTTGAGCATTGTTTAGTATGGTTGTAGTGTAAGGGGCCTTGACTAACTTTGAGTTTTGAGGCCTTCAACATGTTATGCATGTGATGTTTGCATGTGTAGACCGCCCGGAACTCCGCTCCGTGCGCGAGGACGCAAATCGTAGTTCTTAGCTACTACAGTTCGGACTCATGTCACGGTTCTAAATCTAATCTCACAAAGTGCAATGTAAGACTGATAAATCACCAAAGAGTCCAAATCCGGCAAATCGTTTTGGAAAATCGATTTTAATAAAAAAGCGCCAAACATGGGTTGCTTTGCCAGATTTCAAAGTCGCCACCTAAATATTTTATTTTGGGAAAATTTAAGAAACCCTGACTCGTGCCTAAGGCCACGTGTTCGTCATCACCAAAGTTGCCTCGGCTCGGGAACTTGGATATGAGAAGGGAAGGTCCTGAAATGAGCAGCCCCGCTCGCCCGATCAAAGGATCGGCCTCTACTAACATGATATGTTATTTTTGAAAACACATGTGTTCTTATTCCGGTTTATTAGCTAGCTTACTATGTGATGCGTACAGCATACAAAGTATAGACTCAATCACGCGAATTGGAACAAAACAACTGATGTTTATTTTGAAAATGGTTTGAAGTTGCTACTCGCAAGTAGGCTAAGACGTGGATTTGCCACCCTCAAGTGGGCTTAGAAAAACATGATTTTGCCACTTCAAGTGGGCTTAAAACTCACAATCATCGAGTTGTTCCAATCCAAGCAATCAATCCTTCATCCACAGGCATTCATGTAGTTAATCACTTAAGCACATAGCCTCATGGCAAGCATGCTATCATGGCAGTCACTTACACACATGCAAGGATGCTAAAGCATAAACACTCATAGTGTATTTCGAGCCAAAAAATAAGCTAGTTAGTAATCAATGCATGATCCTAGCTATGTTAACAATGCCTAATGCAACACATGCAAAAATGCATCTAAAATAGGCTCGGCTATCTAGAATGGCATATGAATGCAACAATTTGATACATGTATTCAAATAGGAATTGAAATACAATACAGTTTGAATGATGCGCCGAGCCCGGTGCATGCGAGACAGATGAATGGATGCGCGTATGCAAGCATAAGGTATGCTAATCGAAATATGCCCTAAACTAACCATCGAAAGCTGATAAGTAAAAGGGAGAAAGAAATGGGGGTTGGAAGACATGCATCACACACACGGACCCTTTATTACAACATTTGCCCTCTCGACGGAGGGTCCGAATAATAAGCTAAGCTAATCTAAGCTAAGCTAAACAATTAATCTAATTAAGCTAATTAGACTAATTATTACACAACCAAATTGAATAACTAGCTACAACTAATTATTACAACACTAATTAAACTAATTAATTACAAAACATGCAATTAACTACGACTAGCTAGTAAGGCGGTAAAACAGCCTTGCAGACGAAGGAAGCATGCATGCTCGGTCGCGTCCTCTCGGAAATCCACCGCCTTGCCTCAAAATGCCTCTGTTTGTATACTATTAGACCTCTGAAAATTGTGCCAACTTCCAGGTTGATTCTGACCCACCTTAGGAACATGCTGAGGGATGGCCGGCCAAGAGGGATGGCCATTGGCCAAAGTTGGTGGCCATCGGCCAATTTTGATAGTCGATTGGCAGTATTGGTGGCCGGTCGACAGCTTTGATGGCCGGTCGGCCACTGCTTCCTGCAATTTCTCCTTTTGCTGCAACAGAGCACAAACAGAGGCATAACAGTGTATTTGCAAGAAAATGTGTGTGCAACCACACTCCTTATCATATCTCAAGCTCAAAGGAGTGTAATGCTCGGCTCTCAAGCCACCAATCACGCATCTCAATGCATGATGGCCAAAGAGTCAAGCTTGCATAATGTTGATGAATGCACAAACAACACATAAGGGCCTTAACCTCTATCATGATTGAGCAAGAGGGTTGGCGACCAAGAAACGGAACACGTTTCATCACTTCAAGTACGAAACGTACCACATTCCTTGTGTTTGGATCGACGCTCGATCCAAACACAATGCAACACATACAACATGATCAACCTATCAATGCTAATGGCGTGCACAAGATTCTATCATGTGAACAATGCATGCATGGCATGTTTGAAGGCTAAAGCATCAAAGTAAGTAAAGAGCATCATACAAGAGGCATGCAATACAATGCTCAATGGACTAAACCAACCCTAAACAGTCCTCATGCATGCCAAAACAGTGGCTAAAATGGATTGAAATGATAGCATGATAAGCAAGAAAAAGCATGCTCAAATGATGACTCGCAAGCAAGGCACAAAGCTCAACTCTCAAACACAATTAAAGATGTGCGAGTGTGACGATGTAATAAGCTCTGAAATTACATGCTAAATGATGCCATACCATGCAAACATCACATGCATAACATGTTAAAGGCCTCAAAACCCAAAGCTAGGTAAGGCCCTTTACACTACAACCATACTAAGCAATGCTCAAATGACCCTAACCATTCAAAACAGATCTAAGGCAGGTCAATAGTGGCAAAAACATGCTAGACTTGTAGCATAGATGGCAAGAAAAATAAGCTCATGTATTGGCTCACCAACAAGGCATAATGGCACAACTCTTAAACACAATTAAAGAGTGATAAACATGAGAGTATGGCAAAGATATAAGCTCTGAAATATCATGCCAAATGATGCCAAAGAATGCAAACATCACAAGAATAGCATGGTAGTTGTAATACCCCTGTTCTGTATTATGTTAATTGGTCCCTAACATGAGTACGATTATGTGTTTGGCATGATTATATGTGTCATTATGTGAATATACGTGATTTTGAAGTTCTATCTGTTCACCGTAGGAATATCTGTTTGAATAATCTGCTTTGGAAATTAAATTGAGGGCCCTATCGGCCACAGAACCCGAAATTGAGTACGCCATTGTGGTTAGCGTAATTTTTAGAGCCTACGGTAAAATTTAATTGAAAATTGATTCGGGTCAGATTAAATTGATTTATTTAATGGCATTGTGCTCAAATTGTTTAATATTATTATATTGACTTAGTGGGACTTGATGTATTTGAGCACTACACCTCATTTCTCTCCCTTAGCTTATTTTGGCTGATTCTTAGACTCAATTAGAGAGAGAGAGCCGACCATGGAGAGGGAGAAAGAGGGATTGTGCAATTTTGGTCTTGAAACTTGGAGATTTGAAGTCTAATTTAAGATTTGATCATGGATTGTGAGAATCAAGCTCCTAGGTGAGTGATTCTTGGATTATAATTGTAATTTTGTGTGTGTTCAAGCTATTTTGGTGATCAAGAACAAGATTGAAATGAAATTGAATTGTATTTGTTGAATTGAAGCTTAATAGGTGCATGCATGTAAGAATTACCTTGAAAATTGCATGTTTGAGCACAAAGGTGTATAATCCATGTGAAATGTTAAAGGAAACTCATGTTTTGATCACCATTTGTGTTGTCTAAGTTGAGAATGTGGTTAACTCATCACATGCATGTACAAATTATGTGAAAGGGGGCTAGAATGCATGAATTTGTATGTTGTTAATGAGTTTGATGGGAGATTGGGGCATGCATGTGACTTATTTGTGAAATTGAGCCTCATTGGGTTGTGATTTGGGGTCTATACCATGTTAGTATGATTATATTGGAGATTTGAGCCATTGCATGCAAGTAATGTGGCTGGAAAATCGATTTGGAGCTCAAGAACACAACCTGGAATTTCCAGAATTTTGACGTCCGCTCGAGCAGGAGAAGTGACGTTCGAGCGGAGAAATCGAGCTCCAAGCATTTTTGACAGACATGGTTCCCGCTCGAGCGGGGAAGTTGACGCTCGAGCGGGGAGCTATGTAGACAGACAGTCCGCTCGAGCGGGGGAGTTCACGCTCGAGCGGGAATTTGAGGTAACCAGCACTTTTGCAGGCTTAAGGGTCCGCTCGAGCGGGGAAGTCCACGCTCGAGCGGGGACCCTGTTTTCTGAAATTCTAAAAATGTATTATGTGTTCTGTTTTCCGTTCTCTTTCACTTGTAAGCACTCTTAGGCATACTTTGAGCATTGTAAATGAGTTAATGAGATAAGAATAAAGCCTAAAGAGGAGTATGTGAATTAAAGAACGGATTGAACTGTTAGTGACCTTTTTGTGTTTATGAAATGTGTAGGGTCAAGCTTCAGGGCAAATCCACAAGCCGATCACTGTGAGTAATATCGATATTTGAATGCTTGTGAATGTCCAATTGTCTTTTCCCTTATAAGCTTTATGACTTGCTAATTGGGATTATGGACGTAAGTCTGACATGAATAAACATAAATGGACCCAAGGTCGTTTTGATAAACATGAATGGACCCAAGGTTGTTTTGATAAACATGAATGGACCCCAGGTCATTTTGATAAACATAAATGGACCCAAGGTCGTTTTGATAAGCATAAATGGACCCAAGGTCGTTTTGACATGAATGAGTGGGCCGAAGGTCGTTTTGAAATGAATGAGTGGGCCAAAGGCCGTTTTGACATAAATGAATGGGCCAAAGGCCGTTTTGACACGAATGTATGGGCCGAAGGCCGTTTTGACATACATGAATGGGCCAAAGGCCGTTTGATACGAATGTATGGGCCGAAGGCCGTTTTGACATAAATGATTGGACTGAAAGCCGTTTTGTCATAATCGAATGGGCCGAAGGCCGTTTTGACGTACATAATTAGGCCAAAGGCCGTTCTGACATAAATGATTGGGCCAAAGGCCGTTTTGACATAATCGAATGGGCCGAAGGCCGCTTTGACAAGAATGGAGATCTGAATGGGCCAAAGGCCAGAATGTTTGGAATTACAGTCGCTTGATCTGTATTTAGTTATATATCTGTTAAATAGAAATATGAACTGGGCCCAAGGCCGTTTGGAATATGTTGTTCTACAATGTTATGTAAACTCTGTATTTGATATTATTCACTGGGCCATCGCTCACACTCATTCATGTGTTTGTAGGTGAGCCAAGAGAAGTCCAGACCCAGCCTCAGTGAATTCTATATGGAACAACTAAGGTTTTGAGAGAGTCAGCCCTTGTGTCTCACGCACGAGACCCGTCTTCGCCCTTTTGTTATGTATTTACATTTTGTCAGGTTGGCGAAGTTTTGAATACGTCTGTATATAGTTTTCAGGGGTTGACTTAGTTTGGATGATCCTGTCTGTATAGAATCTTATGTCATTACACTTTCTGTTGTGAGTTATTAACATATGTACATATGGAATGTTATGGCGCGCATATAAGCACAGCTCTATGGACAAAGTTTTAAATTGCTTTCGGTTGGCCCCCATTAACTCTGTTAAAATACGTTTGGTTTGGTTTGAGGCCGTAGGTAATCTCATGATTACTGGCCGGTTACGTCCTTAACCCACGGGGGTGGGTTTGGGTCGTGACAGAGTGGTATCAGAGCACGAGTTAATAGCTCACACACTTGTCCAAAAAGAGCAATAAGCGTGTAGATGAGATCTAGTATGCATTCATGTGATAAATATGAATTTGGAGGCATTGATAATATGCTTAACTATTTTGATATGAACTTTGGAAGCATCAAGAATATGCTTAAGTGTTTCGATATGAACAGTTATGTGCTATGGTTCGCAAATTGCTTGCATGGTAAACCTTTGGGATATGTATGCTCTCTAGTATATGCATACTTGTGAACCTTTGTATAAAGTATAATGCTATGTTTGCCATAAATGAATGATTGTCTAAATTCTCCTTGAATGTAATTGTGGTATTCTTAGCGGAGGCCCTCGCCCAGGGGACATAATACTGTGGCTTATGGTCATGAGGCCCTAGCACGGGGGAAATAATACCGTGGCACAGGCCCTCGCCCGGGGGAGATAATACCGTGGCCTATGTATGAGATATGTCGATATGCTTGACCAACATGATATGTCACACTAAAGAAAGTACCACACATGATTCGAATATGAGATATGAATTGTTACACTAATGTGTACAACAAGTTTGTTTTGTTATAATGCATATACATGAATATATGAACTATGAAAAGGTGTTTATGTGCATTCAATTCTGCCTACGGGTGTCTATGTGAAATACGAACACGATTTGAGTATATAAATACTTAGTAAATGTTCAGCATGCGATATTTGATAAGTATGCAATTATCTTTTACGTATGTGATTAATTGCGTACGATATGTGAAATGAGAATATAACAATGTGCCTATGTGCGAATGTACCCATGTGTATCTGTGTTTAATTTCGTATTGGGCATCCCAGTATTTGGTAAAGCTTGATAAGAATTTGTGTAGAGTATGGGAAAATTAAGGGCATACGGGTTGGAAGGTTCTTCCACAGTCCGACTTGATAGTCCGGAAAGAGTAGTACAAGAATTGGCAGAGATCTTGAGACAACAGCATCAGTTGCCGCTACGGCAAGAACCCTTGCCACCACCAGTGTAAGAAACACCGAGGAGTTTATTATCAGATTTCTGGGGCTCGTTACAGATGTGGTAAAATGGACCATATGGTAAGGAACTGTCCCCGGATTGAACGAAATGTGAATGAATCCTCTGCCTCGGCTAAATCCGTACCAGTGGTAGGAATTGCTACTCAGGATGGAGTAATTGCACTCATCCCAGGAAGCACTCAGAATACTGTGATTGTTATCCCAGGTATCTATATTGTTTATAAACGAATGCCTATGTGTTGATTGATTCTGAATTAGTACGTTTGTACATCTTCGCTTGGGATATTATTTGATTCGGATTGGCATATTTTTCCGTATCTGCTGCATGTGTATCTAGATTGGTTAGACCCACATGATCGAGACTGTATTCATTGGAGGTATATGCCCCGTTTGGAAAACTTGTGAAATATGTTTTGGGATATTGACTGACTCTGCACATGCACATGTATATCTACACCTATGCTCAGGGTAATTTATTATGTTACCGTCTTCAATGACTAAACCACTGGAATTATGACTCTGTGATTGTGTGACCGAGTTGGGCACCCCAAATGATGAATTCTATGACTGTGAGGCCATGTATTTTGATTGGTAGAAAGTTGACTGGATTATGTGACTAATTTGGAACTTTTGCGTAACAATCCTATACTATGTGTACCTGAGGAACTTTGTTTAATGTGTTACTGTGCACCATGTTCTTGCATATAAGACTTATTTGGGAACTGCTATACTGATTATGATACGTACCTCCCTGATACGAATGACTGCATGCATATGCAACTACCCCTGAAATTATGTAGACAATACCATATTGTACCTGATTTGAAACACTTTGATATGAACTATTATGATGAATGATTCTGATATGACTTTGAGAACTGATGAACTTAGGGCAGTTGAGAAACTATCAACCATGTACCTAAGCGAACGAAGTATGCCTTACAGAACCGAATGTGCCCTATTTGAGAAAATTTCTATTTGATTCGATCCGATAGAACCTTTGCCTGATATAGTTCCGATGGAACCCTCATTTGATATAAATTGATGGAACCTTTTTTTGATTTAATTTGGCAAGATCTGTGTCGGGATTGGTTGATAAGACCCTCTGCCTGATTTAATTTTGTAAAAAGGGATTGAGGATTGCCTGTAAATAAATAGCCAGATTATTCTTGGCAGAAAAACTGATAGACCCAAAACTTGAATCTGTCTAGAGTACTTAACCTATTTGAAAGACCTTTTTGTGGGCTATGACAGATTGATCTAACCATGAACACCGTTGAGAACCAACCCCCCCTAACTATCGAGGACATATGTGTTGAAAATGAGCCGAATTGTACAAATCCCGTGATTGGGTGTCTTAAGGAACGATGCTTGTGTATTGTCCCATCCTTGTTGGTTTGACGCTATGGGGACTGATGATGGCAGATTGATTTGATTATGAGCAGTACTGAACATTTGTCTTTGGCTGATCAGAATATGTTTTGTAAGGGAGAGTAGTTGCTTCAATGTTGTCAGATTTTGGGGGAAATCAGGTTGTAGTGAGTGGTATTATGTTTGTTTTGATGACATTCTTGGGGCGTCCTTTTGTGCTAGGGGACGTTAAGCCTATGTAGCACCTTTGTTGGGACATCTTTTTGCCACCGACGGTCTTGTACGGGTGGGTTTGGCTAATCGATCTCGAGTCAGCCACCGACGGTCGTGAACGGGTGTGCTTCGATTTTCGAGACGATTATTTTTTTGTTTTGACCGGAATGTCATCCTTTGGTAATATGTAGATGTTTAAACATCCAGAAACTTTGAAAAATCCTGATTGTCCGTAAGTACGTGAATTCAGTACGCTTTGTGAATAACTGCTCAGTGTCGTCATATTCTGTGATTGGGGCTCTGGGAATGTGAATTGTGTTTGACAAGTGATTGACTCCTTTGATAATGCCTTTGACATCATGGGGATTAATATATAAATTGCCTTCTGCTTCGGGCGACTATGAAATAGCGTGGAAAGACTCAATAGAACAGGGAATTGAATATTGAACTGAATTGTAAACTGTAAACTATTGAATGAATTGAGAACACGTGTATTATGTCAGAAATTGCCTGCTTCGATGTTATTGTACTTTACAATCAGTATTATGGGGATGTCTGGACTATGTGTATTGTGTGGGTAATTACTTCAATGTTACCTTTGTTGATTCGAGAATCAGTATCTGGATCCACCTTATATCCCTGAAGACTTTTGATTGACCTTGGATAACCGTGATGAGTCACTGAACTAAATACCAAATCGGATTGTGTATTGTGAAATTATTAAAGAATGAATTGAACTTTTGTGACAAGGGAATAGACCGAACTTCTATGATAAAGTTAGCCGACATTGAAATAAATATGTTGGTGACCTACCTTGAAGAGGGCAATTGGTGAGTGTGTCTAAATATTTTCGGTGCCAACAGGTCGAAGTTGAATTTCAGATAGTGGTGGGACTACTTCAACCTCTCTCTATTTGGAATGGGAATAGGAATATGTGGCTACTAATTTTGTTGTGGGGCTACCTTGAGCACCCAAGGTATAAGTCCCGTTTGGGCTATTGTAGGTAGAATTATTAAAGTTTGCTCATTTCTCCCTATAAAATTTTGTATGATGCTTGTAGACTAGCCACTGTTTACATCGATAAGATTGCTCGTTGCATGGGGTCCCAGTATCTATTGTTTAGACAGAAATTCTAAAATGTGTTTGAATTCTGAAAAGCCTTCAAGAGGCAATGGGGGCTCAACTTCTGTTCTATTATGTTACCCGGATCCGGAGGTTCCTTTATGGAACTGGTTATTTGTAACCTCACGTGTATATGTTCTGTTCTGTTTTGTTCCGTCTTGTTCTGTTCTGTTAATGCTAGTGGATGTATCACGTAAACTTAATCATGACTTGTGATTTCTGCATATGACCTTGACAAATTATGAATTGATATGAAACTGAATTATGATTCGGTGCTGCTTTCCATCCGCAAATTGATGTATGATCAGAAAGACCTTTTTAGATTTTTGGGAGGAATGCTCCAAAGATATGCATTAGATTTTTCAGGGAAGTTGGAAAGATCTATCCATCGTTGGCAAACTTTGCTTGCAACAACAGCTCATACTCTAGTTTTGGCATGGCATCACACAAGCCTTGTATGGCGGAAAAAGGTAAGTCTCTGACTAATTGAGAATAGAGCGTTGCTTGATTTTGAGACTAAGTGAATGACTATTAAGAAGGATTGGAACCGTTAAATGAAAAGTGTTCCGAATTGTTTCGACTAAAGGTAAAATAAGTTTGGAGGACCAAACTTCCTAAAGGGGGGAAGACTGTAATACCCCTGTTCTGTATTATGTTAATTGGTCCCTAACATGAGTACGATTATGTGTTTGGCATGATTTTATGTGTCATTATGTGAATATACGTGATTTTGAAGTTCTATCTGTTCACCGTAGGAATATCTGTTTGAATAATCTGCTTTGGAAATTAAATTGAGGGCCCTATCGGCCACAGAACCCGAAATTGAATACGCCATTGTGGTTAGCGTAATTTTTAGAGCCTACGGTAAAATTTAATTGAAAATTGATTCGGGTCAGATTAAATTGATTTATTTAATGGCATTGTGCTCAAATTGTTTAATATTATTATATTAACTTAGTGGGACTTGATGTATTTGAGCACTACACCTCATTTCTCTCCCTTAGCTTATTTTGGCTGATTCTTAAACTCAATTAGAGAGAGAGAGAGCCGACCATGGAGAGGGAGAAAGAGGGATTGTGCAATTTTGGTCTTGAAACTTGGAGATTTGAAGTCTAATTTAAGATTTGATCATGGATTGTGAGAATCAAGCTCCTAGGTGAGTGATTCTTGGATTATAATTGTAATTTTGTGTGTGTTCAAGCTATTTTGGTGATCAAGAACAAGATTGAAATGAAATTGAATTGTATTTGTTGAATTGAAGCTTAATAGGTGCATGCATGTAAGAATTACCTTGAAAATTGCATGTTTGAGCACAAAGGTGTATAATCCATGTGAAATGTTAACGAAAACTCATGTTTTGATCACCATTTGTGTTGTCTAAGTTGAGAATGTGGCTAACTCATCACATGCATGTACAAATTATGTGAAAGGGGGCTAGAATACATGAATTTGTATGTTGTTAATGAGTTTGATGGGAGATTGGGGCATACATGTGACTTATTTGTGAAATTGAGCCTCATTGGGTTGTGATTTGGGGTCTATACCATGTTAGTATGATTATATTGGAGATTTGAGCCATTGCATGCAAGTAATGTGGCTGGAAAATCGATTTGGAGCTCAAAAACACAACCTGGAATTTCCAGAATTTTGACGTCCGCTCGAGCGGGGGAAGTGACGCTCGAGCGGGGAGCTATGTAGACAGACAGTCCGCTCGAGCGGGGGAGTTCACGCTCGAGCAGGAATTTGAGGTAACCAGCACTTTTGCAGGCTTAAGGGTCCGCTCGAGCGGGGAAGTTCACGCTCGAGCGGGGACCCTGTTTTCTGAAATTCTAAAAATGTATTATGTGTTCTGTTTTCCGTTCTCTTTCACTTGTAAGCACTCTTAGGCATACTTTGAGCATTGTAAATGAGTTAATGAGATAAGAATAAAGCCTAAAGAGGAGTATGTGAATTAAAGAACGGATTGAACTGTTAGTGATCTTTTTGTGTTCATGAAATGTGTAGGGTCAAGCTCCAGGGCAAATCCACAAGCCGATCACTGTGAGTAATATCGATATTTGAATGCTTGTGAATGTCCAATTGTCTTTTCCTTTATAAGCTTTAAGACTTGCTAATTGGGATTGTGGACGTAAGTCTGACATGAATAAACATAAATGGACCCAAGGTCGTTTTGATAAACATGAATGGACCTAAGGTCGTTTTGATAAACATGAATGGACACAAGGTCGTTTTGATAAACATGAATGGACCCAAGGTCGTTTTGATAAACATGAATGGACCCCAGGTCGTTTTGATAAACATAAATGGACCCAAGGTCGTTTTGATAAGCATAAATGGACCCAAGGTCGTTTTGACATGAATGAGTGGGCCGAAGGTCGTTTTGAAATAAATGAGTGGGCCAAAGGCCGTTTTGACATAAATGAATGGGCCAAAGGCCGTTTTGACACGAATGTATGGGCCGAAGGGCATTTTGACATACATGAATGGGCCAAAGGCCATTTGATACGAATGTATGGGCCGAAGGTCGTTTTGACATAAATGATTGGACTAAAAGCCGTTTTGTAATAATCGAATGGGCCGAAGGCCGTTTTGACGTACATAATTGGGCCAAAGGCCGTTCTGACATAAATGATTGGGCCAAAGGCCGTTTTGACATAATCGAATGGGCCGAAGGCCGCTTTGACAAGAATGGAGATCTGAATGGGCCAAAGGCCAGAATGTTTGGAATTACAGTCGCTTGATCTGTATTTAGTTATATATCTGTTAAATAGAAATATGAACTGGGCCCAAGGCCGTTTGGAATATGTTGTTCTACAATGTTATGTAAACTCTGTATTTGATATTATTCACTGGGCCATCGCTCACACTCATTCATGTGTTTGTAGGTGAGCCAAGAGAAGTCCAGACCCAGCCTCAGTGAATTCTATATGGAACAACTAAGGTTTTGAGAGAGTCAGCCCTTGTGTCTCACGCACGAGACCCGTCTTCGCCCTTTTGTTATGTATTTACATTTTGTCAGGTTGGCGAAGTTTTGAATACGTCTGTATATAGTTTTCAGGGGTTGACTTAGTTTGGATGATCCTGTCTGTATAGAATCTTATGTCATTACACTTTCTGTTGTGAGTTATTAACATATGTACATATGGAATGTTATGGCGCGCATATAAGCACAGCTCTATGGACAAAGTTTTAAATTGCTTCCGGTTGGCCCCCATTAACTCTGTTAAAATACGTTTGGTTTGGTTTGAGGCCGTAGGTAATCTCATGATTACTGGCCGGTTACGTCCTTAACCCACGGGGGCGGGTTTGGGTCGTGACAGTAGTGACCTCAAAACTCAAGACTAGTGAAGCCATTTATACTATAGCTATACAAAGCAAGCCCCAAAAGGCCAAGAGCACCCTCCTAAAGCATGTCAAAATAATGCTAAAACATGAATGGAGTATAGCCAAGACAAGCTAGCATGAAGGGCCAAAACACCAAGTACACTAGGCTAATGGGCAAGATTGCACTACAAGTATATAAAGCATGCAAGAAGTGACCAAGACAGCCAAAAACAGAGTTATGGCATGCTGAAATAAGCCCAAAAATAAGCTACGAACAAGCCAACATATGCTAGAAAAAACATGCTCAATAATTAGGCCAACAAGGCATACAACCAAGACAAGAGGAGAGGGGACCACCCCCTCCCATTTTGAACCTCAAAGCCACATTTTTACCACTGAAAATCCACTGGATTTCAGTGGTTAAAAGGGCAAACAAAGATGGTTTCAAAAGCTTAGGAAGTTGGCTCTAAAGGCTTTACAAGCCAAAGAGCAAAGGGAGAGACAACCCCCTAACACAAAATAGGCCTAAACCATCACTTTTAGGACTGAAAAATAGAGATTTTCTCAATTCAAAACCAAGCCAAAATTGTTTTACAAAGGTGGTAAAACAAGCATGCAAAGCAAAGGTTTAAAGGAACAAGTGCTTACCCTTGAAGCACCTTGAAGCTCAGCAGCAAAACCAGCCAAAATCTTAGCCAAAATCAGCCTTTGAGAGCTCAAAATAGGCTCCAAGAGACCTCAGCCCAAAGATATACAACTTTGATGAAGGATGCCTAGGCAAAAGAGGGGTGTATTTCCAAGTGTATCTCTTGTTATGCACACAAAGGCAAGAGAATGAGAGAGAGGCAGAGATTTAGCTCTGAAATTTCTAGAGAGAGAGGCTCCCAAAATTGCTTCAATGTTCTAACCCTTTGAAAATGAGATATAAGGCTCTCATATATAGCAAAATATCAACTTGGGTCAAAAATATATAAATTGGGATAGGTGGCACAAGCTGGAAACAGCTGAAGGAGAAATATCTGCAAAAAAATCTGAGTTTTGGACACTTCTGGCTGACCAGCCATCTTTGGTGCCAACCGGCCACCATTTGTGGCCGATAAGGTTCACTTTTGGCTGACCTATGACCGATGAGCTCCAATTGTGGCCGATGCACTCCCATAGAGGCCGACGGCAAAAATCAGTCATGGTCCCTGACTTGAAACAAGCCTAACTCCTTTATCTGGACTCCTTTTCAGGTCATTCTTGAGCCTAAAATGTAGCCCTGGAAGTCTTCTTTCCAATTATGGAGGCCTCACATCAAAATTCCATGTGTGATAAGAGATATCCCTCTTTTAGTGAAGGCTGCTCAGTTTCGGGCCAACCGGAATGGTGCCCAACTTCAACCAATCATATCTTCCCCATCCAGACCCGGCTTTAGGAGATTCTTGAGCGTAAAATGAAGCCCCGGAAGTCTTCTTTCCAACGGTGGTGGCCTCATATCTTAAATCCAAGTATTCAAAAGGATAGGCCTAATTTAGCTAGGACTGCTCGACTCTCTCTTAGCGATTCATGCCCATCTTCTTCTCCAACTTGGTTTCTTCCCTCTCCTCCAATTTTCTTCAACTCCAAACCCCTAAACAAGGTGTTTTGAAAGATTTTCCAAAGATTTCATCTCTCTTTCATTCATTCATTTCCACTTTGTCCTTGCTCGGTTTACCGAAAAGCGCAACATTTGACAAAATGCGAGCGTCGGAACATCGTAGGAACTTTATTTCAAAAACATTTTGAAAGAGAGGGTTTTAAGGTCTAAAAACCATTCAAAATAGTTTTGGTCCAAAAATGGGGTGTGAGGTTAGGATTTGACGCTCTCCTTGCCAAAGAAATCGACCCTTTGTACTGCACAACTTTCATCACCAAAGAAGCCATCAGTAGCGCCCAAGTCTTAAAGGCGGTCAAAAATAGGGTGTCTATAGCATGGTATGACACCATTTAGCATGTAATTTCAGTGCATATAGTGTAGTCACATTCTCATATACTTCACTTCTTCATAGCTTTTGAGGGTTGTGTATTATGCCTCGCTTATAGACCAACATGTGTGCATGTTCTTCTAACACTTTAAGCTCCCATTTCAGCATGTTTAGACCATTATTTTGGCATGATTGGGCTCTGTCCAGAGTTGGTTTGGTCATTTGTGCTATGTATTGTATGCCTCTTGTGTATTGCTCTTTATTAGCTTTGATGTTTTTGGTCCTCAACATGCTATGCTTGCATTGCTTGCATGATTTAAGGTCTTTAGCATGCCATTTCAGTACTGAACATTTGCAACCTTTCCCATTTCTTCATTTTTCAATTTGATTTGAGGGTTGTTTAGCCTTAAGGTTGTGTTTAAACATGAGGTAGGGTTGGTGCTCAAATGGCTTCAACTCTCTTTTGAGGGTTCCTCCTAGTCAAAGGTATCATCCCTCTCATGCCTTAAACTCTCCCTTTTTGGTTGACCTCTTCTCGTTAGAGGACACTCACATTACACTTAATCGGTTAAAGAATGGATTGGTAATGTTAAAATGTGTAAACAAGAATCAACCAAGTAAAACATGCCAAGATAAGCATGTTGTTTGCATTGCATGGTGTTATAGACCGCCCGAACTCTCTCCGCGCGGCCCCCCTTTTGGAGAGGGCGCGAATTAGGTTCTAGCTACTACAGTTCGGACTCCTGTCACGGTTCTAAATCTAATCTTACAAAGTGTAATGTAAGACTGATAAATCACCAAAGAGTTCAAATCCGGCAAATCGTTTTGGAAAATCAATGTTAATCAAAAAGCGCCAAACATGGATTGCTTTGCCAGATTTCAGAGTCGCCACCTAAATATTTATTTTTGGGAAATTTAGGAAACCCTAACTCGTGCCTAAGGCCACGTGTCCGTCATCACCAAAGTTGCTTCGGCTTGGGAACTTGGGTACGAGGGGGGAAGGTTATGAAATGAGCACCACCGCTCGCCCGATCAAAGGATCGGCCTCTACTAAACATGATATGTTATTTTTTAAAACACATGTGTTCTTATTCCGGTTTATTAGCTAACATTACTATGTGATGCGCACAGCATACAAGTATAGACTAAATCGCTCGATTTGGAACAAAACATCTCATGTTTGTTTTTTTTCGAAAATGGTTTGAAGATGCTACTTGCAAGTAGGCTACCAAACAAGGTGGGCTTAAAACATGATGATTTGCCACTCCAAGTGGGCTTAAAACTCACATTTTGATGAATTATTCCAATTCAAGTAATGAAGCCTTCATCCACAAGCATTCATGCAATTAATCATTTAAGCACATAGCCTCATGGCAAGCATGCTATCATGGCAGTCACTTACACACATGCAAGGATACTAAAGCGTAAACACTTATAGTGTACTCCCAGCCAAAACAGAAGCTAATTAGAAATCAATGCATGATCTTAACTATGTTGCCTAATGCAACACATGTAAAAATGCAACTAAAATAGGCTCGGCTATCTAAGATGGCATATGAATGCAACACTTGATAACATGCTTTGAAACACGTATTCAAGTAAGTGTATTGAAATACAATGCGGTTTGAATGGTGCGCCGAGCCCGGTGCATGCAAGACAAATGAATGATGCAAACATGCAAAGCATAAGGTATGCTAATCAAAACATGCCCTAAAACTAACCATCGAAAGTGATAAGTAAAAGGGAGAAAGAAATAGGGTTGGAAGACATGCACACACACACACACCCTTATTACAACATTTGCCCTCTCGACGGAGGGTCCGAATGAACTAAGCTAATCTAAGCTAAGCTACCCTAACTAATCTAATTAAGCTAATTAGACTAATTATTACAAACCAATAAAGAAATAGCTAAACTGAGCTACTTAATTACTACAATACTTAATTAATTAACAAATTAATCAAATTACAAATTGATGCCAACTAACAAGTAAGCATTAAACTAAGCTGCTCCAGCTCTGTTCGAAGAAGAAGAAGATGCATGCTCGGTTTTCGTCCCGAAAAGCTCTCCGGTTTGCTCTTTAAAGGCTCTGTTTGCAAGGTGTCTTCAAGAACCCTCTGCTGAAACTTACCAAATCCATGCTGGGGAGTGCACTAGTGGCCTGCCGGCCAACAATGCAAGGGTGCCGGCCATCAATGTGGCATTGCCGGCCACTGGTGTGCTGTGACACCAAACTGCAATAGAGCACAAAACAGAGGAAAGGGAGGGTCTCCCAAGGGTATGTGTGTACCATGCCCCTCCTTATCACCTCAAAACATCAAAGGAGTTGCATAATTGAATCCAAGACCATTAACCAAGCATTTTGAATGCATGATGGTCTAAGACCCAACTCGTACACATTCAGCAAATGCACAACAAACAAGACACTAAGACCACGGCCTTATCATGAGTGATCAAAGGCAATGGAAACAAAGAGAATTGGCTCATTTTCATCACTTTAAGCATGAAATGAACCAATTCATCTTGTGTTCAATATAATGTCTGATTGAACACCATGCAATGCAAACAACATGCTTATCTTGGCTTGTTTTACTCGGTTGATTTTGTTTACACATTTTAGATTACCAATCAATTCCTTAATCGGTTGGTCCAATTGTGAAAGTCTTGTAATGGGAAAGATGGCAGATATTTCAATGTTAAAGTGGCATGCACAAGACTCTATCATGTAAGCAATGCATGCAAGACATGTTAAGGGCCCAAAACACTAAGGCTAGTGAAGAGCATCATACAAGAGGCATGCAATACATAGCCTAAACAACCACACCAGCTCTGGACAGAGCTCAAACATGCCAAATCAGAGGCCAAGACATGCTGAAATTGAAGCTCAAAGGACTAGACAAATATGCATACATGTTAGGCCACAAATGAGGCATAATACACAACCCTCAAAAGCTATGAAGAAGTGAAGTATAGGAGAGTGTGACTACACTATATGCACTGAAATTACATTCTAAATGGTGCTATACCATGCAAACATCACATGCATAACATGTTAAAAGCCTCAAAACTCAAAGCTAGTCAAGGCCCTTTACACTACACCCATACTAAGCAATGCTCAAATGACCTTGACCATTCAAAACAGACCTAAGGCAGGTCAGAACAGTAGCAAAAACATGCTAGACATGCAGCATAGATGGCAAGAAAGATATGCTCACGTATTGGCTCACAAACAAGGCATGAGGCTCAACTTCTCAAAAGCATTGAAAGAGTGATACTTATGAGAGTATGACAGTGATATATGCTCTGAAATCACATATTAAATAATGCCAAATCATGCAAACAACTCAAGCAAAGCATACTAGAGGACTCAAAACACAAAACTATTAAAGCTTATCATGCTATAACCATACAAAACAAGCCTCATATGACCCAAACCACTCAAAATAGAGTTCAATCATGCCAAAACATGAGCAAAAACATACTGGAGTGTAGCCAAAATAAGCTAGAATAATAGGCCAAAATAGCAAGCATATCAAGCTAGTAAGCAAGATTTACACTACAAGTGTAAGGAGTATGTAAGAAGTGGCCAAGCCAGCCACAAACAGAGCCAAAACATGTTAAAAAAGTCACAAAAACATGCTTAGATCAAGTCAAGAAATGGTAGAAAAACATGCTCAAGTATGAGGCCATCAACACAAGTAAAGAAGACATAAGGAGAGGGGATGATCCTTCCTATTTGGGACCTCAAAACCACCTTTCTACCACTGAAATTCCTTTGGAATTCAGTGGTTAAAAGGTTAAAAAGAGATAGTTCCAAAAGCTTTAAAGGATGGCCCAAAAGCTTAGCAAATAAGGCATACAAGGGGGTGAAACACCCCTAACTCCCACAGGGCCTCAAGAAACCATTTTTAACACTTAAAAATAGAGCTTTTGTAGTTAACAACCAAGCCTAAAAAAGCATGCAAAGGTGGCTAATATGGTATACAAAAATATGCTTAAAAGAGGGGATAAGCTCACCCTTGAAGCACAGCAGCAAAAGGACAACTTCAGAGCTAAAAACTAGCTTTTTGAACTCCAAACAAACCTTGAAGGACCTCAGCTCCAAGGTAGTGGTGTTTGACTAGGTGTTTCTTTGCAAAAATGTGAAGAAAACACACTTCTAAAACTATAGAGCATAATATAGAAAGAGAAAGTGAGAATTCTAGAGAGAGAGAGATTTTGTCTCTAAAATTTCTGAACCCCTGAATAGGGGGAGTGGCCTTCCCTTATATAGGCAATGCAAGCAAAATCTTGCTTGACAAGCTTAAAGCAAGCTTCCATCCCTCCATACACGTGTATGGAGGATGGCTCAGTGAGCCACAGCTGGCTCAAAAATATCTGAGAAAATATCTGTTAAAATAAGGGTGCCCGGCTGGCCATCAGTGGTGGCCGACAGTGCTTCAGGATGGCCGGCAGGGCCTATGGATGGCCGACAGGGCCTAGCCCATGGCCAGCAGCCCTCAATGATGGCCGGCAGGCCATCAAGGACACCACAAAGCAAAGACCAACACATGGTCCAAAAATGAGACAGAATGGAAATAGGGTTTGCAAGGATCAAACCTGGAGCATTCCGTCGCGAAAGTCAGACGCTCGATGAGCAATCAAACTTGTTGCTGGATGAACCTACAAGAACACCCAAGTCTTGAGGACAGTCAAAAATGGGGTGTCCACAATTGCCTCTCTTTGACAGAACTCGAAAGTCATGAGATGACATGAGTGAATGTCAAAGCCTAGAGACGACCCATTTTTGACAAGGCCGAAAACTCAAACAACCATTCAATATAACAATATAGAGATGTGCCTGCAGGCAGGGGCAAAATGCAAATGACATGCATGATGCAAAAGCATAACTTATGATTATGCAAAGAGGGCTGTAAAGAAGCATTTATGCAAAATAAATACAACATTTTAAGCAAGCGAATAAGGAACTACAGCCTCACACATTTCAGGGGAAAGGATGTAAGAAAGTTATGCAATCTTCACTGCGCCTCGCGCAGGAAAGGCTCAAAGCGACCATTGGGAATACCCAGAGTCTCAGACAAGATTCCGACACGTTGCACGCCAAAGGAAAAATAGTGGTATAAGCATTGGAACATATTCCAAATGCTCTTAACCAAAGAAGGTCTAACCCGCCGCGTGCGCGAGGAGAAAGAACAACAGCACCCAAGGCATATGAGGTTAAATGCGATAGATACACAGAGTGAAGATGTGCAATGGATGCACAAAGTGAGCATGTGCAATAGATACACAAAGTGAACATGTGCGATAGATACACAAAGATGAACATGTGCGATAGATACACAAAGTTGAATATGTGCGATAGATTCACAAAAGGTGAGTATGTGCGATAGATACACAAAGGGTGAATATGTGCGATAGATACACAAAATGAGAACGTGCAATAGATACACAAGATAAGCATGTGTGATAGATACACAAGATGAACATGTGCAATAGATACACAAAAGGTAAATATGTGCGATAGATACACAAGGTGAACATGTGCGATAGATACACAAAATGAGAATGTGCGATAGATACACAAGATGAATATGTGCGATAGATACACAAAGATGAACATGTGCGATAGATACACAAAATGAGAATGCGTGATAAATACACAAGATGAATATGTGCGATAGATACACAAAGATGAATATGTACGATAGATACACAAAATGAGAATGTGCGATAGATACACAAGATGAATATGTGCGATAGATACACAAATATCAACATGTACGATAGATACACAAAAGGAGAACATGTGCGATAGATACACAAAAGGTGAATATGTGCAATAGATACACAAAGTAAACATGTGCGATAGATACACAAAGTAAACAAGGTGTGATAGATACACTAAATGAAGAGAGTGTGATAGATACACTAAATGAACAAAGTGTGATAGATACACTAAATGAACAAAGTGTGATAGATACACTAAATGAAGAGAGTGTGATAGATACACTAAATGAACAAAGTGTGATAGATACACTAAATGAAGAGAGTGTGATAGATACACTAAATGAACAAAGTGTGATAGATACACCAAATGAAGAGAGTGTGATAGATACACTAAATGAACAAAGTGTGATAGATACACTAAATAAAGAGAGTGTGATAGATACACTAAATGAACAAAGTGTGATAGATACACCAAATGAAGAGAGTGTGATAGATACACTAAATGAATAAAGTGTGATAGATACACCAAATGAACGAAGTATGATAGATACACTAAGTGAACAAAGTGTTCTCTTACAGAGACATAAATGTCTTCCAACCCCATTTCTTTCTCCCTTTTACTTACCGATTTTGATGGTTAGTTTTAGGGCATGTTTTGATTAGCATACCTTATGCTTTGCATGTTTGCATCATTCATTTGTCTTGCATGCACCGGGCTCGGTGCATCATTGAAACCGCATTGTATTTCAATGCAATTACTTGAATACGTGTTTCAAAGCATGTTATTAATTGTTGCATTCATATGCCATCTTAGATAACCGAGTCTATTTTAGTTGCATTTTTGCATGTGTTGCATTAAGCATCTTAACATAGTTAGGATCATGCATGATTTCTAACTAGTTTTCTATTTTGGCTCGGAGTACACTGTAAGTGTTTATACTTTAGCATCCCTGCATGAGATGTGTATGTTGCCATGTTCAGCATGCTTGCGATGAGGCTATTTGCTTAAGTGTTTAACTGCATGAATGCCTGTGGATGAAGGCTTCATTACTTGAATTGGAACAATTTATCAAAATGTGAGTTTTAAGCCCACTTGAGGTGGCAAAATCTTGTTTTAAGCCCACCTTGCTTGGTGGCAAATCCGCATTTCTAAGCCCACTTGAGGGTGGCGAATTCAAACCATTTTCGAAAAACAAACATGAGATGTTTTGTTCCAAATCGAGCGATTTAGTCTATACTTGTATGCTGTGCACATCACGTAGTAAGTTAGCTAAATAACTGGAACAAGAACACATGTGTTTTCAAAAACAACATATCATGTTTAGTAGAGGCCGATCCTTTAATCGGGCGAGCGGGGGTGCTCATTTCAGGACCTTCCCCCCTTGTACCCAAGTTGCCGAGCCGAGGCAACTTTGGTGATGACGGACATGTGGCCTTAGGCACGAGTCAGGGTTTCCTAAATTTTCCAAAACAAAATATTTAGGTGGCGACTCTGAAATCTGGCAAAGCAGTCCATGTTTAGCCCTTTTTGATTAAAATCGATTTTCCAAAACGATTTGCCGGATTTGGACTCTTGGGTGATTTATCAGTCTTACATTGCACTTTGTGAGATTAGATTCAGAACCGTGACAGGAGTCCGAACTGTAGTAGCAGGAACACAAATCACGCCCTCTCCGAAAGGGGAGCGCGCGGAGAGCGTTCCGGGCGGTCTGCAGTTTCTGGTGACTCTGCTGGGGACTTAGAGAACTTGACTCGAACATCATGATGTGTTGTTTTGTCTGCACTTATGTGTTTCTTTGCATTGCATTTACATTGGTGCGCCTAAGTCACAGTTTTTGCCATCTGCTATTCCTGAACGGTTTGCCGGAGGCTCGCTTGGAAAAGTGTGCCATAAGGCTGACCGGTTACAGGCTCTGCCACGATGGGAACACAAACCTCGATTTTGCCAAGGCACCTTTCTTGACCAATCGACCTAGTTGCATATCGGAAGCCTTAGAGACCATTCCAAACTAGGACATGTTGCTTACCCGAATGTAGGTTGTTTGAAACCACATGCGTGCGTAGTGAAGCCCTAGCTCCTGATAAAATAGGACAGGGAAACCCTACCCCACCATAGGGGTGTTTTGGCTCTCACTTGCTTGCTATGTGCTATTAGAGTGTGTCTCTGTAGGAATGCATGTATCAGTTGTAATGTCTGAGTATCAGTTTGAGGGTATCTGATTTTGGGGTAGAATTCAGTAGAGAGCACAGTCATTCAGCTATGCTCATATCTGTGCTGGTGAAATCAGGCTGAGGTGTTGTCTGTTTTCTCTTTTGCTAGGGTAGTCTCGGAACTATAGGTTCAGAAGGCTCTAATATCCCCCAAGTGCGTTGGACTTGTGTTGATAGACCTTATCAAGTCAGAGATTTAGTGCAACAGAGCAACTAGTGTTTCCTTCGCCAGAGGCAAGGCAAAAAAGGCCAGTTAGGCACAGATCACCAATTCAACAGTCTTCAGTTCAGCGGTCACTATCTACATCACCTGTGCGCAGTTGGGCTCAGTTTCCTGTTTCCACCTCAGAAAGAGAAAACTCACCAGATCCGATAGATCAGCCCCTTTTAGTCAGTATGAGTATAGAAGACATGATGCGTCAGCTCCAACAGCCTATGGAGGCCATGCAGCGAGATGCTGCCCTCCAAGTGGAGGTTACCGCCCGCCAGACCGAGGTCGTGGCCCAGCAGGCCGAACTCATTACCAGGCTTCAACAGCAGCAGCAACAAACACAACAGGGAACAGCTTCTGCGTCCCATCCACCTCCAATAGAAATTCTTGCACCAAGGGCTCCTGCCCCTACCGCCAATGCCCAGGAGAATACAAATGTCCCAGTGGATCCCACTCTATCTCAGACTTCCAAAGCACAAGCCCACCCAATTGAGGCCCCTTTCGAGTTCGAAGTGGATCCAACTGCATTAAAAGTGAGCAAGCTTGAAAAGCTGTTCAAGAGGGCTCAAGGCGTTAACTCCATTCCAGACATAGAGGATGGTTACATGGATTCGGCAGTGACATTGCCAGACTAGTTCAAGATGCCACATATAGACCGTTTTGATGGTTCTGGAGATCCTATGGTACATCTGCGGTTGTTCTCAGATATCTTATGGCCAATGGGCCCCCTCCAGATTACAAAAGCTATCTCTCTTCGGTCGAACCTTGTCGGGTGTTGCGGCCATCTGGGACGCTAAGTTGGAGGATTCAGTAAAGAGGAGTTGGGAAGAGATGGTCGAGGCTTTCGTCGCCCAATATTCGTACAACACGCAAATCGAGGTCACAACTCGTGATCTCGAGGCAACTAGACAAAAGCCGAAGGAGGGCTTCTCTGACTTCGTAACCCGTTGGAGAGCCAAAGCTTCTATGATGACCACCAGGCCAGTTGAGAAAGACCAGATAAGGATGGTCGTGCGGAATCTGCAATCGAAGTTGATGCAGAGGATGATTGTCTTACCCCTTCCCACATTTGCTGACCTCCACGAGATTGGGGTACAGATAGAAAATGCTATGAGACAAGGTCTGATTGACCACGAAAGGGAGTCACCCAAGAAGGGTTATACACGCAGTTCGAATGCGACCACCAGTGGTGATGCAGTTGCAAGATCTTCTGAAGTTGGAATGGTCACCACCACTCCGAAAACAGCCACCCCCTTTGTTGGTACGTCCAATCCAAACCCCCAAACTTCGAACTATCTACCCCGAGGCAAGAGGGTTTTCACCCCACTTTATATGCCTTTGTCTAAAGCTCTAGAGGTCCTACTCAGGAAAGGACATCTGAAACCGTTAGAGCAACAGCCTTTACCCGACCCTCTCCCTCCAAAGCATGACCTGGCTAAATACTGTGCCTTCCATCAGCAGCACGGTCATGATACCGACTTTTGCTTCAGACTACGTCATGAGATTCAAGATCTCATTGACAACAAGGTAATAGCACCTCTAGAAAAACCAAATGTCAATCAAAACCGTCCACCTAGGTAGGTAAACTTCATCCAAACAACAACCAACCTGTTTGACCCCAGTATATACATCACCCTGGCCCATTTACCCAAGCCTGAGGTGTTCATTTCAGCAAGCATGGACTTATACATGATGGATGCACTTGAACCCCAATCATCTCAAACCCGTGAACCCACCACTTCTGAGCTAATGAGAATGATTGAAGATCTTCAGAGAACAGTGGCAGATCTGGCCTTTGGGATATTGGCTCCGTCATCAACCACATCACATGCCAGAAATTTCACGCCAAATGGCTCCCCAATCTTGGGGCGAGTTGCAATTGAAAATGGCTAACTTGGAGCCATCCCAAGTATGGGCAATGACATGTCGACAGCAACTGGGCTTCGCTCTAATATGACGACCCAATCCCTTAGCAAAGTGAAGGCAAGTGGCAAGAACAAGGTAGGGGCAGACATTAGTCCCCATGAACACCTTCTGTGGGCTGTTGAGGCTTTGAAAGCCGAAGGACTGAACAAACAGCAAGTGCTTGCAGTTGTTGCAAAGACTGTGGATGACACTTTCGCCACTCAAGTTGGGGGGCAGTTTGAATCAAGGGGCAAGCCGGGACAAGGGATGTTGTACCAGAAACACCCCTTTTAGTTCCAATCCTACACTTGGAAGAGATCGGCAAACCCAGTCAACACCCGCCGACCCTTTCGCCGGTACATCCAACACAACCAACTCACAACCTGCCAAATACCCACCTCAGGGCCAGAGGTGTTCACCCCACTGTACATGCCTTTGTCAGCGGCCCTGAAGGTCTTGATCAGAAAGGGGCATCTGAAGCCCCTAGAGCCGCGGCCATTATCGAATAAACTTCCTCCCTCCCATGATCCAGCCAAGTACTGTGCCTTTCATCAACAAACCGACCATGACACTGGCATGTGTTTTCGTCTTCACCACGAAACACAAGATCTGATTGATAACAAGGTCATCGTCGCACCAGGCTCTACAAAGTCTATCGGCACTGGATCAGTAAACTTGGGGGATAATGTGATTATGTGATCGGGGGATGAACCACCTGCGGATGGCGCTTAGTTTACTCCAGATGTGATAGATGGCACGCACTGTTTTGAGCAAGGTGCGAATGATGTTTATTGTACTTTCTGACTTGGGTATTGGGTCAGTCTTGTTGTGTTGTATTGAGTTAGCCTTTTTGTACTGAGTCAGTCGAGTCTGCCTTGTTGTTTCGAGTCAGTCCTGTTGTGTTAGAGTCGGGTGATTTTGGGGCTATTAACTCAGGCATCACTTGTTTGTTTTATGTTTGTCTTTTACATCCTTTCTTTTGCGTCTGTTTCTACCTTTGAGCTAGTTGTGCCAGAAGATCTGAATGAAACGGCAGTGCTTTTCACCTACTTTTTTGTGCCTTTAAATCATTGCATTGACCTAAGTTTTTCAAAACTTTTCTAACACTGTGATGAAAAAAAGAGGGAGGAATTCCTCTAGATTTACAAAAATTTGATCAATTGAGAGAAAGACAAGCGTGCTAAGCCCTTAATGAATGAAATCATGTTTGTTAATGTGAGTACTGAGAAGGATCCTAGCTTGATCCAGATTAGTTCTACACTGTCTTTAGCGCAAGCAACTAGTCACTTTCTTAAAAGATTTCAAAAAAAAAATGTTTTGCGTGGTCCTGTGAAGACATGCATGGAATTGATCTTGAGATTGTGCAGCATAGGATCGCTCTCATGCCTCAAGACTCAACCCTTTTTGCTTTCAAACCTTGAACTTGGACTCAGAATGTTCAACGGTCAACCACAATGTGAAGCTTGTACGACCAGATTTGAAGAAGCCCATGAACTAGGGGCAATAAGGTCGTATGACATCAAAGGAGGCCCGCAAAGCCAGAGTTGAAGCAACCCTTGAACTAGGGGCAATGAGGTCGTATGACATCAAAGGAGGCCCGCCAGGCCAGATTTGAAGCATCCCTTGAACTAGGGGCAAAAGTGTCAGATGTACTCGAAGAGTCGAAAGATGGATCATTCTGCAAATCAATGAAGATGGGCAAGAATGCCAAATTCCGTAATAGAGAAAAGAAGAAAGTTTTTGCTGAAGGACAATCGAGTTCCTATCCATAACACTAGGGGCAACTTCAGCCCTCATTGGATGGACTTCTACATCATCAATGAACGGAAGCCTTTCTCCTGGATTTAGATGGCTTCGTGTAACAACCCCCATACTGATTACCGATAAATTACTGAATTACATACTGATTTCTGCTAAACTGGACTGCTTATGACTGATAATTGAACTAACTGAAGTACTGAACGGGCTGATTGAAAACTGGAACTGAATTGACTGAGCATATCTATTGTATTTCATTTTTATCTTTTTGATTATTTGATTATCTGTTGGTATGTTTATATTTAAATTGCGAATTGAAGGCCTTATCGGCGGCCGAACTGAAAATTGTTTAGTGTTTCATGATCAGTGGAATTTTCATGATTTAATGGTATATTTACCCAAAATGTGATTAGGTATGATTAAACTAGATTAATTTAAGCCAATTAAAGAGTCTGTCGTAATTACACTTTTGCCATTGTTAGTGGGCCTTTGTTTATTCTCATTATTGAGCCTTGCCTACACTTAGATGAACATTTCATCAGCTCTATTCCCTTGTTCCACCGAATTTAGAGAGAGAGAGAGAGGGAGAGAGTGCATTCATTTGGTGGATTTGCTTGGAACTTGAGGAATTGAAGTGCTAATTGGCAAAATTAAGCTCTTGAACCTTGAATACAAGACTAAGGTAGGACATTCATCTTCTTGTTGTTGTCATAGAGCTAATTCTTGCATGATTCATGTTTTATTTTAGAATTAAGTCATGTTGTAGTTCATACATGGTGAATTATGCTAGAATTCATGCATGCATGGTTGAAAGAATGAGTTTTGAGTTGAATTCATGGTAGAATTGTACATGCATGCTCATGTTTAAGTTTAGTCCATGATTTCAACTTGTTTTTGGTACAAATGGCTCACTAGAACATCAAATTGGAGCTTTGAAATGGTTGGATTTCATGCATGTTTGCATTTCTCCATGTTTATGAAATTGGGTTTGAAATATGGTTTTAATTGACTCACCTTTGGGGCTTGAATTCATAAATTGAGCTTTGAAACTTGTTATACAATGAATTTAGATATGTTTTCCAGAATTTGGGCCCAAGAGGTCGAGTTTAGAGTGGTTGAATGCTTGGTTTGAGCTTGGGAGGCAAATCTGGAAATTTCAGATTTGGCTTCCTCGTTCAAGCGAAGGATTCCTCGCTCAAGCGAGCACCTTTGTCCAGGGCTCTGCTCGAGCGAGCATCGAGCGTCCATCGCGCGTAAAATCACAGCATCCAGTATTTTTACTGTTCAACAGACCGCTCGAGCGAAGGATTTCTCGCTCGAGCGAAGCCTTTGATTTTGAAAGCTCGCTCGAGCGAAGGAAGGCTCGCTCGAGCGAGGCTCCTATTTTCAGCAAACTTTGCAAAATGTTTTCTAAGTGTATTTTTGCATCCTCATCCCATTCTAGGCATTCTTAGGCCTAGTTTAAGGCATCTTAATGAGGATATAGATGTAGAACACACCAAGGCAAATTAGGGATTAAGTTATGACATTTCCCAACTGTGTAGCTTAGTGTGTGTTCAACCTGTGAACTGTGTAGGGTTGGCGACTGAGGAGACACGCTCTAGCATACTGTAGCCCAAACTCTGTGAGTAACAATTGTGTAAAGATATGTTCAAAACGTTTATCTTCCGAATACTGAACTGTTTACTGAACTGATATTCCTACTGAATGAATGTATGTCCTATATTCTGAAATGTATTGTGGCATCCTTAGCAACTACTGTATACTGTTACTGCTACTGCTACAGAGATCTCTGTCGGTTCCCTCGTGGAACCATTACTGTTTACTGACTGATGGCCATCATTACTGTTCGGTCTTTAAGACCTACTGTTTACTGTTATGCTAATGGATGTACCACATATGACTGAATAACTGTTCTGACTGAAAGACTAAAATATTGTTTAATGAACTGTTTTCATTACTGTAAGGACATTTCATTCTTAACCTCTTTACGCATTATGTTATTCACTGGGCTTTAGCTCACTGTTTATATATATATGTAGGTGCTCAGCCACCAGATCGGAGCTAGGAGCGTGGGTTAGACTCCAGTTTTGTCAAGCCAGCCTATGTGCCTCACTGCGAGGTTCCGAGTTGCCATGCTATGGCTTTGGAGTGTTTTGTTTTCCCCCGTCTGTCTCCGTACTGTTTTGGATTACTGTATAGACTGTCAACTACTAACTGTACTGCTATCAAGGGATTAAGTCCCTGTACTGTGTGACTGTAAATTTTGTATAGACTGTACTGTTCTACATGTGTGAATGCATGAAAAATCTTTTGGCATACAGACTGTCACAGCTCAATGGACATTATTTATTTACTGTATAGGCTTCCGCCAGGCCCTGAACTCTGTTTTACTGTACTACTGTTAAGCAGGCCTTTGGTAATCTCGGATTACTGGCCGGTTACGGTGCTAAACCCATAGGGCCGGGTTTGGGTCGTGACAGAGTGGTATCAGAGCGATACTTAACCACGAGTTATACCCCACACACGTGTCCAAATGAGCTATAGGGTGTCCTAGAAAAGTGATTAGGGCATTTCATGAACTTGAAAAGTGTGTGTGGCTATGTTATGACTGAATACATGTTAATGTGATAACTGTCTAAATATGCAACTGTTTATGTTATAATTGCTATAACTGTTATAACTGCTTATAGTGAGATGGACAATGCAAATGAACCTGAATCATCCGAGGCCAGAATGGCACGAATGGAAAGAATGATGGAACTGATAACTGCTAGACTTGAGCAACAACAGAACCAACAGCCCCCACCTCCTCCTCCTCCTCCGGTACAGCCGGAACCCAATGTAAATGTGAATGATGGGGATATTATTGCACTGACCCATAAATTCAGCAAGTTAAAACCGCCATCCTTTCAGGGAGGCCTCGAACCGCTAAAGGCTGAAGCTTGGGTGCTTGAAACAGAAAAACTATTTGAAGTGTTTCCGTGCTCAGAAGCGAATAAAGTACTGTTAGCTACCTTCACCCTACAAGAAGAAGCTAGAAGGTGGTGGATGTTGATCCGTGATACAAATATTGTTATGACTTGGGCTCAGTTCAAGGAGTCCTTCTTTGAAAAGTACTTTCCTCAATGTGTCAGGGATAGAAAGGTGACTGAATTTGAACAACTGAGACAGGGCACAATGTCTGTTGCTGAATATGAAACGAAATTTACCGAGCTTGCTAGATATGCGCCACATATGGTGGACACTGAATATAAGAAGGCCAGGAAATTTGAAGGCGGCCTTGATGTTGCAATCCTTGACAGAATAAATGTTTTAAAGCTACCGACTTATGTGGGTGTTCTTGACCGAGCATCGTTGGCTGAGTCGAACATCGAAGCTGTGAAACAATCTGAGACGCCGGTATCTGAATGGCGTGGTAAAAGACAGAATTTCAAATTCAAGAAAGGCAAGCACAATCAATTGAACAAGAAGCAAAATACAGGGTCAACGACTACTTCTAGTCAAGGAAACCGTCCCTTTCCGCCCTGCTCCGAATGTGGTAAGAACCATAAAGGAGTTTGTTATAAAATCTCTGGTGCTTGTTACAGGTGTGGCAAAGTGGGCCACATGGTGAAAGATTGCCCTTCCACTACTCCGGGCAATAGTAAAGCTGCACCAAGCGCAGCAGCATCAACCGTTGCACCAAAGCCTAACCCCAAAGCTACCGGGAAAGAGCCTATGAGGCAGGGCCGAGTGTTCGCCCTAGTACCGGGAGATGTACAAAATACTGAAACCGTTGTGTCAGGTATCCTCTCTATTTGTGCTCAAAATGCATATGTACTGATTGATTCGGGGTCTACACATTCTTATGTGTCGCATGCTTTCTCACGGAAATTGAACAGACCCTTAGAACCCATGAATTACCTGTTAGCTGTATCATCACCTATTGGGGGATCCATGACATGTGCATATATGTATCCTGCTTGTGAAATTATTGTTGGGGATATGCATCTGTTTATTGATTTACTGCCATTGAACATTGACCATTTTGATGTAATATTGGGAATGGACTGGTTACAAAAATATCATGCCACCATTGATTGTGTGACCAAGCAAGTTGTTTTCCGTCCACCTGGCTTACCTGAATTTGTGTTTAATGGGGTTGGAGTAGTACCTCCTCCGTACTTGATTTCTTCAGTGAAAGCTGTTAAATTAATTAGAAGGGGGTGTAAAGGATATCTGTGTTCTGTGCTGACTGTGTCTACTGATGATAGCGTTAAAACTAATGTGAATTGTATTCCTATAGTCAGAGAATTCCCAGATGTATTTCCAGATGATCTGCCAGGGGATTTGATTGACAGGGAGATTGAATTTACCGTTGACGTGATTCCGGGAACACAGCCAGTGTCTAAAGCCCCGTACAGAATGGCCCCAACTGAACTGAAGGAGTTGAAAGTGCAATTGCAAGAACTGTTAGACAAGAAGTTTATCAGGCCCAGTACTTCACCGTGGGGTGCACCTGTTTTATTTGTAAAGAAGAAAGATGGCTCACTGAGACTATGCATTGATTATCGTGAATTGAACAAGGTAACTGTGAAAAATAAATACCCATTGCCACGTATTGATGATTTATTTGATCAGTTACGGGGTGCACAAGTGTTTTCCAAGATTGATCTCAGATCGGGGTATCATCAACTGAAGGTTAAACCGGAAGACATTGATAAAACTGCTTTTAGAACGAGGTATGGCCATTATGAATTTTTAGTTATGCCATTCGGAGTCACGAATGCCCCTGCTGCTTTTATGGACCTTATGAACAGAATTTTTAAACCATACCTTGATGATTTCATTGTAGTATTTATTGATGACATACTGATTTATTCAAAAAGTAGAGAAGAACATGAACACCATCTGAGACTTGCCCTGCAGACTCTAAGGGAACAGAAACTGTATGCTAAATTGTCGAAATGTGAGTTCTGGCTTGATCATGTTATGTTTTTGGGGCATGTTGTTAGCAAAGATGGAATTTCTGTTGATCCGCAGAAAATTGAAGCTGTAGTGAACTGGTCTAGACCAACAAATGTGACTGAAGTCCGAAGCTTTTTGGGTTTGGCTGGATATTACAGAAGATTTGTCAAAGATTTCTCCAAAATTGCCCTACCACTGACTCAGTTAACTCAGAAGGGGACATCATTTGACTGGACTGACCAGAGGGAATCAGCATTCCAAGAGTTGAAAACTCGACTTGTGACTGCACCGGTTTTGACTTTACCTTCAGGTACGGATGGTTATACTGTATTTAGTGATGCTTCTCATAAGGGTTTGGGGTGTGTTTTAATGCAGAATGGGAGAGTTATTGCCTATGCTTCCCGACAGTTGAGATCACATGAAAAGAACTACCGACCCATGATTTGGAACTGGCTGCAGTAGTGTTTGCACTGAAAATCTGGCGTCACTACCTTTATGGGGCGACATGTGAAGTATACACTGACCACAAGAGCTTGAAATATTTCTTCACACAGAAAGAACTGAATATGAGACAGCGCAGATGGCTAGAACTGATCAAAGACTATGACCTACAGATTTTGTACCATCCAGGAAAAGCCAATACTGTTGCCGATGCATTGAGCCGAAAGTCAATTGCCAACTTAGCTTGTTTGCTCACCGGACAGAAAGAGCTGCTTTGTGACCTTGAAAAATTCGAAATCGAAGTTGTCTTGAGAGAACAAGGTGGAACAGTAGCTGCTATTTCTGCTCAACCGGCACTGATTGAAGAAATTAAAGAGAAACAGCAACAGGATGACTTCTTGAGGAAGATCATCGAAGAAAGGGAAATTAAACCGAGACCGGGTTTCAAATTTGAGAACAATGTACTGAAATTTCAAGAAAGACTGTGTGTGCCGAATGACACTGAACTGAAAAGAAGAGTTCTGCAAGAGGGCCACAATTCAAAATTGTCTATCCACCCGGGGAATACGAAAATGTACCAAGATCTGAAACAGAATTTCTGGTGGCCGGGAATGAAGAAAGAAATTGCCGACTTTGTGTCCAAATGTCTTCATTGCCAACAAGTCAAAGCTGAACATCAACGACCCGCAGGCTTATTGCAGCCCTTACCAATACCGGAGTGGAAATGGGAACATATTACCATGGATTTTATTGTTGGGTTGCCTCGCTCCAGTAAAGGTATAGATTCAATTTGGGTTATTGTTGATAGACTAACCAAATCTGCTCACTTCTTACCTGTCAAGACAATCTATAATGCGGACAAATTAGCTGTTATCTATATTGATGAAATTGTTAGACTGCATGGAGTGCCAGTATCCATTGTTTCTGACAGGGATTCGAAGTTTACATCGAGGTTTTGGCAAAGCCTTCAGACTGCATTGGGTACTGAATTGAGGCTGAGTAGTGCCTATCATCCTCAGACAGATAGACAGTCAGAAAGGACCATCCAGACTTTAGAGGATCTATTGAGAATGTGCGTCCTTGATTTTCAGAGAAACTGGGAAAGTCATTTGCCATTGGCTGAATTCGCCTACAACAACAGCTACCATTCGAGTATTGGTATGGCGCCTTTCGAGGCATTGTATGGCAGAAAGTGTAGATCTCCGATCTGCTGGGCAGAAGTTGGAGATGGGCCTTTGCTTGGGCCCAAGATTGTATACGAAACGACTGAAAAAGTGAAACTGATCCAACAGAGACTGAAAACTGCACAGAGCCGACAGAAAAGCTATGCAGATGTCAGAAGACGAGACAGAGAATATGAAGTTGGTGATAACGTCTTTGTGAAAGTGACACCAATGAAGGGCCAGACTCGTTTTGGAGTCAAAGGCAAGTTAGCATCGAGATACGTCGGACCGTATGAGATTATTGAGAAAATTAATCCGGTGGCGTATCAAGTTGCGCTCCCTCCTGAAATGGAGCACATGCATAATGTTTTCCACATTTCGATGTTGAGAGATTATCTCCGGGATCCCTTCCATGTGATTGAGCCTACTCGTATCGTGTTGAGTGATGACTACACTTACGAGGAACGGCCTATACAGATTGTAAACCGACAGATCAAGAAACTGAGAAACAAAGAGATCCCGTTAGTGAAAGTTGACTGGCAGAACTATGGTGGTGTGTATGCCACTTGGGAAAGGGAAGATGACATGGCTAAGCGATATCCTGATTTGTTCCCACTGGATCCTGTTTTCTTCCAGAATGAAGGTAACTCGAGTTTAGAGGACTAAACTCCTTATAAGGAGGGCAGACTGTAACAACCCCCATACTGATTACCGATAAATTACTGAATTACATACTGATTTCTGCTAAACTGGACTGCTTATGACTGATAATTGAACTAACTGAAGTACTGAACGGGCTGATTGAAAACTGAAACTGAATTGACTGAGCATATCTATTGTATTGCATTTTTATCTTTTTGATTATTTGATTATCTGTTGGTATGTTTATATTTAAATTGCGAATTGAAGGCCTTATCGGCGACCGAACTAAAAATTGTTTAGTGTTTCATGATCAGTGGAATTTTCGTGATTTAATGGTATATTTACCCAAAATGTGATTAGGTATGATTAAACTAGATTAATTTAAGCCAATTAAAGAGTCTGTCGTAATTACACTTTTGAAGGGAAGCGCGAGCGGGACATTGAACAGTTGATAATCGTATGGCCCACGCTTACTTTCTTGTATCCTTCAGAATCTGTTATTATTCTGAGCCATACGTTATACAGAATTAACTATTTAAAAACCATAACTGTTCATGTTGACCCATGTCACAGTCAACATATTACGCCTATAAATTAAAATCGATTTGATGAATCTAATTGTGGGGTTTCATCATCGATTATGGCGACTACGTTTCGTTTTTCGCAACGGTGTCCATATACTGCGAGAGCTAAATTAAATTTTAGTCGCCGTTGGACAACATCGAGCAGATCTGGTGTTTCCGGTCGAAGATACTTTAAACTACGGAAACAAAACTATTACAAAAAAAAAAGATTTGCATCTAAATCGTTGTGTGATTCCATCTGGAGGATCGACGATTTTGTCCCGTATGATGAGCCTCATTTTTTTCATTTCGATTTGCCAGATGTTGGTACTGAAAGGGATGAACAACTATCCCGAAGATTGAAGCTATTGTCGCTGTATATCCAGGGAGTAGTTCTACGTCAAACTGGTGGTCTCTCCAAAGTTGCTGCTGATACGCCTGGTCTGGAAAGCGACATGCGTGATGCCCCTACTCAGTCTGCAAGACAGACTGTGACCATTGATCCATCTGCCATATCTGACAATGGTCAATGTGAATTTATTGTTGTGTTGGACCGCTTTCCTAATGCTGCGTATACTCCTAAGTTTGAAGATGTATTTCTGTGGTCAAATGGTGACCCACGAATTGGATGTATGGTACGGGGCACAGAAATAGACCGTTTTGTTGTATTGCGGCGTGTCCCCGTTGTAATGCCGCCGTAATCGAATGAATATCTAGTTGTCAGCCGTCAAGGCATTAACACATTTATCAACATCGGAAAAAATGTTGTGTCTGAATTCCGAGATAGTTTAGGTCAATTTAGCGGCGCGTACAATAATATTGTAAAAAACGCAATTATTTGTTATTTTGTGTGGGAATGTCGCACAAAATCGATTGTAAGCGTGCATTTGAATTGTAGACTGAAATATTGTTATTAGTAAAATAATATTTTATTAGCACAAATATTGGTTACAAATTATTTTACAATTGTCTCCGCGGTACATTTGCTTTCTGGGCTGATGTGGATCCTTCCAGTGCGGCTTTTACAGCTTCTCCTATTAATTTAGCCGCGTCATCTGTAGTGAGTCTTGATGATTCTGAGTTATTGGATTCGGCCTCACTTACTGATGGGCCTATGTCAACTGGGCCGCTAGGCTGATTAATTGGCCCAGTGTTGATTATTGATGGGCCGTGGGTCGGCAAAATTATGTCGCGCCGACTGAACGATTGAGGCCCATCCCGAATTGAACTTGCTGACATTCGTGTCGCAATTATTGTTTGGGCCGCTGAACCGTATTGGCCCATCGGTGCTGACAATGTCTTTGTGGATCGAAAATATGATTCGGAATTGGACCGTGTTAGTCTAGCCTTCGCCACTTTCCGCTCCACGTGCCAAATATCCACGTGGCTGTTGTTAAATACCTTGGATAGAACGGTTATTAATGGCGGCCGATAAGTAATTTCATCTGGGAACGATGATGTTTGGAAAGCCAATGTGGCTTTCATTTTGCAATATTTCACGTCATCGTTGATGTTTGTTTTTAGCAATTTGTACGACGCTGTCCATGGGCATCCTTTCTTATCTGCGGCAGCATAGGCGTTTCCAAAATATGTGATGTCTACTGGGCACGTAACTGGAAACGCAAAGCGGGCTTGTAATTGATCATCCGCTCGTAACCGTGTGTCTCGTATTTCGACTTCGACGCGACCAGTTGAATTAAATGGACACTGCGGCCTGTAGCTTAACTTGCATTTGTCAATTATCATAGACTTGAATGTGAGTTTCTGCCACACCGCATTGCCTATCTTTGGATTTGTTATTGGTATGTTGGATACCGGTAAGTTTGATGTCGCGTCTATGATTTGGATTTCCAAATCACCCTCTTCATTTTCATGAAGACTATCTGTAAGATCGGCTTGTTGTATTTCTTCAGACATTATGATAGCGCAGCGACCTGTTAGAATTGTCAGAATACACAATTCTCATATGGGGGCATCAATGGCTAATGCAGGTTTTTATATATCCCGTTTCACAGAGTTAGGAGAATAATTAATTTAGATGACGTCTTTAAAACGACGTCGCATTGATGCCATAACTCACTCTCTATGACGTCACTCACTCTCTCGGATGACGCAAGTCACTCTCCCAAAAACTATACTGGTGGAAGAGAGTTAGGGAGTGAGTTATATAGGTGCCCAGGAGCGTCCCACTAATATTACCTGGGACGCTCCCCCCGCGCCATGTGTCGTCCCCGGATTGGTGCTTCCTTCCACAAATTGCGCCGTGTTGTCGTCTAGGGGCTCCGCTCCGCACCCAGATCTGCGGCCAGGATTAAAAATCTAAAAAGGCAAGCGCAGGCGGGAATTTGAATTTGAAGGGAAGCGCGAGCGGGACATTGAACAGTTGACAATCGTATGGCCCACGCTTACTTTCTTGTATCCTTCAGAATCTGTTATTATTCTGGGCCATACGTTATACAAAATTAACTATTTAAATTCCATAACTGTTCATGTTGACCCATGTCACAGTCAACATGTTACGCCTATAAATTAAAATCGATTTGATGAATCTAATTGTGGGGTTTCATCATCGATTATGGCGACTACGTTTCGTTTTTCGCAACGGCGTCCATATACTGCGAGAGCTAAATTAAATTTTAGTCGCCGTTGGACAACATCGAGCAGATCTGGTGTTTCCGGTCGAAGATACTTTAAACTACGGAAACAAAACTATTACAAAAAAAAAAAGATTTGTATCTAAATCGTTGTGTGATTCCATCTGGAGGATCGACGATTTTGTCCCGTATGATGAGCCTCATTTTTTTCATTTCGATTTGCCAGAATGAAGGTAACTCGAGTTTAGAGGACTAAACTCCTTATAAGGAGGGGAGACTGTAACAACCCCCATACTGATTACCGATAAATTACTGAATTACATACTGATTTCTGCTAAACTGGACTGCTTATGACTGATAATTGAACTAACTGAAGTACTGAACGGGCTGATTGAAAACTGGAACTGAATTGACTGAGCATATCTATTGTATTGCATTTTTATCTTTTTGATTATTTGATTATCTGTTGGTATGTTTATATTTAAATTGCGAATTGAAGGCCTTATCGGCGGCCGAACTGAAAATTGTTTAGTGTTTCATGATCAGTGGAATTTTCATGATTTAATGGTATATTTACCCAAAATGTGATTAGGTATGATTAAACTAGATTAATTTAAGTCAATTAAAGAGTCTGTCGTAATTACACTTTTGCCATTGTTAGTGGGCCTTTGTTTATTCTCATTATTGAGCCTTGCCTACACTTAGATGAACATTTCATCAGCTCTATTCCTTTGTTCCACCGAATTTAGAGAGAGAGAGAGAGAGGGAGAGAGTGCATTCATTTGGTGGATTTGCTTGGAACTTGAGGAATTGAAGTGTTAATTGGCAAAATTAAGCTCTTGAACCTTGAATACAAGACTAAGGTAGGACATTCATCTTCTTGTTGTTGTCATAGAGCTAATTCTTGCATGATTCATGTTTTATTTTAGAATTAAGTCATGTTGTAGCTCATACATGGTGAATTATGCTAGAATTCATGCATGCATGGTTGAAAGGATGAGTTTTGAGTTGAATTCATGGTAGAATTGTACATGCATGCTCATGTTTAAGTTTAGTCCATGATTTCAACTTGTTTTTGGTACAAATGGCTCACTAGAACATCAAATTGGAGCTTTGAAATGGTTGGATTTCATGCATGTTTGCATTTCTCCATGTTTATGAAATTGGGTTTGAAATATGGTTTTAATTGACTCACCTTTGGGGCTTGAATTCATAAATTGAGCTTTGAAACTTGTTATACAATGAATTTAGATATGTTTTCCAGAATTTGGGCCCAAGAGGTCGAGTTTAGAGTGGTTGAATGCTTGGTTTGAGCTTGGGAGGCAAATCTGGAAATTTCAGATTTGGCTTCCTCGCTCGAGCGAAGGATTCCTCGCTCGAGCGAGCACCTTTGTCCAGGGCTCCGCTCGAGCAAGCATCGAGCGTCCATCGCGCGTAAAATCACAGCATCCAGTATTTTTACTGTTCAACAAACCGCTCGAGCGAAGGATTTCTCGCTCGAGCGAAGCCTTTGATTTTGAAAGCTCGCTCGAGCGAAGGAAGGCTCGCTCGAGCGAGGCTCCTATTTTCAGCAAACTTTGCAAAATGTTTTCTAAGTGTATTTTTGCATCCTCATCCCATTCTAGGCATTCTTAGGCCTAGTTTAAGGCATCTTAATGAGGATATAGATGTAGAACACACCAAGGCAAATTAGGGATTAAGTTATGACATTTCCCAACTGTGTAGCTTAGTGTGTGTTCAACCTGTGAACTGTGTAGGGTTGGCGACTGAGGAGACACGCTCTAGCATACTGTAGCCCAAACTCTGTGAGTAACAATTGTGTAAAGATATGTTCAAAACGTTTATCTTCCGAATACTGAACTGTTTACTGAACTGATATTCCTACTGAATGAATGTATGTCCTATATTCTGAAATGTATTGTGGCATCCTTAGCAACTACTGTATACTGTTACTGCTACTGCTACAGAGATCTCTGTCGGTTCCCTCGTGGAACCATTACTGTTTACTGACTGATGGCCATCATTACTGTTCGGTCTTTAAGACCTACTGTTTACTGTTATGCTAATGGATGTACCACATATGACTGAATAACTGTTCTGACTGAAAGACTAAAATATTGTTTAATGAACTGTTTTCATTACTGTAAGGATATTTCATTCTTAACCTCTTTACGCATTATGTTATTCACTGGGCTTTAGCTCACTGTTTATATATATATGTAGGTGTTCAGCCACCAGATCGGAGCTAGAAGCGTGGATTAGACTCTAGTTTTGTCAAGCCAGCCTATGTGCCTCACTGCGAGGTTCCGAGTTGCCATGCTATGGCTTTGGAGTGTTTTGTTTTCCCTCATCTGTCTCCGTACTGTTTTGGATTACTGTATAGACTGTCAGCTACTAACTGTACTGCTATCAAGGGATTAAGTCCCTGTACTGTGTGACTGTAAATTTTGTATAGACTATACTGTTCTACATGTGTGAATGCATGAAAAATCTTTTGGCATACAGACTGTCACAGCTCAATGGACATTATTTATTTACTGTATTTGCTTCTGCCAGGCCCTGAACTCTGTTTTACTGTACTACTGTTAAGCAGGCCTTTGGTAATCTCGGATTACTGGCCGGTTACGGTTCTAAACCCATAGGGCCGGGTTTGGGTCGTGACACTTCGAGATCCTATGACCAATCAACATGGATAAAGTTAAACTTTTTTATCCTTGAGAGGCTCGCTGGGTCGAAAACCCAAAAGGGCGACCCAGGCAAAAGTTAGAGCAAATGAAAAAGAAAAGAAAAAAGAAATGAAAAGAAAAAAGAAGAAAAGAAAAGATGAAAAGAAAAGAAAATGAAAAAATGGAAAAAGAAAATGAAGAAAAGAAATGAAAAGAAAAGAAAAACATAGCTCGCAAGGTGGAAAACCCGGAATGGTGGCCTTGGCAAAAGTTAGAGCGCCAAAAGGAGAGTGTCAACACCCGAGTGAACCCCAACCCGGAACTACGTCAGGCCTGATTCCCATGTTTGGGATACGTAGGCAACTTCATCCTGAAGTTCGGCCCAACCATTTTCAGCCTACTTGGCTCATCCATGTTGATTGGTTTATCCTTGTTCAACTCGGCTATCTTGTCCATGTGAAGTGGTTCATCTTCATGATCATCTTCATTCAGACTCAGTTGTCATACTCTGTTAGAAGATTCAGCTGCAAGACAAATCAAGTTCAAATATGAGGTTGTGCATCTTGAGAGTAGATTCCGTGTTGGTTGAGTAGTGGCCATTTGCAAAAATAGTTTTGAGAATTTTTAATGAAGTTGACTAATTCTCTCGAAAATTATTCTATTTTTCCAAAACTGGACCATTTCTTGGACCCAAAAAAGGAAAATTTCCAGTGTTCATAAACCTGACTTGCATGATTTCAAATCAGAAAATTGAACAAGCATGTTAATCAAACTCTCATGTTGGTCAAAATTATTTTAGTGGAAAGCCAAAACAAAAAATGGTCAAAATGATAAACTAGGGGCACAATTGAGTCAGGTTTTTTTCTGTTTGTTCCCCGCTGTCAGCATACTCGCCAGAAAGGGCACCATACTTGCTGGAAAGGGCACCGTATTCGCCAAAAAGGGCACAACTGAAGCTAACAACAAAGGGCCGAAAGCTCTCTCATCCTCCAAGCAGCGAGGTATCAAGCCAAGTGCAAAGCACGAACTGGAACTGGAGAGGGATATTCGGTTCCCTTATCTGGATGATCAACTCAAAAAAATTGGCGTCTGACCCGGAATGGGGACATAGAAAAAGCAATGTGTGAGACCGATCAATTGTATACCTGGTCAGTGAGACGTACCGACTCATTTCGGTCAAGTTAAGCCAAGTGCATCGTCAATCGGCGTCAATTACAGATCTACTGCACATCCAGTCATAGTACAATCCTTTTGTGGGAAAGCTCACTGTTGTGGGCCAAAGAAGAAGAATCTAGTAGAATGCTAGGAGCAAGAGCCCACAACTTCCTGCTTATCCATTAACCACCCAAGGGAGGGATAAAAAGATAAGAGAGATTGAAGAATAGACAGATGTGCGCTGAGAGAAAAAATGAGAAAAGGGCTTTTTCAGAAAACAAGAGATTGAGTGCCAGAGTGATATGAGAATCACAAATAAGAAAGGACGGGAATCAATACCCAGAGAACAGGCTCCTCGTGAACTGAAAGGTCTCTCACCATTAGAACACATTTGAGTGTTGTGTGTGTGTTTTTGTTTGTCTTGATTCTTGTTTCGAGTCGTTTCGAGTGTCAATAGATGTGTTAGGTTGTTTACCCTTTTGTTTTCTGTTGTTGAGTCGTTTTGACTGTGGTCGGTTGTAGGCTCAATACCCGGTTAAGAACTCAGTTCTCAATTTCAAATTCAAAAATAAATCGTTTTGTGCTCAAATTGCTGTGTCGTTCTTTACATTTGTGCAAAGCAGGATTTGTTCTTTCATAAAATTGCAGGGTTCAACCCAAGTCATGTGAGAACAGTAAAACCAAGACCTATCTGAAGCTATATAGGTTCCAGACTGCAAAGCAAAAGAAAATAGGGCAAATTTTGAGCATCTGAGTTTGTTTCACCTTCAGAAAGTTCTGAGATTGCATTCCGGTTGTACCTTTTCAGGTCTTGTTAATGCTCCGAAGTATGAGTGTGCCTCTACCTCAAGCTCAAACTCAAGCCTGCTTTAAGCCAGAATGGCGATCAGAAATGCTCTCCCTGAGTACCATTCCACGCCAGAGACATCTTGACTGTGTTTGCAATGAGTTCCTAGGAGACCAACTGAGACGGTGGAAACTAGAGTTCGAATGGCTGATGCCTAGAATGCAAAGGTTCGGGATTTTCGAGACTAAAGTCTAGTTTAAATACCCAGGGGTGTATCCCCGGCTTGAAAGCTGTATAGAAGCCTCATAGGTTGAGGTAACGGGTATGCGCCTCAATTCTGGATACTGAACCAACCTAGTCTGTCACCATGTTGGAGAATAGGGAAAGTTGTGAACATGGCCCGGAAGAAAGGTAATTCCTGTGGTTTGGAAGCGCAAGATGCAGAAGCAAGAGATCCCCAACAACACGAGAAAATGAAAGGGAAGTACATTTTTTAAGCTCAAGTGGCCTGCGCAGAAGCTCCAGACTGTGATTTCAGCATGTGATGCTCAGCACATACGAGGTGTATCCTTTTAATTCGTTGCAACTCCTTCGACAGATAAACTGGAGGTTGCATTTGAATCGATCTCGTCAAGACGCGCATTTCTTCATTGAACATATTGCATTGAATATGCATTGATTACTGTACATAGAATATGTATGCTGCGTTGCGTTGCATTCTCTATGCACTTCTTATGCTTGCAATGTATATGCACTTCTCATGCTTGCATTGTATATGCACTTCTTACACTTGCATTGAATATGCACTTCAATATCTCGCATAGAACATGCATTTGTTACTCCCGCATCGGACATGCTTTCATTATTCTTGTACAGAATATGTATCTCGATATTGCATAGAGCTTGCATCTGTCACCTTTGCATTGTATATGCACCTCTCACATTAGTATGGTGCATGCCGTCAAACTTGTATTTTTATCCTGTTGTATCTGTTAAGTTTCTTTCTTATACAGGCACGATATTGTATGTACGGTTCATTTAGAAAAGTTCCAGATAAGATCGTTCGTGTCTCGATAAGAGAACGCTTTCCTTCTCCTTGTGTATCTATCACACATGTTCACTTTGTGTATCTATCGCACATGTTCATTTTTGTGTATCTATCGCACATGTTCTTTTTTGTGTATCTATCACACATGTTCACCTTGTGTATCTATCGCACATGTTCTTTTTTGTGTATCTATCGCACATGTTCATTTTTGTGTATCTATTGCACATGTTCACGTTGGGTATCTATTGCACATGTTCACTTTGTGTATCTATCGCACATGTTCACGCTGTGTATCTATCGCACATGTTCACGTTGTGTATCTATCGCACATGTTCACTTGGTGTATCTATTGCATTTAATCTCATATGCCTTAGGCATTGTTGTTCTTTCTCCTCGCGCATGCGACGTGTTAGGCCCTCTTTGGTTAAGAGCATTTGGAACGTGTTCCAATGCTTATACCACTCCGAAACACTGGGACGTGTCCCTATGTTTCTCCCTCTTTGGTTAAGAGCATTTGGAACGTGTTCCAATGCTTATGCCACTTCTTTGCTTGGTAACGTTGGGATGTGTCCCTATGTTCCCCCCTCCTTGGTTAAGAGCATTTAGAACGTGTTCCAATGCTTATACCACTCTTTTTCCTTTCACGTGCAGCGCGTTGGAATCTTGTTTGAGACCTCGGGTGTGCCCAGTGGTCGCTCTTAACCTTTCCTACGTGAAGCGTAGTGAAGATTGCATAATTTTCTTACATCATTTCTGCATAAAATGTAGTTCGGTTTGTAATTCCTGCGCGTAGTGTGTTTGCTTACTTACTTATGTACGAGTTTGCTGTATCATTTCTTTGCATAACATTTGTATCTAGATGCTTCATTACAGCTCTCTTTGCATAATCATAAGTTATGCTCTTGCATCATGCATGTCATTTGCATTTTGTCCCAGCCTGCGGGCGCATCTCTATATTGTTATATTGAATGTTTGTCCGAGTCTTCGGCTTTGTCAAACATGGGTTGTCTCTCGGCTTTGACATTCACTCCCGTCATCTCATGACTTTCGAGTTCTGTCAAAGATGGGCAACTGTAGACACCCCATTTTTGACCGTCCTCAAGACTTGGATGTTCTTGTAGGTTCATCCAACAACAAGTTTCATTGCTCGTCGAGCGTCTGACTTTCGCGATGGAATGCTCCAGGTTTGATCCTTCCAAACCCTATTTCCATTCTGTCTCATTTTTGGACCATGTGTTGGTCTTTTCTTTATGATGTCCTTGATGGCCTACCGGCCATTAGAGAGGGCTGCCGGTCATGGACTTTGCCCTGCCGGCCATCAATGAGGCATTGTCGGCCACCACTGATGGCCGGCCGGCCACCACTGATGGCCGGCCGGCCACCTTTGCTTTAACAGATCTTTTCTCAAATCTTTTGAGCTAGCTGTGGCTCATTGAGCCCTCTTCCATACACATGTATGGAGGGATGGAAGCAAGCTTTAAGCTTGTCAAGCAAGCTTTAAGCCTTTCCCCCTATTTGGGGGTTGAGAGATTTTAGAGACAAAATCTCTCTCTCTCTCTGGAATTCTCACTCTCTCTCTCTCTATATTGTGCTCTATAGTGCTTAGAAATGTGTTTTCTTCACATTTTTGCAAAGAAACACCTAGTCAAACACCACTACCTTGGAGCTGAGGTCTTTAAAGGTTTGTTTGGAGTTCAAAAAGCTGGTTTTTGGCTCAGAAGTTGTCCTCTTGCTGCTGTGCTTCAAGGGTGAGCATATTCCCTCTTTTAAGCCTATTTTTGTATACCATATTAGCCACCTTTGCATGCTGTTTTAGGCTTGGTTGTTAACTACAAAAAGCTCTATCTTTAAGTGTTAAAAATGGTTGTTTGAGGCCCTGTGGGAGTTGGGGGTGTTTCACCCCCTTGTATGCCTTATTTGCTAAGCTTTTGGGCCATCCTTTAAAGCTTTTGGAACTATCTCTTTTTGGCCTTTTAACCACTGAATTCCAAAGGAATTTTAGTGGTGGAAAGGTGGTTTTGAAGTCCCAAATAGGAGAGGGTGGTCCCCTCTCCTCTTGTCTTGTTTGCATGTGTTGATGGCCCACCAAATGAGCATGTGTTTCTACTTCTTTGTGGCTTTGTTCAAGCATATTTTTGTGACTTTTTAGACCTACCATAACTCTGTTTTTGGCTTGTTTGACCATTGGTTGCTTGCTCTTTACATTTGTAGTGTAATCTTGCTCACTAGCTTTGCTTGCTTGCTACTTTAGCTCATCATTCTAGCTTATTTTGGCTATACTCCAGCATGTTTTTACTCATGTTTTAGCATGCTTTAACTCTATTTTGGGTGGTTTAGGTCATTTGAGGCTTGCTTTGTATGGCCATAGCATGATAGGCTTTAATAGCTTTGTGGTTTGAGTCCTCTAGTATGCTTTGCTTGAGTTGTTTGCATAATTTGGAATCATTTAATATGTGATTTATCACTGTCATATTCTCATATGTATCACTCTTTCAATGCTTTTGAGAAGTTGAGCCTCATGCCTTGTTTGTAAGCCAATACATGAGCATATCTTCCTCGCCATCTATGCTGCAAGTCTAGGATGTTTTTGCTACTATTTCGACCTGCCTTAGGTCTGTTTTGAATGGTCAAGGTCATTTGAGCATTGCTTAGTATGGGTGTAGTGTAAGGGGCCTTGACTAGCTTTGAGTTTTGAGGCCTTCAACATGTTATACATGTGATGTTTGCATGGTATGGCACCATTTAGCATGTAATTTTAGTGCATATAGTGTAGTCACACTCTCATATACTTCACTTCTTCATAGCTTTTGAGGGTTGTGTATTATGCTTCACTTATAGACCAACATGTTTGCATGTTCTTCTAGCATTTTGAGCTCCCATTTCAGCATTTTTAGACCATTATTTTGGCATGATTGGGCTCTGTCCAGAGTTGATCTGGTCATTTGTGCTATGTATTGCATGTCTCTTGTGTATTGCTCTTTACTAGCTTTGATGTTTTTGGTCCTCAACATGCTATGCTTGCATTGCTTACATGATTTAAGGTCTTTAGCATGCCATCTCAGTACTGAACATCTGCAACCTTCCCCATTTCTTCATTTTTCAATTTGATTTGAGGGTTGTTTGGCCTTAAGGTTGTGTTTAAACATGAGGTAGGATTGGTGCTCAAATGGCTTCAACTCTCTTTTGAGGGTTCGTCCTAGTCAAAGGCATCATCCCTCTCATGCCTTAAACTCTCCCTTTTTGGTTGACCTTTTTCTTGTTAGAGGATACTCACATTACACTTAACCGGTTAAAGAATGGATCGGTAATGTTAAAATGTGTAAACAATAATCAACCAAGTAAAACATGCCAAGATAAGCATGTTGTTTGCATTGCATGGTGTTCAACCGGACGTTATGTTGAACACAAGGTGAATTGGTCCATTTCATACTCAAAGTGATGAAAATTAACCAATTCCCTTTGTCTCCATTGCCTTTGATTTTCCATGATAAGGTAGTGGACTTGAGTCTTATTTGCATTGCATTTATTGAATGTGTACAAGATTGGATCTTTGGCCATCATGCATTCCAAATGCTTGATTGATGGTTTTGGATCTAATGGTGCCTCTCCCTTGATGTTTTGAGATGATAAGGAGTGGCACAACACATACATGTTCTTGGGAGACCCTCAATTTTCTCTATTTTGTGCTCTGTTGCAGCTTGGTGTCACAGCACACCAGTGGCCAGCAGTGCCACATTGATGGCCGGCACCCTTGCATTGTTGGCCGGTAGAGGCCCATATTTGGCTGGCAGGTGGCCGACAGCAGCTCCTCATGGCCAGCAGGCCACTGGTGCACTCCCCAGTATGGATTTGATAAGTTTCAGCAGAGAGTTCTTGAAGACACCCTGCAAACAGAGCCTCTAAAGAGCAAACCGGAGAGCTTTTCGGGGTGAAAACCAAGCATGCATCTTCTTCTTCTTCAAACAAAGTTGGAGCAACTTAGTTTAATGATTACTTGTTAGTTAGCATCAATTTGTAATTTGATTAATTTGTTAATTAATTAAGTGTTGTAATAATTAAGTAGCTTAGTTTAGCTATTTCTTTATTAGTTTGTAATAATTAGTCTAATTAGCTTAATCAGATTAGTTAGAGTAGCTTAGCTTAGATTTGCTTAGTTCATTCGGACCCTCCGTCGAGAGGGCAAATGTTGTAATAAGGGTGCGTGTGTGTGTGCATGTCTTCTAACCCCATTTCTTTCTCCCTTTTACTTACCGATTTCGATGGTTAGTTTTAGGGCACGTTTTGATTAGCATACCTTATGCTTTGCATGTTTGCATCATTCATTTGTCTTGCATGCACCGGGCTCGGCGCATCATTCAAACCGCATTGTATTTCAATACACTTACTTGAATACGTGTTTCAAAGCATGTTATCAATTGTTGCATTCATATGCCATCTTAGATAGCCGAGCCTATTGTAGTTGCATTTTTGCATGTGTTGCATTAGGCATCTTAACATAGTTAGGATCATGCATGATTTCTAACTAGTTTTCTGTTTTGGCTCGGAGTACACTGTAAGTGTTTACACTTTAGCATCCCTGCATGAGATGTGTATGTTGCCATGTTCAGTATGCTTACCATGAGGCTGTTTGCTTAAGTGTTTAATTGCATGAATACCTGTAGATGAAGGCTTCATTACTTGAATTGGAACAATTCATCAAAATGTGAGTTTTAAGCCCACTTGAGGTGGCAAAATCTTGTTTTAAGCCCACCTTGCTTGGTGGCAAATCCACATTTCTAAGCCCACTTGAGGGTAGCAAATTCAAACCATTTTCGAAAAACAAATATGAGATGTTTTATTCCAAATCGAGCAATTTAGCCTATACTTGTATGCTGTGCACATCACGTAGTAAGTTAGCTAAATAACCGAAACAAGAACACATGTGTTTTCAAAAATAACATATCATGTTTAGTAGAGGCCAATCCTTTGATCGGACGAGCAGGGGTGCTCATTTCAAGATCTTCCCCCCTCGTACCCAAGTTCCCGAGCCGAGGCAACTTTGGTGATAACGGACACGTGGCCTTAGGCACGAGTCAGGGTTTCCTAAATTTTCCAAAACAAAATATTTAGGTGGCGACTCTGAAATTTGGCAAAGCAGTCCATGTTGGGCGCTTTTTGATTAAAATCGATTTTCCAAAACGATTTGCCGGATTTGGACTCTTTGGTGATTTATCAGTCTTACATTGCACTTTGTGAGATTAGATTCAGAACCGTGACAGGAGTTCGAACTGTAGTAGCAGGAACACAATTCGCGCCCTCTTCGAAAAGGGGGCACGTGGAGAGCGTTCCGGGCTATCTACAGCAGTTGTTACTATTATATCTTATGTTAATTGAATTTTGGAATACAAGAAAATTTATTAACGAAAAGTTATGTTATTTAAAAAATTAATTTTAGATATAGACAGTAGGTGAAATTCAACGTACAATATGTTTAAAAGAGTTTGTAAATAAAGAAAAATAATAGATTTATTTTTTGCAACAACATCAATAAGAGTAGTATTAACTCCTACATAACTTAATTAATTGGTGTCAAGTAACATTGTATAAAAATTTAAATTTTTTCTCGATATTGTAACAAAATTATTTTCTTGTATATATATATTCTTATTTCACCATTTGTTTTACATATGTTACCAGAAATAATTAAATTTTTCGTAAAATATATGAGTAATGAATATTATGTAACCATTATTACGTCAATGAACGAAAAAATTGATAAATATTTAGATCCATTGCCTCATCTTTTAGGTTTAGCCATTATAATGGATCTTAGGTGTAAAGAAATTGATTTATAAGAATTTTTAGAACGTATTTTTGCTGATCAAAAATAATTTGTCCCTATTATGCAAACATGCAAAATATTATTTGAAAAATACAGGAAAATTGCATTTGTAAATACACTTACACACACTACACCAGCAACCTCGTCTTGCAGTGGGAGATTAAGCTTTTTTTAGTAATAAAAAGTAGAAGAATATCTCAACATACAAACGTAAATAGTTTTGAACTATAACGTTATTTAAAAAGCCCATCAGTGGATGATTCGATGATTTTGACATTTTGGATTGGTGGAAAAAAAATGAAACTATGTGGCCTGTGGTTTCACAGATGACTCATAATATACTAACCGTTCATATTAATGGCCCCATCTCCCAAAACTAACACAATATTAATGGGTCTTACCTCCATCTCAATCTCATTCATTTTTCCATCTCCAAAAACAAACGGACCCTAAGTGTGGAGTTGTGAGTTGAATTTTGCAAAGAGTTTTGAGTTTTTAAATTTTAAATTTTGAAAAGAGTTTTGAGTTGTATTTTAAAATTTTTTAGATTTGTTTTAAAAAATATTTTAAAATGTTTAAGAAAAATTAATTTTTTAATTTTAAATATTTTATTTTACTTTTTTAATATTTTAAACTCAAAAACACAACTGTATACTCAAATCATAACCAAACACATAACTCAAAACTCAATTCAAAATTTATTTTCAAAACTCATAACCAAACACATAACTCAAAACTTAATTCAAAAACTCTTTTTAAAACTCTTTTTAAAATTCTATTAAAAAAATTCAAAAAAATATTTCTTATTTTGTTCTTTAAAATTATTTTATATTTTATATTTTTTGAAAAAATATTTTTTTCAATTTTTTTTTTAAATTTTTTTTGTTATTTTTTAATTATTTTAAAAAAATATAACTCAAATATTTTTAAAAAATACAGTACACAATTGTATAAAATACAATGCACGTTAAAAAAAATAGAACTCAAAACTCTTTTCAAAACCCATAATCAAACAAATTTTCTGTTTTCAAAACTCATAACCCAAAATACAACTCTACACTCAAATTATGATTCTAAAAATTATTTTAAAAAATTATTTTAATTTTTTTTTTAAATAGAGTTTTAAAAAGAGTTTGATTATGAATTTTGAAAAGAATTTTAAAATGTGTATTTATTTATTAAAAATAATTTTTGAATTTTTAAGTTATATGTTTACTTATAAATTTCAAAAACAAAAAATTAAAATTTTTTAATTAGTATTACAATTTTAAAAGAGAACCATACCGACATTACTTTCAATCCTGTTAACTTCAGACTAAAGATACTTATCTATTCAATCCATCAATCCAATGATGATCCTCCACCTCATATTGGGATCTAGGTAAAATTTTCCTCCTCCACTAACAAAAATAGCTTACTAATTTTGGACGAGCCAAATACAGTATATATTTTGTTTTATTTCTTTTTGACATTCGAAGGTGAATAGGTATTGTCATAAACTAAAACTAGTATTGAAGTAGTCTTTTCACATTGGGAAATTAGTGCACCATGTCAATTCAAAAGCCATACATTATCTTTTGCTTTGTTTGTCGTGTGAATTTTTAGTTTAATTAGTCACAAAAAGATAAAATAAGATAAAAAGTTAATAAGATAAAATATCACATTTAAATCATAATTATTATTTTTTCTCATAAAAATAAAAATAAAAAAATCAACCCAAACAAATTTTTAACCGGAATTAAAATAACTAAAAAAATAAAAAAATCAACTTAAAAAAATTTCAGCTTTGTCTGCCCAAAAAGAGCAACTCATATCTGTCTACTTTCTGCCTAGCTAATTGCCATGCATTTGCTGTCGGTTTTGTTACTGCTCTTTTCAATTCAAAAGCCAACTCTCACCCACTTACCCTAAAACTTTGAAGTGCATTAAAATTTAAAAAGAAAAAAAAAAAAAAGAAAAAAAAAGAAAAGAAAAAAGAGTAAGGCCAAGTTTGGCAACTCCAATATAATCCATCTTTTTATCTTTTTATTTTTTTTCATCACATCACATCTCTACTTGTTTGCACATCTTTTCGTAAAAAGACAAAAAGTGTACTTATTTAGACACAAGAGGAACTCATCAATATTTGTAGGAAAAATAAGAAATAATAATCAACGGATATAAACAGATTAGGGCATGCCTTTCACGCTCAAACCGAATCCATAGATCATGTGGGTGAATCACGTGCCTCTATTGATGTCTTCAAAATCTTTCCAGTAGTGGAGTAGAACTACTAAAGAATTACCTACACTATTCACAGTACAAAGGCAGAATGGTTTATGGGAAGAGAGAACGTATACAGAATCCAAGGTCTGTTTATATAGGAGAGTTAGGAGACCCATAAGATAGACGTATTAACCCAGATAATATCTATCCCATATCAATAATATCTAATTAATAATTATTATCTAATATATTGACAATTATCCTATATCAAGATTATCTCATATCCTGAAATATAATCTATTATTTTATTTGGATCTCTTCCAATCAGGTCATGCCACCATGGGCGACCCACCCGACCCAATTTCCAACATCTCACTCAAACATGCGTTGGCATGACACTGCGTCTTTTATATCTCAATCTACCCAATTAACGCAATCATACTGGCCAATGGACCGTGCAACCACTGAGAACACTTGCATGTGGGAGTTCTACACTAGAAACTCGAAAAAAGAGCAAGCATAGAGACATCAACCCAAAAATAAAAATAGTGTCTCATATACTCCAGACCTATCTAATTACACGGGTCCAAAAAATATCTCTAATCCCTCAAAAGAGTATGTCTGACCCTCTCAATTCTTACAATATATTCACACTCAATCTACCTCATACAGAACGATATGAGTTACTGACAGTGAATATACAATAGTGGTGTAATACTAGATGATCTTCCCTTCACCCTCATGCCATTTAGTTTAGGATTGATCGTTTTTCCATTGATGTCCCTTAAGGGTGAATCATACATGACCGCAGACAACATACCAAAGTAGTAGAACATCAACCCCTTACCTTATGACATAGTCAAAGGTCACAAAAGGGTACTTAAATGAAAATCATAGCAATAATGACACGTAAGACTCACACGGTGAGGAAATAAGGATCCATTCTCTCATCTCATTACTCGGTCGCCAAGCACATGTAGTTTGAATACATGCTATGGTGGAGTAACTCTTCCAAAGAGTGACGTCATACTCGATACACCATACAGATCTTAGTGTAGTCGGTTTCTAGCACCTAACCCGAATTCTCTATTTGCTCGCCTTTCAGGCGCTAAATGAGATCTCGCATTTAGTTAATTATAACAAGCACAACATGGAAAGTGGGTACTAACATCCATGTTTGGTCTTTAACACGACCTCATCTTGGTTGTAACCAAGATGACATACATAGTGGATAATTTAAGCCTCTCTTAGTTCCAAATAAAATAAGCCACTAGTCTCATCCTTGTTCGCTCCCAAGCGCCAAGGGTGATTGCTCGTGTGAGTGAGTCAATCTTGCCTACTGACATCATGATCTACTAATCATTATGACACGAAGCATAATAGTATCAATATCCTATAATCTCACAACAAATAAGTGAATTAAAAAACACAACCACAGTTTTCGTAATTTTAGATTCCAAACATAAGCCTTATCAACACCTCTTACGATAAGCATATACAACGGAATTCACATTGTGTGCTTTACATGAAGTGGTTCAAAATCACTACCTCTTGCTCTAAAGATATTTTGGTGACCAATTTGCTTTCATTCAAGATGCGTCCAACAAACACATTGAATCTTACAAGGGGCAGATTTATACACTATTAGTAGAGCATCATATCCACTGTCTAATAAGCAAGGTCAAAATCTAAACTACTCAGTTGACCATTTACCAAAGATGACACTCATTATGCCGAATATGCCCACATAGCGTACTTCAGGCTCCCACAACAAAAAGATCAAGAAATATAAGTCATTTGTTTCTCCCAGAGACAATCTGAGGATTCACTCAATGGCTAAGACTCTAGTTTTTACCAATAAGTGAGTCAATGAGTTTGCAATTTCGCATCTAGAATCATTCTAGGATATTCCTTATGTAAGTCATCAAAAACAAACCAAGAATTCTCCCAAAACAATCCCTAAGGACTGTACATCCGAGCAATAAATTACATCACCCATGTCCATCATATCGAAAATAGAGGACTACCAACCTTAGGTGACGACAACCTTATAAATTCCTGATTCATAATAACTAAGTAAGGAAAAACTTTTTTGAAACTATTGATCATGCCTCAATGGTCTTCATCAATCATCATTGGCCCATCATGGCTCGATGAAATCTAAAAACCACTATTTGGATAACTGTTTTAGGCCGTAAAAGATTTATTCGAACTAGCAATCTTTTTGCGCTCCTAACTTTTCACCATAAAAGCATAAGGTAAATCCTTACGGATTTACTTATCCAATTCTCCAACGAGAAGTTGGGTCACAATGTCCACAAAGTAAAGTTTCGAACTCATGTCAATCATGGCCTAAGTCGAAATAACTTCACTCCCCTGGAGGAAGTCTTCTCATGGTGTACACCTTCCTCAATGGTGCGATTTTTCGATATCTAGCGTGCCTTATGCCTCAAAAAGTGACTATCCAAATCGCGCATAACTTTAGAACAATTTCGTGTCATAATGGAAAGTCAACCAAATCCTATAAATGGTTAATCCTCAAAGACTTTGTCTTAAAATGCGCAATATTGATCCACTTTTCTAAAAGTAGGGGACTAGAGAGCCTTTGGCATTATCCTAGGCTCTTTATCATCTTGCGGAACAATCATGAATGTTTCCCTCTCAATCACCTAGTGATAATGTGAAAAAATTTCACATTCGCTACCACGCAACTAAGAATATAGAGTATTCTTTTCTAATGGAGTAATCCACTAGTAGGCACGTCGCTCCCACTATCCCTAGGATATTGGAAATTTCTTGCCATTCTCAGCTAGGCTAAAAAAAGCATCATACTTAGAATTCTCTATCTTATAGAGTTCCAAAACTCTGTTCACGCCACCTTTACTAAAAAAACTTTATGTGACTTAGTTACACTCCCACAAAGCTGTTCACCTATAAGCACACGACCCAAGGGGTTTACATGACAGCATACAATAATGCGCCAAATGACCCTAAGCGTTTACAAGACAACATACAATAATGCACCCTAGAACTCTAGGTCTTAACTTCGCAACCTTATGAGAAGTAAAATAAAGATAAACTGTTTAATGGTTACAGATTGCCTATAAATAGCTCTCCACTAACCCATTACTCAAATAGAGTGTAAAATCTAATATAGAGGGCACTTAGTTAGGGACATAGGCAACAAACTAAAGTGCAATTCCCAATTGGAAAATATATTGCGCCATTATCCACCTAACATAAACAATAGTTAATTCCTTATCTCTACTATACCATTGTGTTGCTGAGTACTAGGAATAATCAATTTTCTAAGCATTCATTTCTCTTCACAGAGCTTTCTAAAAAACAACTCAAATAGATACTCGCCACCTTGGTCAAAACTAAAAACACGAAAACTCTTATTTAATTGATCTCGACCTCATATGTGCAATGTCAAAAATCATCTCAAAACTTTTGACTTATGGGAGATCAAATAATCTTGACTAAGATGCATATCGTAATCCATAAATGTGTCAAGATTGGGGCTAGTTATCATAGCCTTATACATATCTAGTCACAAATATCATAATGGACTAAATGCACCAATACAGATGCCCTTCTGCGGCTTTCCTACTTACTTGTGCCCAACCATTGTGAACAAAGTTACACATTCACATGAGAGTAGGATGTCACAAGCGAGTGGGCCCGAGAGAGCCTACTCAAATTATCCATGTCATATTCTCATTAATGTGATTGAGTATAATAAGCCACCGGTTCATTACCAATGTCATAAACTAATTCTAATCATCCTAATGCGTGAGTTCTCAAAGACAAGTGTAAAGGTTTAGGCCCAACTAGGTAATGACTCACGACTAATTCATGTTCACTAGATCATAAAAGGATGTCATGGAGATATCAAGTGTGCCTAAGTTACAAATTTAACTAGTAAGTGCTAATCCGTTACACCAAGTCAATTTTATTCTCTATACACTTTACTGCATCTAGTTGAAACATGACGATACTCCTCTTGCCATCTCTATTTCTCGCTTCATAATTAGTTGCAATTAATTCTACTATCCACAAGAATGAGAGAATAAGCTATCAATCTATGACAGCTCTTGAAGTAACTTAAGCACGAATTAGGCTAAAGAGTCTAATTCAACACGATACTCTCACGAGCGATGCATCAAATTCTTAGAGTCATAACAACCTTATCGGCCTTGACCTTTTCATTACTATGCTGTAACTTTTGCGCTTAGTGGTAAACGTCATTCCAAAGCATTTGCCTAGCTAAGGAATCATACAAAGAAGCACCTCCTCGTGTCTCACACTCAAGTGTGGAAACAATAAGTGTCTAGACTTAGACAAGTTGGCAATGCTATAGATTTTGCAGCCACTAGGTACTAATCTTTTTACTTAGTGTTAATAGATTTTGCAGCTTCTAAGCGCTAATCTTTTAACTTCAAGTGATACTTCAACGCACACTGTTATAGTGCGTGGAATTTTGCTCCATCCACTCCCATCAGTTAGGTAGAGAGCAAAACACTGCTCATACTTGCTACTTGTCTTACACATTTAAGTTCGCATTTCTTAGATAACATGACTCTTGAATGTTGTTTCATCCAATGATGCAACATTATTACAAGTCAAATTACTAAGTCAATCGATGCAGTTCAATAGTCAAGATCATATCTAGATCTATTGAGGGCTTACTCATTTCACAACTTCAAACTCGCCAATCAAAACTACTTAGCATGCCGCTAACCATAACGCACACATCAGTTTTTATTGTGCCAAACAAGGCAACAGAACCACGACGATTTTGAGTCATGTTTCTTTACTTTGGCTCAATTAAAGTCTGACCTAAAGTCTCTAAAACTTTCTACTCATCTGAAGAATAAGATTACATTGTTCACATTTGAACATCTCTACTAAGTCTAAGTTAACCAAATTAACTTCCATAAGCTAAGTCAATTTAGAGAGTAAAAAAATACGCATTGAGATTAATTTGATTAGCATATTATAATATAATCTTATAGCAAAAATCTAAATTAAATAGTGACAATATTACACAAGTCGCAAGATCAAAAATCTACTATGCTCGTAATCATCTCTTGCGCCACAAGTGACAATTATCTAAAATTTAATTTAATTCATACACAAAACCAGTGTGTTTGGTTCGAGTTTTCTGGATTAAGTTTTTTGAAAACTGAATTCTTTGGTTTTTGTGTTTTTTTGTTTTTAGTGAATATTTTTAAAATTTTAAACATTTTTTTTAACTTTTTTATATGCACCTTTCTTAGATGTATCTAAAAAATAAAAAAATTGTGAAAAAATATATAAAAATACAAAAAATGCACTGAATTCTTGTATTTTTTTTTTTGTATTTTTGGTATTTAGTGAATTTTTTTAAAAAAAATTTACAATTTTTTTACTTTTTAGGTGTATTTATGTTAGGTGTGTCTAAAAAATAAAAAAATTGCTTAAAATATTAATAAAATTTAGTAAAAACAAAAAAAAAAATGGAAAATAAGAAAGTAGAATTTTTTGAAAAGTGTTTTTGGAAAAATGGAACCAAGCAAACTGATTAGTTTTCGGAGTAAATCTACAAAGATTTCTCTCAACCAAACAACCTCCCACTAACTATGGCATGTCTAAAGCATGATAAAATATTTAACTCCACATGATTACATCTCAATGTAATTCATAAAAGAAAATATGCTACAATATTTAATCATGGAATTAAAATTTACCAATATAAATAAATCATGCTATTTAAAATAACAACATACTACAAGTTCTAATCATTTTAAAAGAACTTGACATGCTTTATACAATATTTAAATAATGTCATAATATATTTCTATAATTTCTGTAATTTTTTGATTTTTTTTAGAATTACAAGTAATTAATAATTACATAGAAAATTAGAAATAAACATTACAGAATCCAGAAAAGTACAAAAAATTATACCAGTAAATAAGATTACATAACAACAGCCTCCTATAAAAATTTCAAGTCCAGAATCCAAGTCATGCTCCCCCAAGAGTAATTTAAATAAAAATATTGAATTTTTTATTAATGAAAAATATTTTATTTTTCATAAATTATGAAACTTTATTATCTTGTAGAAAAATTAATTATGAGTCCAACGGTATAAGCTATGATTCAATCAAAATTATAACGAATAATTTAGAAGCAATTAACGTAGTTTTGAATTAAAACCAAACCAACAAAGCCTTAAGGGCGCCTGCATCAGCGCTTACCTAAGCAGATGACGTCAGCATGCATCAGCACTCGCATCAGCGCGTCAGCCAACTTGTCCGATGATGTCAGCGCGCTGTAATGCGGACATCAGCGCGCGCAGCAATTTCGACTTCTTCTGCAATGGCTCTAATGGTTTCAACTTTCACCCAAAAATTAGGATTTAAGTTTTCTCCTCAACCATAAGTCAGAATCTGTCACAACCCAAACCCGCCCCTAAGGGTTTAGCATCGTAACCGGCCAGTAATCCGTGATTACCAAAGGCGTGCCTAACAGTAATGACAATAATACAATATAAAGGGGCTGGCGAAAACCAATTAATAATAAAAAGATGTCCAATGAATTGTGAAAACCTGAATAGAAAAAGACTCTTATGGACATAACCACATTTATAACCATATATATATACACAGTAGCATACAGGTTAGGGACCTAATCCCTTCACTATAACTGCACAATCAAGTCTTAAACATTCACTACATTAACAGAGACAAAAAGGGTGAACCTGAAACACCCCAAAACAGCCTTGAGTCGTGCAGGTTCGGAACCTCAATATGAGGCGCGATGGTTGGCTTGACAAAACATGAGTCTAAGTCGGCGCCTCTAGCTCTGGTCCGGTGCTTGGCCACCTACATATATATAAACTGTGAGTTAAAACCCAGTGAATAACAAATGTGTAAAGAGGTTAAGAATAAATGTCCTTTCAGTAATTAAAACAATCAAATGCATCTGTAGATCAGTTAGTCGATCAGTGACTCATATTTCATGTCATATCGGTCATTTAGAAATCATAGCAGTCATACGTGGTACATCCAATAGTAGAACAATACAGTAGGTCTAAATAGACGGAACAGTCAGTTGATAGCCATCAAAACAGTAAACAGTAGTAGTTCCAAACATTGGAACTGACAAAGATCTTTGTAACAGGAGCAGTAACAGTAACAGTAACAGTAACAGTCAGTTGCTGTGAATGCCATGAGTATAGTTCATAAAATAGGACAAACATTCATTCAATAAACAATATCATTTCAGAAAGCAATACAGTTAATCATTTAGAAAATAATTATAATTTAACATAGCTTTACAACATTGTTACTCATAGATTACTGGGCTATAGGCAGGCTAATCAGCGTCCTTGGGTGCCAAACCTACACAGTTGCAGAACGAACACACATTAAATTACACACCCGGAATTAATAACTTAGCCCCTTGCTTGTTTTGGTGTGGTTCTAAATCATTATCCTCGTTATGATGTCTTAAACATGGCCTAGGAATGCCTAGGATGGAATGAGGATGCAAAAATGTACTTAAAAACATTTTTCAAAACTTGCTGAAAATAAGGGTCTCGCTCGAGCGTGGTTTCCTTCGCTCGAGCGGACATGCCGAATGTGCTTGGTCGCTCGAGCGTAGACTCCTTCGCTGGAGCGATCTGCAAAAATGTGAAAAGTACTGGTTGCTGAAAATCTCTGTTCGATGCTCACTCGAGCGTGAAACACAGTTCTTCGCTCGAGCGCAAGTCTTGTGGCTCGAGCGTGCTTCTGCACATGCAAAAATTCTGAGAGCTTGCAATTTACGCTCAAGCCAGCATTCCATCGCTCGAGCGAAAGTCTGAAAACAAAGGTGGTCACTCGAGCGTGGAATCCCTCGCTCGAGCGAGGAAGCCAAATACTGGGTTTTCCCGATTTGCTCCCAAAGCTCAAACCATGGATTTAATATGCCAAAACTCATCCTTTTGGGCCAATTCTCTGGAAAATACTTTGAAACTCATAACACAACATGTTTTGAAGATCATTTCATAAAATTAAAGCCCAAAAGTGTGTCAATTGCACCAAATTTCAACTAAAACTTTATGATTGATTCAAAGACATGACATACATGAGTTCTCATGAACTCTACATGAGTTCTCATGAACTCCAAAACTCCAAAGTATGATCAAATGCAAGATTCAACTCAAAAACATGGTGAATTTCTAAGGTACAACCATAATATGAATATGCATGTGGAAATTTTTATGAAAACAAATCTCAAAATTCAATGATAAGGACATATATGCATGGATTGACTTAGCTTCCTCAAATTCTTGCTCAATTCTCCCATTAATTCACCTATTTAATTTGTGTTCAAGCACTAGATGGTTCAATTTCAAGGTTAAAAGGTTGGGCTCTTACCTAGGCTACTCAATCAAGCTTCACTTAAACAAAAATTCTTGAGCAATGAACAATTCTTCAAGCTTCCCTCTTCAATTCTTCTAACTTTCAAGCAAAACTCTTGTTGAATTCAATTTTCTCCTACTCTCCTCTCACTCACGTTTTTGCAAGAAAATTGAGGCTAATGCTGTGCCAAACATATATGAAATCAAACAAATGGCCTTATAAAGGCCTACCAATGGCAAATGTGTAAATAACTCAAGCTAAAGTAATTTAACATGATTTATTCTAATCTAATTGTTCTAAATCAAATTTCAATTAGACCTACCATAAAATCATATAATTCCTAATTAGCATATAACACAAGTCAATTTCTGAATCGGTCGCCGATAAGGCTTTCAATTCGCAACTCAAAATTAAAACGTGAACAGATCGTTCTATATCAAACAGATAGAAAATGCAATTAAAACAACACACTCACATAATTAATTTGGGATTTCATCTTAATCATTTACTTAGCATACTTAATCATGAATTAATGCTAAACATAGATCAAGGTTGTTACAGAATCAAGCCCATAATATACCGTTTCGAAGGTCTCGAAACAAAGATTCCAAACATATAATTTTCATAACATAAAAATAAAGCATATAAAACCAGCATGCAGTCAAAGTTTCAAAAAATTAAATATGAATATCTATTTTTCTCAAAATCGAACCGTCCGATTTTTGCAAAACTTTGCAGATATAATCTAAATAATATAGACTACAACATATATGAAATTCAGGACGATCTGCAATGGTTTGAAAAATATCAATTTTATGCACAAATCATATCTATATATATATTCATGCACAAATAACACGAAAACACCTAATAATGGCTCTGATACCAATGTAGAAAAAATAAGAAATAATAATCAGCGAAAATAAATGGATTCCGGCATACCTTTCACGCTCAAACTGAATCTATGCATTATGTGGGTGAATCACGTGCCTCTATTGATGTCTTCGAAATCTTCCTAGTAGTGGAGTAGAACTACTAGAGAACTACCTACACTATTCACAGTACAAAGGCATAATGGTTTATGGGAAGAGAGGACATATCATTTTTGTTGTATGAAATACAGAACCCAAGGTCTGTTTATATAAGAGAGTTAGGAGACCCATAGGATAGACGTATTATCTTAGATAATATCTATCCCATATCAATAATATCTAATTAATAATTATCATCTAATATATTGTCAATTATCCATATCAAGATTATCTCATATTTTGAAATATAATCTATTATTTTATTTAGATCTTTCCTAATCGGGTCATGCCACCATGGACGACTCAATTGGGTCTGGGTTCTAAACCCGATCCAATTTCCAACAATATTATTAATCATTTATCATAAATCTATGGATAAAGAAACTTTATTTCTCACATGCTTTTATAATAGAAGTAAGATTATTTGCAATAATTCATCTTTACAATAATTGTGCAATGGTGGCTTAAGAGCTAAAAACACAACCATTATGTGATTTAAGAAAAGAAGGGTTTAATCTTACAATGATTATGTTTTGGGCTCTTAATCGACCATTATGTTATTATAATAATGAATTATTACCAAGGATGCTATTTATAATGAGCAATGCTACATGCACCAATTCACATGAGAGTAACTAATTAGCTCCGGTGAGACCTAATCAAAGTAACTTCCACTTAAAAGACTCAATTCATTTTCTTTTTTAATACCGTTACATTCATCGAATTTGTTTAATCCAAATTCACCCAAATGAGTTTCTTTCCAGTAAGAGACCGACACACCGAATTCTCTTTTTAGGAAGAGACTCATTCGAATTAATTTGGGCTAAATTGTTGGAGATTTTCTAAAGCTTCAAAACTTTATTTTTTTAATTTTATTTTGTTATTATTATTTGTATTTATTTATTTCTTTTAATAGTATTATTTGTTTGAATTTTTAAACTTGTATTTGTTTTCAAAATGAATGGGTGTGTCTGTTCCCAACAGACATCAAGGAGTCTATTTAAAAGATGACTCTTACTCAGGAAAAAGTAACGTATTCTGATTACATACTCTTTCTCTTCTTGGCTATATCTTTCATATTTCTGGGCAACTGAAACAGACTTGACAAATTCTTCTGGTGCAACTGTGCATTGTGTCAGATTCCTGTGAATTCTTGGGTTGTATCTTGGAGTCGTTTGTGACCATTAGAACCTGCACGGAGGGAGCGCATAACGACTTTAGGACAGCGTTTTTGACGTGCCTCTTCGAATCACACAGGCTATTTTCTTTATCTTCTTCTTATTCTGTATATATGTATATATAGTTTATATTGAATTGTTAAAACCTATTTTTCAGAATCTGTTTTGCTTTCAATTTTATTCTATAAAATTGATTTAATAATTATTATTCAATTCCCACAACATAAACAAATTCAATTGACGAATCATTAATATTTCTTTTTATAATTATTACTTGCACTAACATGGCCTAACAAAATTAAGAGAATAGTGGAAAAATTATTTAAATAAAATAAAGTATGATAATGGTATTAGAAATTTCAAGTACAATCATAATTCATGAGTTCGAGCTCATGCAATTCAGTAAAAAATGACATGAATATGAGCTTGAGTAATTATGAACAAGACGCCCTTATTTGATTAGAAATTGTAACCATGAATTTATGGTGAAATTTTCGTTAAAAAATTCAATCACATTTAATGACACAAATTAGTCAAAGATGTGATCTATCTTCTTTGATCTTGAGAATTTGATTTAAACCGCTTAATTAATTTAGGTGGGTTCATTTTTTTTAAATGTATATGTATTTGTTGGCTTAGACCATTAAAATCGTCCATTCTGTAATAGATTTGTTTGGATCATTCGATTTGAACGAATCGTATGGATGCTTGTCCAGCCTTACAAAATATATATATATATATAGAGGAATTACTTCGATATTTGAATGACTTTTATAGTTAAACAGATCATAATCTATAAATTTATAAAAAAAAATTAAAAAAAATCTATATTTACTCATAATTAAAGAGATCTGGATGTAGGGGTATAATAATAGCCCAAGACTTGCGGGTGGCCTAAGGTAGGCCTGGCCTGGCCTGGCCCGGCCCGATTAGACATAAGGGCCAAGCCCAATTAGGTATACAGGCCAGGCCCGAGCCCAGTCCGGGACCCTAGGCTTGGGCCTAAGCCGTCATTTTGAAACCTAACCCACTAGCCCGACCTTAAAAAAATTTGTGCCCTGCGGCCAACCCAGAAATAGCTTTTGGAAAGTCTTAGATGCGGGGCTGCGGAATAGACACACACATAGTATATTTATGATTTTTTTATATGTAAATATTGGCCTTTTTGGTCAATAAGTTTTGTAATAAAAATAGAAGCTTCGATGATTATTTTGGTACCCTTATTTTAAATTTTACTTCCGCTTGCGTTTATTAATTTGTTTAAGAATTGGCCGTAGGTAACTTCAGTTACTGGCCATCACGATGCTTAACCCTTGGGTACGGGGAGCGGGTCGTGACAACCCAGCCCAACAACCCACTTGCCTTCCTCCCTCTCTCTTGAACTACCAACTATCAAAATTCAAAAATAAAAAATAAAAAAAAAATGTGTTGTAATTTGCAACAGTAAATTTTTTTTTATATTAAATAGTCATTTTATTGCGCAAACTCATGTGCTGCGCTACCCCATGCCAATAGAAAAACAAAATTAATAATTTAAATTTCTGCTACTGCTGTAAACCAACAGTAATAATAATAATAATAATAATAATAATAATAATAATAATAATTCAAATGGTCACATGATCGTTTAACACAACGACCTAATAAAAATTATTTATAAATTCACCTCATCCTCCCAAACTCCTATAAATATCCTCCATCTTTCAAAATAAATCTCACAAACAATTATCTCTCTTCAACTCTCAGTCTCTCTTAACTCTCAACTCTCTCAATTAATTTTGAAATCTCGTCTCTAAGTGGCAATTGCAATTATGCAAGAAAAAGCTTTTATCAAAAGAAATTATTTTTTGTATTGCATTCACTAGTTGGTAACATTAATTAGTTTAATTAAATTTATTAGTTACTCATTTTTTTACATTAATTATTTCTTAATATATATTAGTTGTTATTGTTTACCCATCATTGTTACTCATTATTTAAATTAATTATTAGTTCTTATATATTATTTTACTTACATTACTATGGATCTAAATATTCATAATGTTTATATTGATATTGATGCATATACTACACAATATAAATCTGTTGATTCTTCTTCTAATGTACCTAATATCCCTCTTCCAATAGCTAGATCATCATCTACAGGCACAACTAGTGGTGTTTGAGAACATTTCAAAAAAATATCTATAAATAATCCTGATAGTACAATTACATTTAAAGCAAAATGTAAATATTATGCACATTTACATAGTATTGTATCTATAAGGAGTACTAGTTATCTAGAAAGGCATGCTAAGGGCATCTTCAACAGTTCACTAAAAATTTCATCAAATTTGAGTAAAATATGACCAAATCCTCTATCTGATATTAGCCACTCTAGTGGTGAACTACTGTAATTTTCATCAAAACACAGGATGTCAGGGGAGACAACCGACCGGTCGACCGGCAAGAGCAAAATGAATTTTTTTTTCCCTCCATTTCTGTTTCCCTCAATTCCTTTGCCATTTATTTTTGCCTCCATTAATTATTTCCCTTAAAAAACAAATATAAACAGATTAAACCATATATTATATAAACTAAACAAACAATGTTGTATTTGGAACCAACCATAACTAAAAAATAGAGCATATTGACTAGCTCAACTTCTTATTTGTTCACTTCATTTTTATCCTCTGCTTTTTCTTCATCCTCTGATGATGCATGTGATGATGAAAAAATTGTGAAACTTCTGGGTGTTTATGAGATAAATAATGCTAGTATGATACAGATTATAAGAGCAAGTGATCGATCAAAAAAAAGAGGTGGTTTTGTTGTAGGACATAAATACATACATCGCGATAGAAGGAAGGGTCATGATCGATTGTTTGTAGATTATTTTGCAGTAAATCCAGTTTATTCACCTGTAACATTTTAGAGATGTTTTAGAATGCGTCGTCCTCTGTATTTGTGAATTTTGAGTGCCATTGAAACACACGATCCATAGTTTGTTCAAAAAAAAGATGCAATTCATATCATCGGATTGTCTCCACTTCAAAAGATGACTTCAGCAATTAGAATACTCTCATATGGAGTGGCAGCAAATGCAGTTGATGATTATATGCGAATTAGGAAAAGCACGGCAATTGAAAGTTTGAAACACTTTTGCAATTCAATAATCAAAATCTTTGGACCTGAATATCTTAGATCTCCAACAATAATTGATATTGCTAGATTACTTGCTATTGGGGAGGTTTGTGGGTTTCCTGGTATGTTGGGAAGTTTAGTTTGCATGTATTGGGAGTGAAAAAATTGTCCAATGGCATAGCAAGGTCAATACGTAGGCCATCAAAAAAAGTCAACCATCATTCTTAAAGCGGTAGCTTCTTATGACTTGTGGACTTGGCATGCATTTTTTGGAATGCTTGGATCACACAATGACTTGAATGTCTTGGATCGCTCGCCCTTATTTTCTGATCTTGCCCAAGGTAAAGCTTCGCATGTCCATTACACTATTAATGGACACACCTATAATATTGGTTATTACCTCGCTAATGGTATATATCCTCAATGGGCAACACTGGTTTAGACAATCTTTTCTCCCCAAGGAGCAAAGAAGCAACATTTTGCAATAATGCAAGAGTCAGCAGGAAAAGATATAGAGTAGGCATTCGGAGTGCTCCAATCCTGATTTGCAATTGTAGGTGGTCCAGTACGTTTTTGGGATTCCAAAATGCTTGGCAACATAATAAAGAGTTGCATTATATTGCACAATATCATTGTCGAAGATGAGAGAGATGAGCATCTTGATTTCGATTATGAAATTTCATCAACCAACGTTTTGTAATACATTACTTCCGAAGTGCTTCCCTGATCAATGAGAACACGCTCAATGGTGTATCTGTTCACGCGTAGCTCGATGACGAGGGGATCAGTGTGGAGGAGAGTTACTCCAACTAAGTCGGTGTCATCGAAACTAATCCTCCCAGTTTCATGGGGCCGTTTTGCTGGTGTGATTGGCCTATGCAGGCTAGTTTGCAACTGAATTGTTTATACCTCGGCGGACGACGGCAGGCTGTATATCATGTGAATTACACCAAGTGGGGGTGAATCCGGCCATAGGGCTACCGTGTTCGATGGATTATTCTTTCGGACGTGTTGTGCCAGCTGGCCTGTCCCATCATTTAGGTATTAGAGATAAGAATGCATATCATACCTTCCGCAATAATTTAATAGAACATATGTGGCATCTTCATGGTGAAAACTAACTTCACCACATGGACGAAAATATGAATTTTTGGTTGGCTTTTTTTATTGGAAGGTGATTACGCAAGGAAAGCTGTCAGTGTTTGTTGTTGCTCTTAAACCAACAACAATAGCCTCAAATTTCAACTTATCCAACTACTGATTTTCTCATTTACAATCATGAACAAGCCTTTCAACTATTTTGCAGCAGGCCTATTATCACCAGGAGAAGGCTAAATCTTCCTCCTCAATATGATCCTATGTTGGTTAGCAAACTTGAGACTATAGGGTGGCTAAATTTAATTAATTTACCATAAAAGGCATATCCTCGCCTTATGTATTTATTTTATGTTCACTTGAAAACTACTGATGAAGAAGATGAAGAATTTAGTATGATATCGTATGTCAAAGGTAAAGCTATTGAATTTGACATCTTCACTTTGGCACGAATTATTGGAGTTAAGCAAGGGGATAATCAAATCTATTTTCATAGTGAGTCTAACCTACTTGATATTGTTGGCAACATAAGTGAAGTATATACTACTATCAAATGTAAAGTGTTTTTCTGTATTACATGATACATGCACTTAGCTTCAGTGACCTAAAAAATGAAAATTATAAACATTTCGTTACAAAGTAGATTAAGAACTCAAAAAATTGATATTTAATAATAAAAGTGAAAATTACCATATCTACCTCAGTTATTCCACTTTGTTGCCTTAATTGGATTTTGCTCAAGAAAACCACAGAATTCATTAATTGCCTTTTGCATAACAGACCAACGGTGAGACAAAGAAATACGATTTCGATTTGATTCACGATTCAATTGTGAATTAAAATAAACGAGTACTTGTTCCCAAAATATTGCCATGGTCTGACTATTACCAGCAATGTGATCTTGAGGGACAACCAACCAAGATTTACATAAAGTTTTATCTTCTATAATGGCGAACGCTTTACCACAAGAAACACAAGAAGTTTCCGAAATAAAAGTAACATAAGTGTTCTGCTCTAAAGTTTGTAATTCCTCAAATATTTCAAAATCTTCCATAGTTTTAAGGTAAAATTTGTACAAATAAACAAATTAAAAAAATTAAATAGGATACAACATCCAACACATAGTTAAATATATTGTAAAAAAAAAAACAAAAAAATTAAAGAAAAAAGTGAAAAATTGAAGAAATAATATAGACTGAAGATCACACAATGAGAAGACAAATGAAAGAAAAGTGAAGATTGAAGTTAACAATGATAAAGAAAAGAGAAATGTTAATGATATTGTAAAATTAAAAGCCTGCTAGAGTCTTATTTTATAGACCACAACAACGGTAACTTTGTCAAATCCTCTGCAAAACCAACGGTAACCTTATTGGAGTTGCACCCTGCTAAATGAACGGCTAATTTTGGTACAAATTTAAATCTACATGCAATGCATTTGCCTCTGCTATCTATGCATCAATGTTTGTAAGGAATTTCGTCTTTGTACCACAAAAAGCAAACAACTTTGCAAGCCAGTTCGCAGTCCAAACCACGGCTGTGTTCTAGGAGTTGTGCAGTTGACCGGATGACTGGAGAGACAATCGGCCAGACATCCGGCCGATCGTCTAGTGGGTCCCACCCCAACGTTCGTCCACAGTAAACTGGTGAAAGTTGGCCCAGGTTTGACACAGGTTTGATGAAACTATTAGAGACCAAAAAAGTATACTTTTTCACCAAATTAAAATTTGGCGATGGATTTGGTTAAACATTGGAGATGGCCTAACAGACATTTACAAAGTCAACAACTTGATATTAGAAGTCAAATGCAATTAAGGATTTCATTAAATGGTCATTTACAAACATTTTCGTATGATTACATACGTGCACAAAATTCTGTAGTTGATTATCTTATTAAAAAAGAATAACATTTTACTACTAGTGAATGTCCCGATTTTGCCCAAATGATTCACTAAAATTTTGCACCGCAATATAAAAAAGTTTCAAGAAATATTACTAAAAACAGGATTTTAAAAAAATTTGAAAATATTAAAAGTGAATTATTTTGACATCTCTAAAAAAATTGAACGGAAGAGTTTATTTAACATATGATATGTAATCAAATAATGGTTTAGAATATCAATATATTATTGCACCTTTTATTGATAATGATTAGAAATTAAATAAAAAAATTATTTCATTTAGATTAGTTGAATTTTTATATACTGGTCATTCGCTTGGTGTAGGAACAAGAAATGTATTATGTGAGTGAATTTTGTAAAATAAAATATTTATCATTAATTTAGATGATGCAACATATTACAATTAGATTATAGCCCATTTGAAATCAACTTTAGAATTACTTATTGGTGGTGATTTATTTCATGTTCGTTGTTGTGTCCATATTTTAAACTTGATTTTTAAAGAAGCTATGCATGTATGCAAGGCTTCTGTACTGGTAATAAAAAATGTGATTGTTACTATTATATCTTATACTAATCGAATTTTGGAATACAAGAAAATTTATTAATGAGAAGGTATGTTATTTAAAAAATTAATTTTAGATATAGACAGTAGGTAAAATTCAAGGTATAATATGTTAAAAAGAGTTTGTAAATAAAGAAAAGTAATAAATTTATTTTTTTGTAACAACATCAATAGGAGGAGTATTAACTCCACATAACTTAATTGGTGCCAAGTAGTCTTATATAAAAAAAAAAAATTAATTGATACTGTAACAAAATTATATCTATATATATATTCTTACTTCACATTTTTTTTACATATGTTACCAAAAATAATTAAAATTCTTGTAAAATATATGGATAATGAATATTATGTAACCATTATTACATCAATGAAAAAAAAATTTGATAAATATTTGGATCTATTGTCTCATCTTTTAGGTTTAGCCATAATAATTAATCTTAGGTGTAAAGAAATTAGTTTATAAGAATTTTTAGAACATATTTCGCTGATCAAAAACAATTTGTCCTTATCATGCAAACATGCAAAATATTATTTGAAGAATACAGGATAACTGCATCTGCAAATACACTTACACACACTACACCAGCAACCCAGGGCCGGCCCTGCCCTAAGGCAGGTAAGGCTTGTGCCTTAGGCCCCAAATTTTGGCCCAAAAATAGGGCCTCCAAATTTAAAAAATTGTTATAGGCCCAACCTTTTTTCTTTTTTTTTTTTTGATTTTAAGATCAATTTAAAGGGCCCTAAATGTTTTATTGGGTCCATGTATAATTTAGCCCATATTTATTTATAAATGTGTTTGGCCCACATTTATTAAAATGAAAATATATAAATGAAAAAACAAAAAAAAACTAAAAATGTGTTTGGGCCCAACCCAAACCATACATACAAATATAATATACAATGCATGTTCAGTGCACTGCTAGTGTGGTGCTAAGTGCTTCTATTTTCAATCTCTCTCTTTAACGAAACAAAGTGATGAAATGAAATAAAAGACTTTTATGTACACCAACTTGAAGGCAGACGCAGAGCATAGCATAGCACATTGTGAGCGACTCACTCTCCCTCTTTCACACACTCCTCCTCCAGCGATTCACTCTCTCACACATACTCTCTCTCATGTAAGTCCTCTCTCTCACTATCAGATTTTATTAAATAAAGTTGCCCTAATTTTTTTTTTTTATATTCTTTCTCTATCAATTAGTGGAATAATAAATTTGCCCTAATTTTTTTATTACCTTCTTTATCCATTAGATTTTAGTGGAATAAATAATTTACCCCTAATTTTTTTACCTAGGTATTTATCAGTTTTAATTGAATAATTTGTTTGCCCTAATTTTGTTTCATTAAATTGTTTTTTTATAATTTATTTGCTATCAGATCAGTGGATTGTGATCTGTGGATTGATTTGAAGTTTTTGTGATTTGTGGATTGAAGTGTTTCTGATTATAGCCATGTTTCCTAGGAAGTATAATTCTAGAAATGAAAAGAGAAAGAAGAGGATGAAAGTAGAACAATTAATTCAATCTCAATCGAGAGCACTTGATAAATATTTTGGTACCAAGAAACAAGTAGATATTTTGGGTTCAAATGACAATGATGATGAAGATTTGGTAATTGAAGAACCTACTCATTGTGTGAATAATAATGAGAATGATGATTTGGTGATTGAACAACCTAGTGAACATATGAATGAGAATGAGAATGAGAATGAAGATTTGGGGAATGTAGAATCTAGTGAAAGCGAAGATGTCAATGTTGAATGTGGACCTCTAAACATTTATGACCCTAGTAATTGGGACAAGATTGATCAAAATTTAAGGGATTTACTAGTTGAAAGAGGTCCTATAAGAGGTAATGGTGTGAATTTTCCCCTAGATGACAAAGATAAGCATTTTTCCTCTACATTTTACATGCGACAGTTACAAAATGAAAAGAAGCAGGATAGGAAGTGGCTAGTATATTCAAATGCTTCAGACAAAGTGTTTTGCTTTTGTTGCAAGTTGTTTAAGCAAGATGGGAACAATATTCATTTGGCTACTAATGGATTGAAAGATTGGAAGAATATGGGCAGCAGGCTTAGAAGTCATAAAACTAGTAATGAGCACTTTATTTGCATGAGCAAATGGATTGAATTGGAAAGTAGATTGAAGAAGAATGAAACAATTGATAGAAGTGTTCAAGAACAAATCAACAAACAAAGAGAACACTGGAGACAAGTGTTACTAAGGATAATTGCTATTGTGATCACTGTTGCTAAAAATAATTTAGCTTTTCGTGGAGACAATGAGAAGATTTATCAAGAAAGAAATGGAATCTTTTTAAGCTTAATTGAAATGCTTTCCAAATTTGATCCAGTAATGCAAGAGCACATTCAACGTATTCAAAGGAGTGAAATTCATTACCATTATCTTGGTCACAAAATCCAAAATGAATTGATACAGATGTTAGCGAGTGAGATCAAGAGTACAATTGTGGCAAGAATCAAAGAAGCGAAATATTTTTCAATTATTCTTGATTGTACTCCAGATATTAGTCATGAAGAACAAATGTCTCTTGTGATAAGATGTGTAGATGTTTCAACTAGTCCGGTAAAGGTAGAAGAATTCTTTTTAGAATTTTTGAAGGTGGAGATACATTGGGGTTGGGACTTTTTAATGTACTTAGAGAGGTATTGCACACACTCCAACTTGATATTGGTGATATAAGAGGGCAAGGATATGATAATGGCTCTAATATGAAAGGGAGACACAAAGGTGTACAAAAAAGAGTACTTGAAATAAATCCAAGAGCATTCTACACACCATGTGGATGTCATAGTCTTAATCTTGCCCTTTGTGATATGGCTACCTCTTGTTCCAAAGCTATCTATTTCTTTAGAGTGGTACAACACATATATGTGTTGTTTTCATCTTCTACAAAGAGGTGGAAAATTTTCAAAGACAATGTGGAAGGTCTCACACTTAAGCCATTATCACAAACTCGTTGGGAAAGTCGCATTGAAAGTGTTAAAGCTATACGGTACCAAGCTCCACAAATTAGAGATGCTTTAATTTAGTTGGAAAAAGAATCTGATGAGCCCAATACAAAGTGTGAAGCTCAATCCTTAGTTACATTTGAAATTGAGAACTTTGAGTTTTTGCTTGGCATGATTATCTAGCACAATCTGTTGTTTGCTGTGAATTCTGTTAGCAAGACATTTCAAGCTGAAGACATGCATATTGATGTTACTATACATCAATTAAAAGGACTCATTACATTTCTTGAAAAGTATAGAGAAACTGGATTTTTGGAGGCCATGATTGAAGCTAAAGAAGTTGCAATTGAAATGGAGATTGAACCTACATTTCGTGAAAGGCGTGTCATTCATAGAAAGAAACATTTTGATGAGAATGTTAGTGAAGAGGTTGCACAATCAGCTGAAGAATCCTTTAGAGTTAATTACTTCATATATATAATAGATCAAGCTCTTTCTTCACTTAAGAGTAGATTTGAACAATTTCAAATATATGAAGAAACTTTTGGATTTTTGTTTGATTTGAAGAAGTTAAATTCTACAAATGATGAGTGCTTGAAGACTTATTGTGCTAATCTTGAAGACTTTTTGAAACATGATGGACTTATGGATGTTGATGGGAGAGATTTATTTTCTGAGTTGAAAGTTTTCAAAGAAGTTTTGCCAAAAGAAATCAATAGGCCAATTGAGGTGATGAATTATTTGAAATTGATGGATGGTTGTTTTTCAAATGCCTGGATTGCGTATAGAATATTATTGACTATTCCAATTACCGTTGCCTCTGGAGAAAGAAGTTTTTCAAAGTTAAAATTGATCAAATCCTACCTTCGATCAACAATGTCACAAGAAATATTGAATGGATTAGCTATATTGTCTATTGAAAATGATTTGGTAGATAAATTAGATTATGCAAACTTAATTAGTGATTTTGCAGCTAAAAATGCAAGAAGAGTAGTATTTAAGTGATTGTTGGGTTAATTGTAAACTAGATATTGCTAAACTATAAAGCAACAAAATCAGTTTTTAATATTTTTGAGTCATTATACTGATTTCTTCCTATCTTAATATATAAAAGTAAATTTTAGTTTATAATTTTAATGATTATATGTTCAAGTATACTTAAATAAAAAATTTGTGGATACTTATCATTTTATACATAAATTTTTTATTAAAAAAAATATATATTAAAGAGGCCCAATTTTCATAGTTTGCCTTAGGCCTCACAAATCTTAGGGCCGGCCCTGCAGCAACCTCGTCTCGCGGCAGGAGATTAAGTGTTTTTTCAGTAATAAAAAGTAGAAGAATATCTCAACATACAAACGTAAACAGTTCTAAACTATAATGTTATTTAAAAAGCCTATCAGTGGATGATTTCGATAATTTTGACATTTTGGATTGGTGGAAACAAAATAAAACTATATGGCATGTGGTTTCACAGATGGCCCATAATATACTAACCGTTCATATTTCTATAGTTGCTTCGGATACAACTTTTAGTGCAGGTGGACGAGTGCTAAGCGATTATCACAACAAGCTTTCACCCCAAATGGTTGAGACACTGATAATGTCCATAGATCATATACATGCATTTACGATAAGACAAAATTATAGTGAAAATGGGAGAATTCAAAACAATTTGGATGACATGTCCTTAAGCTACGCAAGTGAATTGTCTGTTTCCTCCGATGATTGATCAACAATTTGTTTTTCACTATTTCATTTCGTTATTTTTTGTGTTAGATTATTGAAGCAGAGTATAATGTAAATGGTTGGTAGGCTAGTAGGTGTCAACCTAATTGGGATGTACTTGACCTATAGTGATGCAATTGTTCTACCTTCATCAATAATCTACATCTATTTTATTTAATGGCATAATTTTTGTAATATTCTATTTCAATTTGAAATAAAAATTATTCATTCAATAAATGTTTTGTAATATTGAAAGTTTCATTTTGATATATATATAATTATTTATTTTAAAAGACGAAAATTACATAATTTCATACTTTTTTAGTCATAAGTTCATAACAAAAAAAAAAAGTCATACATAATTAAATTTAAAATACCACCACACGTGAAATATAGCCAAACATTTCATTAATTTTAACTAAAATACTCTAGTATAATTTTTCTTTTATTTTATATCCCTCATAAATAATTTGTATATATAATATATTTATCGATCATTTTTTGAAGGGAAAAAAAAAAAAGAGTCCTGGCCTAGCCAGCCGATCCGACATTAGGCCCTATTCTAAATGGATCTGGACCCTGTCCGGGCCGCTAAAGAGACGGACCGCGTAAAACCCGTAAGGGTCGATCCAAACCCGAAATTGGGGTGGGCTGGACCATAATTACTCCCGAAAAATATTTGGGACCCCTACAAAGGAAGACCCCCACCCCCACTGATGTATTGATCATTGATGTATTTAAATTTTTTTTAAGAATTATGTCTGATAGTGACATAAATAGTTCAAATTATTTAAAAAATTATAAAAGTTGTATTTTGTGGGGTCTCTATCATTACTAATTACTCCCATGTAATAATTTTGTCAAGCTTAAAAAGTTGGTATGCGAGCCACTTGTTTTTCAAGTGGTCTAGCGGGTACGGACCCGTAAAGCCACTCGTTGAGTTACAATGTCCTACACAGGCCACACCATATCATTTGAGCCTCATAAAAACGACTCAATCAGGGCCCTCCAATAATCATTTTTGGCGGGTCACATTTCTTGGATAAGAAATGGTGTGGTTCTGATTAAAAACAAAAGAAAACAGGACCAATGATTGTGTGGAGAGGTGACGTGGCCATGAAATCGAGTGGTGGATCTTGTGTATAACCAGAACGGAACAGTGTAACACTATGGACCCCAATGTACGGAATTAATGTGTGTGTGTGTGTTTATTTTTCCATCCTATCAATCAATCTTGGGTTTTTCTAACAAATCATTGATGGGCCTTGTTGGGGTGGGTTTTGTGTAGTGGCGGTGAGAACTCATTGGGCCAGCCACTTGGAATGTGGCTGCTATTTGTCTTCCATTTCTTTGCTCAAACCACTCACTTCATTTAGCCGTTAAAGCAATTTCAATTGTGAAATTACAAATAACTTTGTTAAAGTAATTTTTTAATTTATTACAATGCAAAAAATTATTTTTTTAGAAAAAATATTCGAGATTCTTATAATTTGACTCACAATAATGTTGTATGATAAGTGTCAATTTTTTACTTGGTACACACCTAATGATATAAGGGCTCAACTCCCTTTTCCACATTATTATAGATGTATTTGTGAATCTCTAACATTTCTCTTTTTTCAGTGTATATCATTTCTTATATTATTTTAGCACAATCAACTCCTATGTTAATTTTAGATCATTGAATCTATTCTTTTCAAAAAGAAGGATTGCCTTGTGACTCAAGACATTAGAAGTGATTTTTTGTGAGAATATTACCAAAAATGGCTCAAAGATTTGGCATATTATTGGAGATGCATTTATATGTTATTATATAATGTAGAACTGCAAATAAGTTGAGTTTTGCAGTATTCAAACTTAGATTTGTGAAAATTTTATCGAGCTTGAGCTCGAATTCAATTTGAACTTGAAAAGGGAACAAATTAATATGCTTATTAATAGAAAAATAAAAAATTTATAAGCAAAATATTAAATCTTATTTATATTATTAGTAAATTATATTAATCAAACATGTAAATTTGTATCAACACCAATGATTAAAAATATTTTAGTAAGATATTGAGCGTGAATGGTCCTACCATTGATAGGTGTTAGTAAGATAAAGTGAGATAGATGTTTATCTTACCAAAATAAATAAACCAAATGGACATTCAATAATATTTGAAGCCCCTCATCAACTTTATTTTAATAATTTAAATCGTTTATTTTGTAAAATTGTATGCGTATATCATTCATAAAAAAAAAAAAAAAAAAAATAAAAAATTAAATCAATACGATAATTGTAACATTTTTATTTTATCACATTTATCTCAAAAAAAAATAAACAACAAATATATTGTTGAAAACATACCACCTATTATTTAATTATTAAGGGAGAGAAATTTATGTATTCACCTATCAAGTGAGTTAACAAAAATTAAAGGATAAATTTTGACAGTAGTCTTATATTTTAGTTTTTATATTGTTTTGATCGTTATAATTTTAGTTGGCTTGATTTTGATCCTAAATTTATAATTTTGTTTTAATTTGGTCTAATTGATTATAACTCTTAGCATTTTTTAATAAAAATATATGCATATAAGTGCCATATGTCGCATTTTTTAAAGTAAAATTATAAATTTACTAAACTCAGTAAGTTAAACTCAATCGAAACAGTGATTATTTTTCGTAAAAATTGGATCAAAACAGCACAAAATTAAAAGTGTCACTAATGACATTATTAATTGAACCAAAATAACACAAAATTAAAAATTAAAATTAAACCAATTAAAAGTGAAAGCTAAAATAATACAATGAATAAAATGTAAAAACTATCCATATAATTTGCCTTAAATTAAACTTGTAGACGTAATTCCGTATAGGGTTGATAAGCCATCGTGTGGCCAGAAACATGTCCAATTATTGGAGTTGGGATCCCCTCCTTGCAACTCCTCTTTGCAATCCTCCTTGTAACGGCTGAGATCAGCTGTTGCAACATCCAACGGCTGATTTCAATTTCTTTATTTTTTTTTATGGCCGTTGGATATTGCAACGGCTGATCTCAACCATTGGAAAGAGGAGTTGCAAGGAGGGGATCCGAACTCCAATTATTGAGAGTATAAATGGGCCCTACGATCGAGAGGTGGATCTGTCTACTCCGATGGAGGAATAGGGGATAACGATTTTGGACCCTCATCAAATTATCTAAATTTTATCTTAAAATATTATTAAAAAATTTATTTCTTATTTTAAGAATCACTTTTTCATTTATTTCCCCAACAGACTCCCTATTCTATTAACAAATTTCTTTTTTTTTTCTCTATTTTATTAAAATATAATTTTTAATTATAAATTTAAAAAAAAATAAAAATAAAAAATGCATATTGCAGTCACTAAACAAAATAAAGCAAAAAAAAAAAAAAAAAAAAATTATAAGGAAGCCACAATGACTCCCTACAAATAGGGAGTCACTGTAGCAATTCCTATTTTAAGGAAGTGTTTAAGAGCATGGAAAGATATAAGGAGCCACTAATCTCTTAAAGTAGAGAAGGATAGAATTTAAGAGTTCTATTAGAGATGCTCTTACACAAGAAAAATGTTTTGATGTGTTTGTCCAATTGTATGTATGTCTATTGATTATTTGAACAGTTGATATAACATTTGTCTATTATAATTGTTATTCTTATCAATCATAGTAATGTTTTGAGAAATTGATAAAAAATTGACTTTTAATTTTTTTAACCAAAAAAATTAACTTTTTAGATAATTATTTACCTTTTTTACTAAAAAAAACCTAAAAATTAACTATTTACTAGCTTGTCAAAGCAAGGCATAATTGTATTGTCCGAATAATTGGTAAGTTAAAATTCCAAGCATTTAGACGAATTTAAATTTGAGTTACCTACATATTGTTTACCGAATTGAATGTGCCTCTCACAATAATACACGTGTTCCAAATCTATAGGCGATCATCCCCTCCTGTCAAATTGTCACAATCATTTGATGGGCTCACCTGATTGTGATGGTCAAGTCCCATTCTCACATGTCAAAGTCCTGATTGGTTGGTATCTGCTATTCATCTGTCACGTTATTGCATGCGTCTCTCGTCGGCAAATATAGTTTAATTTAATTTTTATTAAATTTTATTTAAAATAAATTTTAATAAAACATGGTTAAAAAAAATAAATTGTGATAATTTTTTTATATATATTGTTAAAAATTAATAATTAGTCACTTCTTTGTCATAATTTTTTATAAATTATGAATAAAATATAGAATTAATAACTTTCTTATAACAAATTTTTTAAACTATCACTGAAAATTAAAAATTAGTAATATTTTTTTGTGACGATTTTTTTTAAATGGTCACTAAAACTTTAATTAATGACATTTTTTGTGATAAAATTTTTAAACTGTTGTAAAAAAATGAATAATTAGTGACTTTTTTAATAGTGTTAGATGAAAAATGTCATTAATTATCACATGATCTATTAAATAATAAGTCCGCCTATTATGAGCTACATGTAAATCCCCAATTAAATTAGAGTTTTTTTTAATAATGTCTTCTTTTGTTTTTTTTTTATTTATGTTTGTATTACTTACATTCCGAATTGTTTCTCCAACACAAAATGTAAATTTAAAACAAAAATTTGATTTATTTATCGAATTTGAATTTGCTTGAATCGTTCAAATTTGTACATGCGAGACGGTCACCACAACCGATGCAACCCTTGTCAACCACAGTTATCACCCTTATCAACTGTGGTTGTCACTCTTGTTGCCGAATAATTGGCTGGACAACCGATATACACAAATTCGGATGATTTGAACAAATCAAAATTTGATAGATGTAGTATTGTTTTAAAAACAATTTATTCTCGTATTAAAATTATCAAATTATTTTTAACAAATTAAAAGTATTTAGAGAGAGATTTTAACTGATGATTTTTTATTTTTTTTTAAAGTTCAACACTAAAATATATTATTTTTAAATTTTCTATCAAACTAGACTATCATTGGTCATTTAAAAAAGGATAAATTACACTAACAGTCCCTATAGTTTGGGACTTGTGTCATTTTAGTTCCTGACTTTTTAATTGTGATACATTTGACCCTAAATTTTGAATCTTATTCCAAATAAGGACAATTGAATATATTATTGAATTTTTTAAGGGTAAAATTGTCAATTTGATAAAATATAAATTAATTTGACAAAAATAAATGTTAAAAAATTATTTTTGAATTTTTAAAAATTATTTCTACCTACTAAAGATAAAATTATATAAAATTGATAAATCTTTAGACATTTATTTCTTTTTTTTTCCAAATTAATTTTTATTATGTATTGGGATGATAATCATGTAAAATTAATTTTTAAAAATTAATCATGTAATTTTTATTAATTTTTATCAATTTTACATAATTTTATTTTTGGTGAGTAGAAATAATTTTTAAAAATTTTAAAATATTTTTTTGACATTTATTTTTGTCAAATTAGTTTATATTTTATGAAATTGACTATTTTACCCTTGAAATTAAACAATGGTATGTTAATTGTCCTTATTTGGAACAAGATTTAAAATTTATGATTAAATATGTCACAATTAAAAAGTCAAGAACTACAGTGACACAAGCCCTAAACTATAGGGACTGTTAGTGTAATTTGCCCTTTAAAAAATTCAACACTAGCAACTACATAATATGAAAAAAAGCCTTTATAACAAGAAAGAAACAAGAAGAAGAGAGAGACTATAATGAGATTGATATAATCAATTTTTGTCATTAACGGGTATTAACCTCTCAATTGAGTACTTCGTTTGAGTATTTCATTTGGAAAAAATTAATTTAGCCTGATTTTTTAATTTTTTAATTTTTTTAAGCTATCTAAATTAATTTTGTTTAGAAAGAATCTTTAATATTTTTTTATTTGGATGTAATGGTTATAAAAGAAAAAATAAAATAATTATAATTTAAATGTGATATTGTCTTATATTACTTTGCTTATTTAAGCAAAAAAATTGTTATCAAACGACAAATGACCAGTTGAGTTAACGCAAAATAATTCATTTTTCGTATCACATAAAATTGATATTCATTACTATGTATATAATAATAATAATAATAATAAAGGTAAGTTACACTACTATTCCTGTGGTTTAAAAAGAATAACCCATAAGTATAATATAATTACATCAACGTCTTATTAAAAAGGTGAAGCAACTGGAATTGTTATTATTGAAGTGGGATAAAATTATCTAAGTCTTGGTGTTCAGCCCAAAGCCAAACCTGTACCAGTGGGAAAGCTAGGGGCTCGGCCCAATGACCAAACACTTGCTTCCGATCAAGGCAATTAAGGTAGCTCGGCCCAATCCAAAACGGACCAAGCAACATATTGGACAATCACTCCAAAATGGGCCGAGCAACATGGTGGACCTCTTGGTTGGGCAGGCAACCACTCCGAAATGGGCCAAGCAACATGTTGGACCTCCTGGTTAGACAACCACTCTGGAGTAGACCAACTTAAATCAAGCCAATTCACTGAAGATCTTTCTTGAGCTCACAAGAGACAAACAACTCAGCTCTTCTCCATTTTGTCTGAACAGAACGTGGAGACATGGAGGTGCAGAGGGACAAAGCGCACACATGACAAACCTGCATCTAAGTGTCAGGCGAAGTGGTCGTCCTCCTCCTCCAATGAGAGACGACCACTAATAAGACAAATAAGACAGACTTGCACCCGAGTGTCAGGCAGAGTGGCCGTCCTCCTCCAATAGAAGACGACCACAAATAAGACACATTGGACAAATGACGGAGAAAGAAGGTCTTGGAGGACAAGCAACCTTCTTCTATAAAAAGGTGAGCACTATTTACCCTCAAGGGATCCGAAATCCACACACTTAACATATATACACTCTTTGTATTCTCTCTTCTTCCTTTTCCTTAGTCCCTGACTTTACCATCGGAGGGGTTTCCGACCAAACCCCAGTCGGGCAACCTCACCGCTTGTTATTTTATGCAGATCTTCAATTCCTAAAGCATGTTGTTCATCCACGAAGTTCAACCCTTCTTCACAGTGCGAAAATCACCCCCGCACAATTGGCGCCGTCTGTAGGAAAACCACTGATTGTATCGTGATGAACTCCGACAATGGGAATCGAAGATACACCCTATTTTGGGCTAGCAGAGAGGACTCCAATGACGGAGAGAACCAAAGATAAGGGTCTTGCATTCCCCTCAGCACACAATGACCCTATAGACCATGACGATCAAGTACCCAACGCAGTAGAACGACGTTGTGTCATTGCCATTAAGTCATCTCAGCGTCTTTTTGTTGAGAGAGACCACCGTGATCGCATCATCGACTCAATGGGTTTGGAGATCACTAAGCTTCGCACCCAATTGATGAAGTTCATGACGACCCCCATAGAGCCAAGAAAGTCTGTTAGAGGACTGTCGCAAAGGAGACATACTCCTCCTCCTCCGCCACCTCACAAGGAGCACTCCAGCCGTGGCCCTACTCGTAGAGAGCGTAGCCGGCCGATTCCAGTACGTAGTGAAGAGGCCAGCAGTAGGATGAATAACCTCCAAAAAAATAACCCACGAAAGGATTCTCAATAAAACGAAAGGATTCTCATAAAAGGCAAAGGACTGTCAGCCGCCTATCTGAAACCTTTCATTGCCATCGCGATGAGCGGTCACACGATTTGAGAAGTTAGCTGAACGATAACAGAAAAAAGGCACGACGGCTACGCATGGAAGAAGAACGTTGACGAAATAGGGAAGAAGAACACCGGCTCAATAGGGAAAAGGACCAGTTGGATCGATCCATACACCAACAAGAGCATTGCGCTCTAGACCGGTTGGTGTCCACCCCTTTCCCTCTAGAGATAGAAGCTGTAGAACCTCCACGGAAGTATAGCCCGCCGAAATTCATTCTTTATGGCGAGAAGACAGACCCTCTGACCCACATTAGCCATCACCGCCAGGTGATGTCCCTCTGGAACCGCAATGACACGCTCATGTGCAAAGTCTTCCCTTTTAGCCTTGGAGAACTTGGCCTTCGATGGTTTGACAAACTCCCCAGTGGTTCGATTTATGACTGGACGTAGCTCTTTGAGGCGTTCTTAGCCCGATTTGTCTCCAACAGTAGAGTCCCAAAGCAGTTGGATACCTTGTTCAATATCCGAAAAGACAAGAAAGAGACCCTACACCAGTACACGCGACGATATTGGGAGGAATATAGCGACTTGGAGGAAAATGTTTACAGTGAACAATTAGCCGTGCTATACTTCAAGCAAGGCCTACCTCCTTCGCACAAGCTAAGGCAGTCGTTGACGAAATGACCTACCCCCACCATGAAGGATTTGAGGGCTCAAATAGAACAACAAGCTCGTGTGGAAGATGACGCTACTTCAGTACACATTGCGATCGCTGAAGAAGAAGTCAGACTGCCTCAACCACCTAGGACTAAGCAGCCAATGATGGATGAGCAGCGCAAGAACTATGGCCAAAAAAACCGCACTACAGTGGAAAATGAAGAGGAAAGGGCCAAGTCTTATGAAGGCATCACTACCGTCTTCAAAGAGCCAATATACAGGCTCGTCAAGAAACTTAAAGGGGAAGCCTTCGTTGTCTGGCCCGCTAAGATACCTGGAGACCCTGCTCGGCGCATGCGTTGCACTTATCATCGAGAGAAGGGACACAAGACGCAAAATTGCAGAGCTCTGACACAACACTTAGAGGGCTTAGTTACAGCAGGCCACCTCCAACAATGGATAGACATTGATAAGATGAGGGAAAAGCAAGGACAAGACCAAGCCCCTCCTTAAGAGAACCATGCCCTGAGGTTGGTCATCAACGTTATCCATGGAATAACCAACCCCGAAAGGGAAAACGCCCTTCAAGGAGAAATTCAAAGAACCGCCCTCCTTGAACAGGTAATGTCAGTAAGACCTCCTCCCAAAAAGTCCAAGACAGAAACCAGACTTTCTCGGTTTAATGTCATGTTCACCGAGAAGGACCTAGAGAGAATCTAACACCCGCACACCGATGCCCTCATCGTTACAGTTGGTGTGGCCAATAAGTTCGAAGTAAAGCAAGTCTTGATTAACTAGGGAGCATCGCAAACATCATGTATTATGAGCTTTTCAAGAAGCTTGGTCTCAGTGAGCAACACTTGACACCTCTTCTTTAGTTGGCTTCAACTCGCAAATAGAATGGCCGCTCAGCAAAATAACTCTGTCTGTCATAGCTAAGTCCAAGGTGGTCTCTGTTGACTTTTTGGTGGTAAACAACCATCTTCCTACAATGCCATCCTTGGCCGACCTTGGATTCACTAGATGGAGGCAGTCCCTTCCACCTATCACCAACTCGTTCGCTTCCCAACCAAGTATGGAGTAGAGGAGATTCACGGAGACCAAGTGGCGACCAAACACTACTTCATTACCGCCATGAAAACCAAACAAGTTTGCGACCAAGTGCAGATGGTGGAAGTACCTGACCAGCCAGTTTTGGAAGATGTCAGCGGAGTGGCAACCGAAAAGATAGCAGAAGACCTAGAGACGGTCTTGGTAGAAGAAGGAAACCCAGACAAGTTCTTCCTGCTCGGCATTTCCCTCACTGTTGGAAAAAAAGAGCAATTATTGGCTCTACTCCACAAAAACATAAGTGTTCGCCTGGTCAGCCTATGACACTCCTGGATTGGACCCCAATTATGCTTGTCATCGACTCAACGTCCAATTAGGAGCACGACCAGTTGTTCAGAAAAGTAGACGGTCATCTGCGCAACACACCGATGCAGTGATTGAAGACGTGGACAAACTTTTAGCTGCTGGAGTCATTCGAGAAGTGCAGTACCCAAAGTGGCTGTCTAATACCGTCGTGGTGAAGAAGAAGAATGGCAAGTGGAGAGTCTGCGTTGATTTCACTACCTTAACAAAGCTTGCCCCAATGATAGCTTCCCCCTTCCACAAATAGATCAACTTATTGACGCCACAGCTAGACATAAGCGCATGAGCTTTCTAAACGCCTACAGTGGCTACCATCAGATCCCCATGTTCGGCCCTGACTAGGAGAAAATAGCTTTCATCAACCCAGTGATGCCCTTCGGCTTAAAGAACGTTGGTGCGACCTACCGACGAATGGTTACCAAAATGTTCAAGGACCAACTCGGTAAAACCATGGAAGCATACATTGATGACATGGTCGTCAAAAGCAAGTTGACCGAACACCATCTAAGGGACCTTGAACAAGTGTTTGAAATTCTGAAGACTCACAAGCTTCGACTGAACGCTTCAAAATGTGTCTTTGGAGTAGGATCAAGGAAGTTCTTAGGGTACATGGTGACTAGGCAAGGCATTGAAGCCAACCCCGACCAAATCAAAGCCCTCAAAGACTCCAAAGTGCCTATACAGGCTAAGGAACTCCAGAAACTTGCTGGCATGGCTACAGCACTTAACCGTTTCATCAGTCGGTCCTCTGATCGGATGAAACCCTTCTTCCAACTTCTAAGGAAAAAAACCAACTTTGAATAGGGAAGCTAGTGCTCTAAAACACTGGAAGATTTGAAGAATTATATGTCTTTTCCTCCCCTTCTATCCACCCCTGTCGTCAATGAAGAGCTCTTCCTTTACTTAGCTATTTTTTATCATGCCATCAGCGCAGTGCTGGTCGGAGAGGATGGAAATGAGCAAAAACCATGTTAGCTAGACTCTTTTAGATGTTGAAACTAGATACTTGCAATTGGAGAAATTGGCATACGTCCTATTAATTGCCTTTGGGAAGCTTGTTCACTACTTTCAAGGATATACCATCAACGTCCTCACTGAATTCCACCTCAAGTCAGTGTTTAGTCGAGCTGATTTCTCAGGCCGAACAGCGAAGTGGTAGGTGGAGCTTGGAGAGTTTGACATCAAGTTCCAACATCGAACTGCTATCAAAGCTCAATTCCTGGCAGATTTTGTTGCAGAATTCACTCCAAGACCAACTATCCTCTCCGAAGGGAGCTCGACCTTGGTCACTATAACTGCCCAGCACAGAGGGCAATCCCCAGCCGAAGCATGGAAACTTTTTATCGAAGACATATGGAAGTTGTTTGTGGACGGTTCTTTTAACCAAAAAGGCTCAGGGGCAGGAATTGTCCTTATTTCTCCTGAAGGATTCATCTGGGAACAGGCCATCCGATTGGGCTGGAAAGCTTCTAATAATAAAGTAGAGTATGAAACTCTACTAGCCGGCCTGCGAAGTGCCGAACACTTCAACGCGAAGGAGTTACTCGTCTTTAGTGATTTCCAATTAGTGGTCAACCAACTCTCTGGAGTTTAGGAGGCTTGTGATGAGCGGATGACCATTTATGCAGAACAAGCCAAAAACTTGATCAGAAAGTTCCAAGCCATCAGAGTTGAGAAGATTGGCCGAGAAGGAAATGGTCACGCTGATGCCTTAGCTTGCTTGGGTTCCTCGGTCGACTCTAGAGATAGGTGGAATATGTACCCTAACCAAGTATTCAACTAGTCGAAATGGTCCTCTGAATTGACTTGGGCCCAAGCTGGATGGACCCACTCTTAGCCTTCTTGAAGAACGACACCCTTCCTGAGGACAAAAAAGAAGCGCACAAGATAAGGCACAGAGCTGCTCGATTTTGGGTCTCCCCATCTGGCAAGCTTTACAAGAAATCCTACATGGGCCCTTATCTACTTTGTGTTCATCCAAGTCTGATGGAGAATGTGCTTTTCGAGATCTATGATGGAATCTGTGAGAGCCACACTAGTGGTCAGTCCTTGGCACACTGAGCCCTAACACACGAGTATTGGTGGCCACGCATGCAAAATGAGGCCCAACAGTATGTCTGCAAGTGCGACAAGTGCCAAAAGTTTGCTCCTCCCATTCACTAGTCAGCCAAAGCTCTGACCCCCCTCACCAGTCCTTGGCCATTCACTTAGTGCGGCTTAGACATTGTTGGACCACTAGCCAGGGGAATTGGGAATAAAAGGTTCTTCATCGCTGCAACTGACTACTTCACCAAATGAGTGGAGGTGGAGGCCTTGTGTAAGATCAAAGAAGCAGACATTAAGGCCTCGTTTGGGAACCCTCTTTTTTAGCCAAAAAGTCAAAAAGTTACTAAATTAGCCAAAAAGCCAACAACCCATACCAAAAAGTCAAAGATTCTCTTTTCTCTCTACTTTTTGCGCATCTTTCCGTAAAAAGCCAAAAAGTCATCTCAAACATACTAGTTTTTTTTAGCTCATATTTTAGCCAAATAGCCAAAAAGTTACTAAATTAGCCTGTTCCCAAACGAGGCCTAAGAGGTTTGTTTGGCACAATGTTGTGACTCGATTTGGCATTCCCAGAGTCCACCTCTTTGACAATGGCACACAATTTGATGGCAAGATCTTCAGGAGATTTTGCACTGACTTGAAGATAAAGTTCCGAAACTCCACTCTGACCTACCCACAGGGCAATGGCCAGGCTGAGGCATCCAACAAGATGATCATCGATGGGATAAAAAAACATCTTGAAAAAGCCAAAGGCTTGGGTGGAAGAGATATCGAATGTCCTCTGGGCCTACCGAACTACTTATCGCCAGTCGACCGATGAGACACCTTACTCTCTTACCTATGGGATAAAAGCAGTTATCTCTTTGGAGGTTGGCCTTCCTACCATCCGTTCAGAGATCTTTGAGCTAACAAACAATGATGAAGCCATTTTCCAAGCTCTGGACATGGCCGAAGAGCGCAGGGAAGTTGCCCTCGTTCGATTGACGGCTTACCAGCAACAGCTCACTAAGAGCTTCAACAAGAATGTGCATCCAAGGAAATTCCTACCAGGTGACTTGGTACTCAAGAAAGTAATGGATCACAAGAAAGTTCCTAGAGAAGGTAAACTTGATGCTAACTGGGAAGGGCCCTACAAGGTCACTTCAGCACTTGGCAATCATACTATCTAGCTAATTTAGCAGAAAAGGCAATCCCTAGACCATGGAATATTGCCAACCTCAAAAAATACTTCCAGTAATGTAATTCTTAGAATGAAGTACTTTCAGTAATATATTTCTCAGAACATACCTCGATGTAATCAAAAGTTCTAAGTATCAATGAATGGAAATTTGTTTTACAATTTCTTTATTTACTTGTGTTGTACATTTGCGCTCGATGGAGCAAATTGGCCATGGGTCTTAACTCAAGCCAAGCCCGGATGCTCGACCCTTTGGTTGGAGCGGGGTGCCAAGTGGTATAACTTGGTGGAATTTGTGCCAAGTATCGTTACTTGGAGCACGGTCCATGTTCACAATTCGCGCTCGAAGAATGGCTGAATTACACTCTACGATGGATTAAATCACGCCAAAACTTGACCAAGTCAGGTAGTGGCCAAACAAAACAATGCTCAATCAAGGCTAGGGGTGGGCGCGGATCGGTTGTGGCCAAGGAATCTCCAATCTGCCATCCGTCCGCCAAATTGGCAAATTGGAGAAAATCAATCCGCATCCGTTCACCAATCCGGCAGATGTGGATTGAGCGGATTGGCGGATTAGCAGATGGATGCGAATCGGTTTGGTGATTTAAAATTTTATAAATTTTCAACATAATTCAACTTGTGCACTTCCTTAAAAAAAATATTACAGTCAATGACTTAAAAAAGTATTACAATCATTGGATGCCTCATCCAAAGAAGAAAGTTTGAACTTTAGAACATTACAATCACTGCGTGCCTCATCCATATATTACAATCACAGCATATCTCATCCACATAAAGTATTACAATTTGTTGTTTTTCAAATATAAAAGCAATTTAAACCACCAAAACCATGAACAAAGCAGTAGTAGAGATTGTATGCCTCTGTATTATTACATCTATATCTGTTTTTCAAAACAAAAACCATTATTTTTAGAGTTAGATTTAAAAACAAAAAAAATATAGATAAATAATACATTTATTTTTTTCAATTCAAAAAATATATTGAAGTTGAAAGCTCTTTTTCAACAGAATATATTCAACATAATATTTAAACTCTTTTTCAATTGAAAACACAAATAGAATATCTAAACAAATTGAAAACACAAAGTCTTATAAATTGCTAGGGATGCTCACGGTTTGGCGGTTCGGTTGCGGCCAAAGGAACCTCAAATCCGCCATCCGTCCAAAACTAGGCGGATTGGAAAAAATCAATCTGCAACTGTCCACTCGTCATCACGCATCTGTCCAAAATGCAGCAGATCGGTTTGGTTTGGTCGGTTTTGACGGATCAGTATATCCGCTGCTCACCCCTAGTCAAGGCTAAAACTAAAAAAGGCCAAAGCTTCTGGTTGGCTGAATGACAGAACTTTCTTTCCAATTTTTTCTCTCACAAGGCATGAAGCATGGTCTGACCAAACAGACTGCCTTCTGAGCCATAAAGCTTATGCTTGGCTGGGGGCATAATAAACTCACTTTCTCAATTTTTTCCAAGGCAAAAAGGCTGGTCAAATTGAACAAATGGCTTGCTAGGCCACAGAGCCTCTGTCCGGCCGGGGGCAAACATTACATACAAGCAAAAATTGAAGATAAACAGTTCAACACTTGCGAAAATATAAAAACTAGTACATTGATATGAACTTCAATTACAAAAAGAGTTCAGCCTTACAAAATAAGAGGCCTAGCCGACCGAACTCCAAAAACAAAAACAAAAAAAAATGCAAATTTGCAAGTTCAACACTTGGCAAATTTAGAAGATATTTCACTAACTTCCAAGTTTCATTACAAAAGAACTACTGAAGCAGAATTAAAAGCAAAAACTCGAGGCAACCTAACAACTTACTCCTCCGTTGCTCCTCCTCGCAGTGTCCCTCCTCACGGTGCTCCTCCTCTGTAGGATCGACAGTCTGCCCAACTAAGGAAGAGTTCAGCGGAAAAGGAGAAAGGTTAGAAGAATCAACATCCGTAGCTCCAACCCCTCGAGACCTTCTCCTCCTAACTCTTGCAGCGGTCTTCGAAAGGACTGGGATATCGTCAATATCATAAAGAGGAGAAGCCACTTCCACCTTAGCAGCACGAAAAGCCCCAGTCCAACCCTTAGTAAAGATCTTGTCCCTCAGCTTCAAGATCTCCTCCAAGTAGGTCTTTTCGGCCTCGTCATAGCGCCTCTATTTGGCCTCATCCACCATTCCTTGATAATTAGCCTTCAAAGACTTCAGAGCAGCATCAACATCTGTAGCCCTCCGTTCAGCCATGAACATCAGTGCTTCGGCCTTCTTCTTTGCATCTTCTATCTCCTTTAGATCCTCTCCGGCCGCCTTCAAGGATATATCAACATCAGCAACATGTTGATCGTCTTAACCCTTTCTTACTCCTCACAATGCCGCCTTTCATCCATGATGTGCATCCTCTGAATGCACTGCACCAAACCACGGTGTCATGTTCTCACAACCAAATTTAAGGAAATGACAAGGACATAGAAGAAGACTTACTGTGGTTAGCATCTACACCGAACCCTTGATCAACACGTCGCTTAAAATGTTTTACTCTGCCATGTCCAAAGGTAGCAGCAATGCCTTTGATAAGTCAAAGGCCAAGTCGCTTGAGTAGATTGTGTTGTCCGATGTGGTGATTGCTCGACTGTTATGCTCCAAGGGAGCATTCATTCTTCAACTGAGCCCTGCTCATTAGAACCCCCAGCAACTTCTTTGCCTTTGGACCTCTTCCTCTTTGAGGCCCTATCAGCAGAAAGCGCAAGAGTAGCAATGAGAGGAGAATGAGCAACAACATGTTTTTTTCCACCCTTAGACCTCTCAATTGACGGAAAGGAACTCGTGTGTGTGTCGACTGTAGAAGTAGCCAGAAGGTCCTCATCATCAGATCCAAAGACTAAGGCATCAAGATTGAGCTTTTGGCGGCAAGTCAATTCGTTTGCTAAGCCTGGCGACGGAGAGTAGCCTCTGTTGAGTGATCCGCTTGATGAACAAACAATAGTAGAAGACGAAGCTCTGGTGGTATGGCCAACTTGCTCTTCGGTTTCTATTTCAGGTAAGTCCCTCAAGAAGTCATTTACTTTGAGTTTCCGTTGGATGAGATATCTGTAAGTTTCCACATAGTTAAGCAAATGTGGAGCCGATTGATCTTTGTACCTCAGTGCAACTTTGATGTCCTCGGATGCTCTTTTTCTAGCCTCCTTTTTAGCTTCTTTAAACCTGTAAGTAAGAACAACAACACTTTAAAAAAATAATAAAAAATCACAGGCAATAAGCTAATGGACAAAAGGAAACTAAAACGAAGAATGACCTGGGTGGCCGTTCTCCTGTGGAACCCACTTTGATCGGATCACTTCCTCGGCAGCAAACTCCTAATTCCCTCCGAATTTAAGGAAATTAGAGCCATGTTTGTCATTATCGGGAAGTTTAGTGACAAGTTGGAGGTCCAACGACCGAACTTTGACATAATAGGTTTTGTCGCCTTTGTTATGAGATAAAGAATAACAATGAAGGATATCCCAAATACCCAAGTCCAAGTCTAAGAAATCGTTTAAGACTAAGACGTTGTTTACCACTCTAAATGTGTTTATTGATATTTGCATTGGTGTTAGTTCAAAATAAGAAAAGAATCGACACAAGAAAGGGTTCAACGGAAACCTAACACCCCCCTCTACAATGGAGGCAATTGAAAAGGGCATTGTAGTGCTCATACACGACCGATCCCCGTCCATCGCTGCCAATGTCAACGTGACATCATTAGGAATGTGATATCTTCGGCGGAACTCGTCCATTCCCGCCGGAGTGTCCATTAAATTCTAAAACTTACCCAAGGGAGGTGCAACGTCCCACTGAACAACTACACTAAGGATAACTTGCAAGGTTGGAGGTACAACAGCCGACCGAGCAACCGTGTACTAGACAACTCTCAATGTTACACCTAACCAAAACAGCAATGGTGAAAATGGAAAGGAAATACATGGTTCGATAACATACGGTGCCGAAACCAAGTGGAACTCGATGGCGAGCATCTCTGATGAAGCAATCCCACTATGGCAACCAAGAAATAAAAATTGTGAGTTCACCGAGAAATTAAGAAACCACTGGAAATAGTGGTGAATAAACAGCTACAATAAAAAATAAAAAAATAAAAAGTGAAAAAGCATGAAAAAGGTAATAGTGGTCTGAAGACTTACAAAACCTGTGTCAGCAATGTGAATCAACAAGCGACGATGGTGAACCCACTGCGAGAGAAGAAACACTGGTGATGAAAGAGTGACTTTGGAGTAGAGGCACAAGAAATGGCGTTGAAGGCCGTCAATACTGGCGGAGAAAATAAAAACTTTGAAGGAAATGGCAAAGCAAGGTAACAGGGGCAAAATGAGCAAGCTATAGGTGATGAGACGACGGTGAGATCACTCCTTCACCATCAAAAAAGTACTGTTCGGGATGTCTGCAAAGCCTAAACCAACATGAAGTAAAGAGGAGATTGGTCTCTTTGACGTTGAATTTCTAGAGAAAGAACTAGAGGACAAGCTCTCAAATTTTGAAATGGTAATTAATTTCGAGAGAGAGGAAACGTAAGGATAAAACCAATATCAGAGATTCTATTCCAAAAATGGGTCATGGTGTTTCTAAAGTCAAAAAGTGAGGAAGTGAAGACATGAGAAAAGTGGGTCTAGAAATTCAAATGTTTAGAGTAAGAAAGTGATGGATAAGATGGGTTTGCTTATTTTCAAAAAACTCTGAGATGGCTTGCTTTCACGTCAGGTTGGCAGCCCCCAAACTAATCAAATATGGACGCGTGATGGCTTGACAGTCAAAGTGAGTACATTAGTCAGGGCCGAGCTCGAAGTCCAGCGACAAGGCCAAGATAATGACCAACCGAGTTGCGATGCTCACGAATAGGTCAACTGAAGCACTTTAGACAGAGCTAAAGGGTACATAAAATAGTGATAACTAAGTGTGAAATCGGTCCAGCTTTAAACTTTTTAGGTGAGCCGAGCAAGGCATGTGAGTGGTCTAAGCTTCGTTAAGCGACTCGGCCAAATCAGCGAGCAAACAGGTTGCTTCCACTCAATAAATTTAAATGCAAGCCAGAGGGCAAATGAAGTGGGATAAAATTAACTAAGTCTTGGTGTTCGGCCCAAAGCCGGACCCGTACCAGTGGAGGAGCTAGAGGCTCGGCTCATTGACCAAACACTTGCTCCCAATCAAGGCAATCAAGGTAGCTCGGCCCAATCTGAAACGGACCAAGCAACATATTGGACAACTACTCCAAAGTGGGCCGAGCAACATGGTGGACCTCCTAGTTGGGCAATCGACCACTCTGAAGTGGGTCAAGCAACATGTTAGACCTCCTGGTTAGACAACCACTCCGGAGTAGACTAACTTAAAGAAGGCCAATTCACTGAAGATCTTTCTTGGGCTCATAAGAGACAAACAACTCAGCTCCTCTCCATTTTGTCTGAACAGAATATGGAGACATGAAGGTGTAAAAGGACAAGGCGCAAACATGACAGACCTGCATCTGAGTGTCAGGCGGAGTAGCCGTTCTCCTCCAATGAGAGACGACCGCTAATGAGACAAACAAGACAGACCTGCACCCGAGTGTCAAGCGGAGTGGCCATCCTCTTCCAATGGAAGACGACCACAAATAAGACACATTGGACAAATGGTAGTGAGAGAAGGTCTTGAAGGACAAGCAACTTTCTCCTATAAAAGGTGAGCACTATTCACCCTCAAGGGATCCGAAATCCACACACTTAACGTATATACACTCTTTGTATTATCTCTTCTTCCTTTTCCTTAGTCCCTGACTTTACCATCGGAGAGGTTTCCGACCAAACTCCGGTCGGGCAACCTCACCATTTGTTACTCTATGCAGATCTTCAATTCCCAAAGCATGCTATTCATCCACGAAATTCAACCCTTCTTCATAGTGCGAAAATCACTCCCGGAAATTTATTTTTAATAAGGGAAAACAACTAGAATTATTATAGATGGCGTGAACACACATAAAGGCCAGGTTTGTTTCGCGATTTGAGTGGTCAGATTAAATTATTATAATTTTAAATTCCACCTATAGCATAGTTGATAATAAAATGAAAGGACGAATTGATAGTCCAAGGGATTTAGTAATTCCCCTCAATAAAGGATTAACTTGGCTGAATTTTGGATAAAATTTAAAAAAATAGTTAAGGAATTAAGTCTATTTTATATAAAAAAATTTATTTTTTTAATTTTATTTTTCTTACCAAGTGTACCTATTTGTTTGAATTTTTTTAATATAAAAATAATTTATTTATTTATTTTATATAAAAATAATTTAACAATCTCATCATTAACTATCTCTCATACTATTATCAAAACAAACATACTTTTACTTAATCCCTTCGCTAACAATCCACACACATTAACAATCTCTTCACTAACCATCATGTTATTAACAATCTCATTCAATTAAATCTGCCAAACAAACGTTGCCAAAATGTCTAATTTTATCATGGCAAAAGCAGTTGAACAAAGAAAAAAAAAAGTCATAATGGCCTTGTTTGAAAAGTTAACTATTGTAATAAACTATTTAATTTTTTTTATTATTTTAATTTGATTTTAAGAATTTGTATTTAAAAAGTTAGCCAAATTTTTTTTTTATAATTGATTTGATAATTATGAAAGAAAAAATAAAATAATTATAAATTAGATTTGACATTTTAATATTATTTGGCATGAAAGTTAAGTTGACTTTTTGGCCAAATTATCAAAAAAAAAACAAAATATGTTAAAAAATTAATAAAACAAAATGTCATATTTAAACCATAATCATTTCACTTTTTCTCTCACAAAAATTAAAAAAAAAAAATCAATCCAAACAAACTTTTTAACCAGGACTTAAAATAGTCAAAAAGTTAAAAAGTCAAAAAGCCAAAAAACCAACCCAACTTTCCAAACGAAGCCTATTGACTATTTTAGCATATTTTGGGTGCGTTTAGCTTGGTTTTGGAAGATAAATTTAAAAAAAAAAAAATGGGAAAAAAATTTGATATTTTTTTTAATTTGTTTGATTGTATATTTTGAAAATAGTTTTGGAGTATAGGATGATTTGATATTTTGTTGTAGTTGAGTAACCGTGTGTGAGAGAAAAAAAGTGATCAAGAATGAGAGAGGAGAGAGAAAATGTGATTGATTGAAGTGTAAGAGAATGAAAGTGATATTAAAAATTTCCATTCAAACAAAATTTTGAAATTTTTTTTCAAAAATTGGGTTTTGAGAGTTAAACCAAACAAGGCCTTTATCTTTTAGTGAGCTATTCTAGTCCAAATTTTTTCCAAAGGCGGCCAAATTATGATATTATTTTATAAGTTTAATTTTATATGAAAAACAACACGTAAAGGGCAAAAATCAATTAATTCCCCCGAAATCCAAATAGAGAGAGTAATGCAGAAGGCAAAGACAAAATTTCACCCTTCAAGAAAGCATATTATAATTTTACCCACCAGAGAAAACAAAAAACTGTCTAATATATGAACATGCTATGAATAAATAGTGTCCTAAACGGTTTCAGTGGCACTTACAACGCAATTAACAAACCTAGAAACGCCTCCGCATGCGCTTCACATTGGCGTTTGCAGATTCCGCGACGGCCCCATCTGCTTCCTGATCTTGCCCTAAGATGCTATTGGAACACCGTTTCCTATTCAACTGCAGACTTGAGTTCTCATCCACCCCTGCAACAGTCTCCAAAAGCTCAGACAACAAGGATGGGCAGCTCTCTTCTAAGGACTTAAATCCTTCCGACTGCATAAACACTGCAAAACATAAAAAGGAAATTATTTAAAGATCCATCTACAACAGAAAATCTAAGTGCACAGATAATTACGTGAGACAATGTGGGTCCCGCACATTGGTAGACCCCACATGTGCGGACCAACCCTTTGTCTCGCGTCTCTGTATGAAAATCTTCTATGTTCATAGGACAGCTTTGTCTACATAAAAGGAACAATTACACAAGAATGAAGACTACACAGATGAATTAGAAATTCTATTTTTCAACGTAACAAGAAGATGTCCTAGAGAAAATAACCAAAAAAGAAAAAAGAAATTATTTTAGAAAGAACCCAGGAATGCGACATCTTAGAAATATGAAAATCATAATGAATAGAACAGGAAATAGAATGGTTACGCTAATGCATCAATTTTGTTGTTCGAAGACAAAATATAAAAGCCTCAAATATATTAAAGGTCACCAAACAAGCATCAATAAATTCCTAGTTATATTCACACACCTAGAAAACATATAAGTAATCAGCCACAAGCAAAAGTGCGTTTCATGATTACATAACAACAAAAGATAAGATTACACCAGTGATATGAATATCACCTCTTCTCTTCTTTTTATGGTAAGCAAGCATTTTATAACCAAAAAAGAGAATAACACATACCCGCAAATACACATGACACAATAGGGCATACAATATCACAGAGAAAACATAAGACCCACCCTGGCCTAAGCAAGGAAACAAACACCCCTTAAAAGGCAACTCGCATACATGATACCTGCTGGCATAAAAAATCAAACATTATAGCCAGCAAACAAAGAAAACACCCATGCCACATGGCATCTCATAAACGAGTACTAAGTTAGATTAGGCAATACACAATACTCAGATCGTACCATTGGCAGCACACTTTACATGCTGTACCATATTAAAGCCCAAACAATAACGCCCAAAGCAAATCAATACTGCCATGTAATTTGAACATTAGTCAGCACCAGTTAGAAATTTCACACGTCTTGGTCGTGAGAAAAACAGCTATAACACATGGTCATGAGAAAAATAGCTATAACAAATAAAAAGCAGATGCGCAAGGGAAAACTCCAGCCCATGAGCAATTAAATCATCTCAAATTTCCCTGAGAGAAGCACATGCATGCTCCAAATTATTTCTGGGCAGAAGGAAAGTGAGTCAGTCCTCTGCCTTATGCAACGCGGCAGCCGCAACTGCAAAGCAGACATCTTTAACCCCACGAATGCAAGACAGGAAGGCCAATGAATTAAAGAGGCAGCCTACTCCCAAACTTCTCTCCCCATAGAAATCAGACCACCACTTGAACAAACAAGATAGAAACACCTTAGATATGGTAGCGGTACATTCATGCTTTCTGATAGGTGGCTCACTCTCCTTACTTCAACAACCAGGGATAGATGGCTCAACCTCCTTCCTTTGACAATTCAAAAGTTTATCAACTAGCAATTGCAGGCATGACCAGACCTTGGGGGCCATCATCAGGTCGTAGTGGGTAGATATGTTATACCTCAAGAGTGGTACCAAGGATCTGCAGTGGTTACGAATACAAAGTCACATATCCTGGTTACTGCTGAATTGTCATCTTCCTGAGGTTTCTCTCTCTCTCTAATACAATTGAGGTGGAGGTCCCCTCTAAAGAGTGGGGACAAGGAACCTTGACAAATGCTCAACTCTAGCCTTTAAGTCACAAATCGTCCTTTGGTGATACCTTAATAGCACAAAGCGAGGGTGGGGATATAGAAGTTTCTAAGGTTGGGAGTGCCTATGGGAGCATGTATATATTTTATATACTCCCTCCGTCCCATATTATTTGTCCATCTTTCCTTTTTTAGATGTCCCAAAATATTTGTCCATTTTGAAAAGTCAAAACATAAAACTCTAGAAAATTCTAAAACTACCCTTTAAAAATAATTATAAATATATTTAATAATGAGAATAAAAGGGCATGGTAAATTAATATATTTTGATTTGACTTCAAGGCAATAACTACATGTCCCACTAAAAAGTTAGAATCCCTAAAAGGGACTATTATTGTGGGATGGATGGAGTATTAAATACATGCTAACTTTTTTGTTTTTGCTCTGTGTGTTAAAATATGAATCATTATTGGACATTGATGTCAACTACAAATTTCTTGTTAATTATAAATAAATAAATAAAAGTACTAGAACAAGTTTTGAGTTATTTTTCTTTTATTTCTTTGGGATTTGTATGTTTGATAGGTTCTATGTCAGTTGAGGGTGAATTTCTAACAAGTTTCTTACTTGGGAGCACGAAATTGCGTTTTTGAGTAAAAAACATCACCCAAGTATGAGTTTCTTGCTACTACGGGTGATCCTCAGTGAGGGTCATAGCATCGCTCGAGTACTAACCCCAAGGGAAAGGAACCCAAGCACAAGCACACCCACTAAAGGATGTTTAAAAATAAATAAATAAATAAATAAAAATAGAAGGTGAAATTCTACCCCACGCTGACTTGGTTTCTGAGTTGTCTTGGAGAGTATTGCTGAAAACTCATAGAAACCTTCTTAGACCAATGCTTACCCAACATATATCCCTAATTCTTATCATCAAAGCTATTGGAAGTCCTAAAAGAAAGAAAATACAGCAACATTAAATCAAAAACTCCTAACAAGACTAACTACTACTTAATACTAGCAACATTAAATTAAAGGCCACGCAAGGTCAAAACAAATTACAAAACGAAACCATAAATTTACAAGAATGAGAATTGAATATCTCCTAACAGCAATAGAAGGAATTCAACCCACTAATGGCAATTTAACCATCAAGCTCAAAAACATTAAGAGGACAAAATGCTTAAAAAATGAGATTATTCAAGGCACTTTAATCAAAATTGACAAGCTAAACTAGATATGTAATTCTTATTGTATCCACATTAATTGCCAATAATTTTGGCCATGAGAAAAACAACTTCTACTTCAATACATGACCATTATAAGAACATATCCAACTCAAATTTATCCAGGAAAAGTCCATAGAGTCCAATTCCCAAATGATCCATTAGTTATACAAGATTGAAGAATCTAACTGCAATGCCTCTCTAACGGTTGTCATGGTCAACAAGGCCGAGGATCGTTCAACATAGGCACACAAGGCCCCCCAAAACAAAAACACAAGAACAAGCCTACACAATTGTATACTCATCTGCATGTAGGTATATATGCAACCGTATTTTAAAAATAAGTAGTGATGTATCCATGTACTTATTTGTGTGACATCTTTCTGTTTTTTTTCTTTTTTTTTTTTTTTCCAAGCATTATCTATAAGTGGACTTTGCTCTAATTTTGAAGTGGAACAACAGCAGACTAGGAATCTGCGTCTCCATTTGAAGACAAAAAAGAAAATGGATAAAATTAAGAAGAGTTGTGGTTCAAGTCTTAGATCTGGTGTCAGTGATTAGGGAAAAAAAAAAAAACAGCAGCAAGAAAAGATCCATTGTAATCTGACTCAGGCCCAGCAGCAATGGTGTTGTTTGTAACATCTCCAATGCTGTGTCCCACTTTCTCTCTCCAACATTCTCTCCATCTCCATCGCCACCTCCATTACCTCCTTCCTCTTTGATTGGAAGCAATAGTAAAGCCTGCTTAGCTTTTACTTTCCTTTTTCCTCAGTGCTGAAGGTCTACAAGATGCAGGAGTACAAGTCCAAGCTCATATCAACAAATGTCGACAAGCATGTCCGTGTGGACACTGGTCCACAAAAGCTCCACCTATCTTAGGATTAAGTCTATGAATCATAAAATTTCCTATATATTTTAGCAAGAATACCATTTTTTAGCATAGAACTGGAATAACATCTCCAATGTGTTGTATGCATGTAGAAGCATCAACAGCACTTCTGCACATTAAAGTGAAACACTAAAATTGACATAACCTGAAAGATTGCACTGCTGAGATTCTATGGACAACACGCACCTCCCAAGTTTGCTGCTGCAAATTTCAAGCAGATAGCCTTCAGCTGTGGACACTGGTGTTGTGCGGCAAGAGGAAGAGTTGTTGCCACTGTATCAACACTTATTTCTTCACACAATTTTGCTTCACACAACAGTTTCAGTCGATCTAAGCCAAAGCGGTCGGCAGCAGCCAACAAATGTTGCACCATACTGGTGGAAGTGCACATTGATGTTGAGTCTGTAATTTCATGTACATTAGGAAGCTTATCCGAGTAAATAAAAAGAAGCATGGCCTGCAAAACATATAAAGGGCCAATCTAAGTCATCTCTAAGCACAGTAATGCAAAACTTAGGTGGTGCTTGGGAAGTTTAAGACTTGGGTTTTTTTTGATTTTTTTCACAAAAAGACAAACTTTTTGCAAAGCCAAAAAAAACACATCCAAACAAAATATCACATCCAACCCCATAATCATTTCACTTTTTCTCTCACAAACATCACATCCAACTACAAAAAAACCCAACAATCTTCCCAAACACAAAAAAAAAAATTCTCCAATAATATCCTACAACTAAAAAAACCTACATAAAAACTCACTTCCCAAACACCCACTTAGAAACATGAGTATATTCACCCTTAAGAGACAGGTACCAGAGCAATTACTGGGAAGAAAGATTTGACTAACCAATCTACACCTCTTGAACCATGAAAACAATGCAATAGTGTAGTAGATAGTATCAAGTTGCTTGAACATGTTCAGAGTGCAATTCATTTAATTTAATTTTAATGCATAAAACAGAACCATATTACGCGTCATCTCGTGGAAGTACATGACAAAGAATTATCTTTTAAGGTAATATAATATGAAGTATGAACACATAATACATCTATGTAACTAGAATTTGAGTTGGTAATGATTACAAACAAATATTTACACATATATTTAGAAAACTCCTATAGTTCGATGCAATGGATTGCATAAAATTATATCAAAGCATTGTATATGATGACAATCTAATGCCCGGTAACCATAAACCTATGCTCTTCGTGCTTTTTTTTTTTCCTTCCAAGGGTGATTATTGTGAAGCAACATGATTGAAGGAGCAATACCTTGAAGATGGAAGGTTCAAGATCCTGCAATTCTACTTTATCCATGTTTGGATTTCCCATAAGTCCATAAAATTGGGCTCTAAACACAGGAGAGCGAGCAGCAAGTATCAACTTATGAGCTTTGAACATTTCATCGCCAACCTGAAAAGCTATATCACAACCAACTTCAGACTCCAGCAAGTACTTCAGTTCCTGACCCATATCTGAAGGTGGTACATGAATGCTATATTCTTTGGGTCCCTCCAGACGAGTTCTAACAACTCCCACAGTGCAATGCATTTCAAGGCAATCATCCTTTATATAATCAGAAGTTTCTAAAATGGTTCTCCTGAAAAAACGCTTGTAACCCCTGAAATACATGTAATCAATTCATATCAGCGATAAAAGGGTCGTAATAAAATAAAGGTTATTTTCTTTATCATCTACGAATGATTAAAATGCATTAGAATTGTCAATACCAGACATTTGTTGGATTTCCAAATTTCCAATGCAACTTCTACATATAGCCATCAAGTTATGCATCAAAGAAAAAATCATTATCAAATGTTCGGAAGACCAATACACATATATAATGCTTGGTCAAATTATACCCAATCCACAACTAACATATAAAATTGAAGAAAATACAAATTCTACCTAATTTTTTTTTTTTTTTTTTACCTCAATTCATTCAAAACATGGTAGACAAAGATTAGGCAGGTATCAAGTAAAATTCAAATTATTAAATAAAATTCAAATTCATTTGACCTATCAAGTAAATTGTCTATAACTCAATGCATTTCTGAGTCAATTTCCTAGAGTATCAACATTCCAACTAAAAATTCACATTACATATAACCCCCAATATAGGGCATGGTAGCTGGAATTCAAATTATGGCTGCATTGGATTAACCAATCCCAATAATTTGGACAAACTCAAATCAATATGAAATTATACAATTTCAAAAGGAAAAGGAACAATCTTTCTATCAAAACAGCACAAAATACATCAAATCAAGTAATTAACCATCATTTCCAAATTCCAATCCCAATTAAAACACACTAAAACACAGCATAGCATATAAGTTTGCACAAAAACTAACCACATGCTTCCTCTATACTTGAGAGTATAAGGACCACTCTCCAACGCACGATCAAAGTGACTATGAACTTTGTGCTTCCCTTTCCCACTCTGATCCAACAAAGTGAGCTCAAACAATGCCCTCACATCAGTCCCTTCGCTCGCCAAAGCGATGAACACAGACACATACATTGAACCATCTTCAATGTTCTTCCCATCAGGGTAGAAGTAAATTGCCCAATCGAATCCACCAACTGTAAACGTATCGCTCGATATGTACCTCCCAGAACCCATTCCTTTCGCAAGCGAGTACCCCTTGATCGTGAAATTGTGCGAGCCATTCACCGTCTCGCTGATCGACTTCGAGCATGAGTTTTCCAAATCGTAATCGTAATCGTAATCGTAGTCGTAATCATAGACTAACATGGTTTCATGGAAGTGAAGTGAAATGATCAAACCCAAACCCTAACGCTAACAGGACACAACTTGAATTCGCTTGAATTGGGAAAAACAGGGCTTGATTGGGGGTGTTTCGCGGGCGAGAAAGGGCCAAGAAAATGGACGAAAGGGGGACAAGAAATGATTGGAGGATATTATTGGAGAAAGTTTGTTTTTTTTTTTTTTTTTTTTTAATGTTTGGGTAAGTAGTTGGTTTTTTTTTTTTTTTTTTTTTTTTTTTTTTTTTTTTGTTAAATGTGATGTTTGTGAGAAAAAAATGAAATAATTATTGAGTTTGATATGATATTTTTTTTGAATTAATGTTTTTTGATTTTGTAACTAATTTACCTTTTAGTTAAAAAATAAAAAATCCAAAATCCAACTTCCTAAACAGCGCCAAGGTTTATATATGTTTTTGGAAATTGACCCAGACCCCCAATTGGGTGACCCCAGCCCCAGTGCAGCGTGATTGGTTTATATTTACTTTTTTTTGTTTTTGTGGATCCAATAGCCAACCCTGCGCGCGCGCGCGCGTGTGAGTGGGGGTGGGGGGAGGGGTGGTTGGAGACTAGGGATCTCTAGCACGGTTGGAGACTAGGGATCTCTAACACGGTTGTATATTTTTATAATTGACAAGTCAAGTTTATAGTTCTTTCTTTTTTTCTTTTTCTTTTTATAAATTACATACAGGTTAAGTATAAATTGGCGTATGTTATGTGTTAATATTGAAATTATTAAACATAATCCTTTGAAAAAAATTTATAATATATTTTTTTTTAAACGTAACACTCTAATGTAACACATTAAAAAAATTCATAATATATTTTTTCCAAACGTAATAATGTAGCATTCAAAAAAATTTTGTTCCGTTGTGTTTAGTTGAGGATTTGATAACAGATTTGAAAATAAAAAAGAAAAAGGTAACTGAAATATAAATAAAATATACTTACATTTTATCTAATTTCACAGTCATTTTCCCTTTTCTTTTTCAAATCTCTCAACCAACTACAGCTTTAGTGTACTTTTCCCAAACGAAACACTCCAACCAATAAGGGTGTTTGGTGTGGATTATAAAGGGTAATTATAACTTATTTTAATTTGGGAATTTGTGTCAGACTATTTTGTGCAACTTCTGCTTACAACTTTTTGAGCAAAAATAGTTTAAATAAGTTGAGAAAAATTGATTATTTAGAAGCTGGAAAAGGGGTGCTTTTAGTTTATGCTTTCTGATTATCAACTTTTAACTTATAATGTGCCTGTTTGGCAGAACTTAAAAGCAGTTTATTTCAACTTTCAGCTTAATTTAAGCTATTTTGATGTGTTTGGTTTAGCTTATAACTTATAACTTATAGTTTATAGCTTTTTGGAAGTCAAAAATCAGCTTATTCTTTGAGTGGGGCAGAAGATGCTTAATTTATAAGTCAGAAATCAGCTTATATTCATAGTTATGAGCTATAAGCTGTTTAGGGATAAGCTATAAGTACTTTCCCACAGCTCTACCAAACAGGGCCAATAAGCTAAACCAAACAGCACCAATGTAACACATAAAAACTCTTTAGTGTACTTTTCCTAAACGTAACACTCAAATGTAAGCCTTCGTTTTTTGGGCTTTTTGGCTAAATAGCCACAAAAATACAAAACAAACTTTTTAACCCAATAAAATATAATGTTACATCTAAACCATAATCACTTCATTTTTTCTCTCACAAAAGTCAAAAAAGACAAAGGTCTATCACAAACGAGACTTTTTAGCTCTAGGCTAAAATAATTAAAAAGCCAACCCATATCCAAAATGAAGCCTTAGTGTCTTTTTTTCAAACATAACAACATAACATTCTAAAAAAATAAAACTCTAATGTAACAAAATTTCTTAATGTACTTTTCCATACATAACACTCCAATCAATGTAATATACAAAAACCCCTTAGTGTTTTTTCCCAAATGTAACACTACAATACAATACACTAAAAAACTTATTAGTATATTTTTATCAAACGTAACATTCCCAAACGTAAATTTCAATGTAACACACAAAAACTCTTTAGTGTACTTTTCCCAAACGTAATACTTTAATCAATGTAATACAAAAACTCTTTAGTATATTTTTTTCTAAACATAACACTTTAACATAATACATTAAAAAACTCCCTAGCATAAGTGACAACCCAACTCCGTATTGTGTTAATTGATTTTAACTATGCTTATAATTATGACCTTGATATGATTTTGTGTAACGCCCCAACTTCTGAGCCGTTAACAAATCAATTCAACCTCAAATTTAAAATTCTGACTAATTAATAACCTCAAAAATACAAATTGGCTCCAAAATAATTACACAAATGTCTATAATTTATAATTTATACAAATCTCTAAAAACAATATATAGTGGTGGACCCAAATATCTCCAAATCAATAATTCTTTAGATGCATCAACTCCAATCGCTATTAAATTTGCTCCACACCTGAAAAATAAATTAATTCGGGAAGTATACAATACAACAGGAAAACAAGGCTCGGACGGAAAATAAACCAACGGAGATCCAACAATTACACAACCAATTAGATTCGATAATCAAGCAATTTACCAAATTGCACAAACAAGTCAACTCGACATATGATAATTTATCCAGAACCAAATACCCGGTTCTACTCGGTACATGACCAGTGACCGGCCTCACCCACCTCACCCAAGCACAACCGCTTATCCAGGCTATTGGTCCAAGCTATTGGCAAGGTCTACTTGATCTATGTACGGAGCATTTCCACGTCATTTAGCTAGAAAAATCAACACTGACTACACAAAACAACTTTATAGAATTTATCAAATGATCAAAGTACTCAAACGTGTCAACAGAATGATTTCACAAGATTTATCAAATGATCACAATAATCAAGAGGATTATAAATTGGAAGTAATTAAAATAAACACTCTTTGCAAAGAGATTTAAAGGAATCATATTGTATACCACCTGAATTACCTCAAATCAATATCCTCCATCGCCAACACTCGAATCTCGATATTTCTCCATGGATCTCCAAAGTCTAAGACATAAGGTATGTAAAGTTTCACAAAATCTACAACTCTCATCCTTTATGAAAATGCTTACTCTCACTTTAAACATTCTTAATCTAAACTCAAAATTTCTATAATTTAAGAGATAACAATATGAGAGAGATAGAGATATGGATAGACCAAGAAGAAGAATGATAGAAATGGTTGAGAGGTAAGCTCAATTTATAGATAAGGATACTTGGGACAAAAGAAAATAAAGACTTGGGGCCAAAGAAATGAACTTTACTTGGTGGGCAAGAAAGAGATTTGTTTGTACTAAAGTACAATGATTATACCCTATGAGGTATGATGGCTAGCCATGTGATGGTGATTTGATGGACTTGTTTTATATATATATATATTTGTACAAATCTTGGAAATTATAAAATATAATGTTAAAAAAAATCTTAGGTTACAAGTGTATATATAAATATATAATGGTTACTTGGTAAGTAAGGAAATGATGAAAAAATAATAAAATAAAATTTACTTGGTGCCCAAGAATAATGAAAAAATATTTAAAAAACAAAGGAAATGAATAATAATGAGGTGGAGAGAAAAAGAGATAAAATAAATAGAGAAAAATAAGTTAGATACTTATCTAAGAATCTCACCACCAAACTACCACCAATACCTCTTATTAAAATATTAATACCTCAAAAATACGGGGTTTCACAATCTATCTCCCTTAAACAAATTTCGTCCTTGAAATTCACAATCTCTTATACTCCAAAGTTTAATCACGACAAACTCCTTAAATAACACGCTTCGTTGCGCATTCTGATTAAAACAACGATTTTTTTTTTTTTTTTTACCTCAAATATCAACCACCCAACAGATCTCATGTAAGACTTAATCCCTACGCTCTGATACCATTCTATAACGCCCCAACTTCTGAGCCGTTAACAAATCAATTCAACCTCAAATTTAAAATTCTGACTAATTAATAACCTCAAAAATACAAATTGGCTCCAAAATAATTACACAAATGTCTATAATTTATAATTTATACAAATCTCAAAAACAATATATAGTGGTGGACCCAAATATCTCCAAATCAATAATTCTTTAGATGCATCAACTCCAATTACTACTAAATTTGCTCCACACCTGAAAAATAAATTAATTCGGGAAGTATACAATACAACAGGAATAACAAGGCTCGGACGGAAAATAAATCAACAGAGATCCAACAATTACATAACCGATTAGATTCGATAATCAAGCAATTTACCAAATTACACAAACAAGTCAACTCGACATATAATAATTTATTTAGAACCAAATACCCGGTCCTACTCGGTACATGACCAGTGACCGGCCTCACCCACCTCACCCAAGCACAACCGCTTATCCGGGCTATTGGTCCAAGCTATTGGCAAGGTCTACTTGATCCATGTACGGAGCATTTCCACGTCATTTAGCTAGAAAAATCAACACTGACTACACAAAACAACTTCATAGAATTTTATCAAATGATCAAAGTACTCAAACGTGTCAACAGAATGATTTCACAAGATTTATCAAATGATCACAATAATCAAGAGGATTATAAATTGGAAGTAATTAAAATAAACACTCTTTGTAAAGAGATTTAAAGGAATCATATTGTATACCACCCGAATTACCTCAAATCAATGTCCTCCGTCGCCAACACTCGAATCTCGATATTTCTCCATGGATCTCCAGAGTCTAAGGCATAAGGTATGTAAGGTTTCACAAAATCTACAACTCTCCTCCTGTACGAGGAGCAAATATTCCGGCAAGCCCGTACTCCTTTCTCCCAAGCTCCGTTTCTGTCCGATCACCTGCGAGCACAACGGCGGTGAGCTACCCGGCGGTGTGTGGCCGGAAAACCCCTCCGACGATCAAGTTAGCACACACCTTGGAATAGAGAGAGAAAGAGGAGAGAGTGTTTGAGTGTAAGTATTTCTTACAAAAACGTTCGTCCCCCTGCGTACGGGCGGCGCAGACATGCTTATATACCCTCTGCGCCCCAAATCTACTCCCAGTGATCTCTTGACACGTGGCTCTGCTATCCCATCTGTCAGCACAAACCTTGCTGAACATCACCTAACCCAACTGCCTACCCACTCTACTGGGAGCTCGGCGGCCGAGCTGCACCATCTCGGCTGTCAACGGCCATGCTGTGCTTCATGCCTAAGTATTCCAATAGCTAAGCTCAACGAAGATCGAGCTCGGCTGCATCCCGGCATAGCCGAGCTCGGGACAGCTCATGCTGGTTTGCCGTCGGCCTTACTGCCGAGCAAACACAAGTAGCTCGGTCCAACCACGCCTTTCCTGGCACCGGACAACTCAATTGACCGGCCTCGATACCATGAAGCTATGTAGCTCGGTCAAACCACGCCTTGCATTAACCGAGCAGGTTCTTTCAAGACAGGGCCGCACTACCTCGGCCCAACCCTTGTTCGGCCCAAATCTGTCTGGCCCAATTCCAGATCATAAATCTCCCTCTCAATTGCCCCTTAATTCCGTCCGCGCAAGCGTGACTGGGATTACCCATTCTGACCGGGGTAACATCTCCTCAGTCCTCGGTTTACCAATCGTTGACCGGGCTGGCTAACATGCCTGTCTTCAGCATACTATCTCTTGACTTACTCGGTTGACGCCTCGTCTGACCTTCCTGTCTCTTGACTTGCTCGGTCGTCACCTCATCTGACCTTCCTGTCTCTTCAACTCTGACGCTGCCGTTAATGGGGACACGTGTCAATCTCCCATTGGCCCTCGAGCGGCCAACCCAGCCATCCGTTGGCATTCAAATTTTTGGCGATTTTTCTTCCTTATAAGCATGCCTAGCTTCCTTCATTTCATTCTTCTTGCTTCTCATTTCTCTTCGACGACCCAGAGCTTGTGTCATTCCTCACTTGCTATTCCTCAGCTTGTGTTCAAAAAAGCAGCCACTGCCCTTCAAAGGTATGTCCCCCAACTCCTCTTTTGTTGTTATTTCACTTAGTATTTCGCACATTAGGGCACTAAACACGTAGTTTTTAGGACATAGGCACCCAAAATCGTCCCAAACCCTTAACTGTTCATGGTGTTCTCTCTGATGAACATTGAAGATCTGGGGCGGACCAGGCTCCAAGTCTTCTTTTGATCCAAAAAAAAAAAATCACTCCGACCGAGCAAATAACCTGTTTGCCTCAACCTTAGTAAAAATCGAGATAGCAAAAGGACTTGGCCGCTCGACCGGGCTAACATCTGGTCCGTTTGGGCGATCGAGCTCCTTGGTTAGCCTTTACGACCGAGGTGGTTTGGCACTCTTCATAACCGAACTAAAGTCAAGCTCGCTTTGCGCGACCGCGCTCCCTCTTACACTTGCCATCATTTTTTTGTAGAGTCCAAGGGGACCACTGACCATTACCGAGGCTCTCAAAGACCGAGCAGCCATCAATCACCAGACGGTGCCAAACCTCCTCAGCCGAGCTAACTCAGCCTGTTTCACATGGGGAAATTTCGCTTCCTCGTCGATACTCCGGCTGCGTTGGCCGCGTTTAGGGAGGAGTACGGTATCCCGGCCGACGTCCACCTTGAGCTCGCAAAAATTGAAACAGCGCCTTGGGGCAGATTAGAACAGTGCCCCTTTACCGTGTTGTCTATCATCGAAGGAGGCCTCCGCTTCCCGGTCAACCCAGTGATGACCGAATTTCTGCGCCGGACTAGGCTTGCACCCACACAAGTATCAACAAACACTTACCGAATTATCAACGACGTCCACGAGCTAAACAACCGGTTAGGCACCAACTTAGGTTTAGCCGAGATACTGAGGCAATACACACTTGGGCACACCGGCGATGGCCTCGTTTATTATTTAAAAATCCGACCGGGCAAAGAAAAATTAGTGACCGGTACCCCAGATAAAGACTTACACGATGATGACTTTTTCTGGGTGTCTGGCAACTATGAAACAGCCGACGTACCGGGCTGGTTAATTAGCAAGAACTTCGGTTCCACAAGTAAACCGTGCTAATTTGCTCGGTCAGTTGCCTTTCTCCAATATTCTGTACTTAAACATTTTTCCTGTTTCCTTTGCAGCGATTCAATCCTTGCAAGCTAACTACCAATATCCCAACGTAGAAGCCATCCAGACCGTGCTCCGCTACCGCCACCGGGATTGTAACGAGCTGCTCGGCTACACTCCAACTTACAGATATTCAGCTCCACGCCAGAGCAAAGTGACAGACTTTCTCCGTGCTCCATCACCTCCTCCAGACCTAACTCTACCGGACGTGCCGCTAATCCGGTTGACCGAAGAACAAGAGATGGCCAAATGAAGCCGCATCAAGAACCTCCTCACAGCCACTTCAGCCGAGATACCGAGCATCATCACCCACTCACCAACTGCCGATCAATCCAGCGGCCCCGTGGTTGCCTTGGCATCTCCAGCCGCCGGGCAAGCCAGACAAGAAACTCGCCGGGCTGGCAAAAGACCTCGCGCAGACCCATCTGCCGAGCTGGTTGTCGAGCTAACCATTGAGCAACCCGCCGTCACCGTCGACCCCACACCATCATAGCGACCGCAGCTAAAACACCGGGGTAAAGACATCCCGGCTAACGCTTCCGTCAAGGGCGATAAGGAGCACTTGCTCGCCTTCGACCTTTCAAAAGCCCTTTTGCTGCCGAGCGACGTGGTTGGCAGCGACCACGTCCCTGACACCCGGTTGGTAAAATCAGCTGTGAAGTCCATGACCAGGGTAAGAATCTCAATCTTCTACTGAAATTTTTACAAGTGTTTGCACGGTTTCTTCTCTGATCAATTTTTCTTCTTGCAGGCCATCCAAAAGCAACACTTGGTCATAGAGCGCATCCATCGACTGCGGCAAAAGACGAATGACACCGCCAGCCAAGTCCAAAGCCTTCAAACCGAGCTTGGCCGAGCAAAGTCCTCACTTCAAATCGCCAATGCTGACAACAACAGGTTGCTCGGCCAGCTTGATGAAGCCGAGAAGAAGAGGGATGAGCTCCAGGCCGAGCTGGATGCACTCAAGAAGTCAAGGAAGAAAGTGTGCGAAGATGCCAACAACGCCGGCTTCAATGAAGCCGAGGACAGCTGCAAGAAGCAGGTCTTCGCAACTCAAGACATTTATTTCAAAGCAGGCTGGAAGTCTGCCTGCGAACATCTCGGTCAAGGTCCTGATACCGACGTGTTTGCCACTCCGCCGCCTGCCTTCCTACCAACCTATCTCGTGCCATATGCCAACGACGTCTTCAGCGCATTGCAAGCTGAGGCCGAGGAAGGTCTTGAAGAAGAGGCCGAGGCAGATGCTGAGGGAGAGGGCCACCAAGAGCAGGAGCAGCCCGGCCGAATTGAGCCCGGTGCCCAAGACCAATCTCCAACAGTCAATTTGGAGGCAACCGAGGATGAATTCACCAACCTCTCCCCCTTAGCTTAGTTTTCTTTTTTCGCGGCTTTTTGCTTTACATATGTAATCGGGCTGTCAGCCCCACCTCTTGTACTTATTTTCGATCAATGAAAAAGCTAAATTTCATCAAGTGTTTGCGCGGTATTCATGCCTCATAGCTTCAGCCGAACAAAATACCTCGGCAAGACAAACCACATTAATTAACACATATAACCGGAAAGGACATCTCGGCTTGAATCTCATGGTTGAACATATCTGCAACTCTGTCAACCGGAATAAGCACCTCGGTTGGGAACGCCTAAGTTGAGCAAGCCATCAACTCTTTCAACCGGAGTAAACATCTCGGTTGAGAATACCTAAGTTGAACAAAACATCAACTTTTCAACCGGAATAAACATCTCGGTTGAGACTAACTAAGTTGAAGAAAACATCAACTCTTTCAACCGGAATAAACATCTCGATTGAGAATACCTAAGTTGAGCAAGCCATCAACTCTTTCAACTGGAGTAAACATCTCGGTTAAGAATACCTAAGTTGAACAAAACATCAACTTTTCAACCGGAGTAAACATCTCGGTTGAGACTAACTAAGTTGAACAAAACATCAACTCTTTCAACTGGAATAAACATCTCGATTGAAAATAACTAAGTTGAACAAAACACCAGCTCTTTCAACCGGAATAAACATGTCGGTTTTATCTTCGAAGCTGAGCAAATCAGACCCAATTGACCGGAGTAAATCATCTCGATTTTTACATCAAAACAACAATCTGAATGCTAATGCAAAGAAGAGACACTTCTATATATTGACAAAAAGAATTACATTCTAAAGTGTAAGGCAAAAAATTCCTTTGCACAAAAAGAAAGCAAAAGCTAGAAATAATACAGTTTGAGGTTAGCCGCATTCCATGGCCGGGGTATTGCTCTACCTTCCAAGTCCTCCAAGTGGTATGCCCCCTTGCCCGCCAGACCGGTTATCTTGTAGGGTCCTTCCCAATTTGCCCCTAACTTGCCTTCACCTGGCACCAGGGTATTGCCCATGACTTTCCTCAAGACCCAATCACCTACTTTGAACAGTCTGGGGTGCACCGTTTTGTTGTATTTCCTTGAAAGCTCTTGTTGATAGGCAGCCACGTGGATGAGAGCATTTTCCCGACGCTCTTCCACTAGATCTAGTTCCAGGGCAATGGCCTCGACGTTCAGCTCGGGCTCAAAACTTTCGCTTCTGAGGGTGGGCACGCCAACTTCCAAAGGTATGACCGCCTCCATGCCATAAGCCAAAGCAAATGGAGTTTCCCCGGTAGACCGCCGAGGGGTTGTTCGGTATGCCCAAAGGACGCTGGGGAGTTCCTCAGCCCACTTTCCCTTTGCCTTCTCCAGCCATTTCTTCAACCCATCAAGTATGGTCTTGTTTGACGCCTCGGCCTGACCATTAGACTGCGGGTAAGCCGGAGTAGAGTTGTAGAATTCAATCTTTAAATCTTCACAAAACCCTCTGAATAGGCGACCGTCAAACTGGGTGCCGTTATCAGAGATCAGAATTTTGAGGACGCCAAACCGCGTGACCACATTCTGCCAGACAAAATGCTTCACGTCTTTCTCCTTAATTGTTGCCAAAGGCTCGCTTCAACCCATTTGATGAAGTAGTCGGTGGCCGCGATGAAAAACTTCTGGTTGCTTGGTGCTGTTGGGAGCGGCCCCACGATATCTAGCCCCCATATCGCAAAGGGCCAAGGACTGGTGAGGGGAAGAAGTTCCCTGGCTGGCCGGTGGATCTGATGAGCAAACTTCTGACACTTCTCACACTTGCGAACATATTTCTGTGCGTCGGCCTGCATGTACGGCCACCAGTAGCCTTGTGAAATAGCTCGGTAGGCCAAGGACCTGTCCCTTATATGACTGCCACAGATGCCTTCATGAATTTCACACAAGAAGGCTTCCACGTTGCTCGGGTGCACACACTTCAAGTAGGGACCAGTGAAAGACTTCTTGTATAAAGCGCCGGATGGAGAGAGCCAAAACCGCTCTGACTTCACCCGCACTTTATGTGCTTCCTTCTTGCCAGCTGGAAGGGTCCGTTCTCTGAGAAAAATGATGATAGGGTCCATCCAAGAGGGCCCTAGCTCGGCGCAGAGTACTTCTGTCTGCTCAGTTGCTTCAATGCTGGGTCTTGGAAGGAATTCAATCAAAAGAGGGTTGGGAGATGAGCTATCGACCATGGAAGCCAGCCCGGCCAACTCATCCGCTCGGCCATTTTCTTCTCGGCCAATCTGTTAGACCCTGATCGCCTAAAATTGCTTGATGTGGTCCTTGACCAGTGCTTGGTACTTCACCATTCTATCATCCTTTGCTTCGTATACCCCAGAAACTTGGTTAACTACAAGTTGGGAATCACTGTAAATCATTAGCTCGAATGCTTGCATCTGAAGCGCGCTCCTGAGCCCGACCAACAGCGCCTCGTACTCGGCCTCGTTGTTGGATGCTGGGAAGCCAAGTGTGATAGAGTGTTCAATAGTCAGACCATCCGGCGAGATCAGAACTATACCTAGCCCAGCACCGTGACGGTTCGAGGCTCCATCAACAAAAAGTTTCCACATCTCCCCCACAAAGAGCTTCCAGCATTCTGAGGGGTCCTGAGAGGCTTGGAAGTTGATGGGATCATGGCTGCTTGGCTGTTTGGTTCCAAGCTCTATGTTGAGCGGCTCCACTGCAGCCCCCCTTGGCGATTCGGCACCGGACTCAGCAAGTTGATCCGTAATGCCCAAGTCCATAGGCGAATCGCCAGGTTGCGGTATTATGCCGGCCGCAGTTTTCTGTGCTGAGTGGTTCCACTTCTTCCCCCCTAGGTGATGCGGTACCGGACAGAGCAGGTTGATCGGTGTTACCCAACTCCGTCATCGCATTGCCAGGTTGTAGAATCGTACTAACTAAAGGTGCTTCGGCGGGGCGCGCAAATTCCGCGTCGCCAACTCCGCCAAGCTATTGTATTTCGGTTGGGCTTGCATTCACCTCTTCATCTGCCGCGGCAATATCGACCGGGCATACATGATGAGTTCCAGGTGAAAATTCAGCAACGAAGTCGGCCAGAGTCTGGGCTTTGATGGCAGTGCGCGGCTGGAACTTTACATCAAATTGTCCCAATTCGATCGCTCACTTAAGAATTCGACCGGAGAAGTCCGCCCGTTCGAACAAAGCTTTGAGGGGGAACTCGGTCAAGACAATGATGGTATGAGCATGGAAATAGTGCGCCAATTTCCTTGAGGCCATCATCAATGCCAACGCAAGTTTCTCCAGCGGCAAGTATCTCGACTCTGCCGGTAGCAAGATTTTGCTGAAGTAAAAGATAGGGAGGTGCTTGATTCCTTCAGCTCGGACAAGCACCGCACTGACTGCATACTGTGAAACGGCTAGGTAAAGGTAGAGTTCCTCGCCGAACTTCGGTGTTACCAACAGTGGCGCCGATGACAGATATTCCTTGAGCTCGGTCAAAGCCCGATCACACTCTTCATCCCACGAGAATTTTGATTTTAGTGCTTGAAAGAAGGGGCGGCAGCGATCTGATGACCGACTTATAAATCGATTAAGCGCGGTGGCCATTCCGGCCAGATGCTGCACGTCCTTAGCCGAGCTGGGCTACTTTAATTCCTGTATTGCTCTGATCTGTGTGGGGTCTGCTTCGATACCTCGGTTAGTGACTAGGAAGCCTAAGAATTTTCCGGATCCCACGCCGAAGGCACACTTAGACGCATTCAGGCGTAACTTGTGCTTTTTTAGAATGGCGAACATCTCGGCCAAGTCGGACAAATGGTCTGCTTGATGCCGGCTTTTAACCACCATATCATCAATGTATGCCTCCATTGTCCGGCCTAGCAGATGAGCGAACATCTTGGTCACCATCCTTTGAAAAGTTGCCCCGGCGTTCTTCAAACCAAAAGGCATAACTCGATAGCAGAAGAGTCCCCTTGGTGTAGTAAATGAGGTGATCTCTCGGTCGGGCCCATGCATGGCAATCTGATGGTAGCCGCAGTAGGCGTCCAAGAAACTGAGCCTGTTATGTCCAGTCGTCAAGTCCACAAGCTGGTCTATTCTAGGCAGAGGGAAGCTGTCTTTCGGACAAACTCGGTTAACGGTCTTGTAATCGACGCAAACTCGCCACTTCCCATTCTTTTTGGGCACCACGACTGTGTTTGAAATCTACCGAGGGTAGTGCACTTCTTGAATCGCTCGCGCCTCGAGCAAATTCTTTACTTCCTCTGCAACTACCTCGGCGTGATGCAGCGCCGATCTCCTTGTTCGCTGGATGACCGGCTTGGCTCCGGGGAAGACATTGAAATGATGGCATATAAAACTCGGATCGAGACCGGGCATGTCGTAAGGCGACCATGCAAAGACTTCGATGTTGGCCATCAAAAACTCAACCATTTCGGTCATTTCCTGGGTTGTATGGCTTGAGCCAAGCAAGAAGAACTTGTCTGGATGCTCTGCATCAATTCGTACCTCTACCAATTCTTCGACAGCTTTGTCCTCGGCCTTGGTACCCACATCATCAAGGACTCCCCGGTCCTCCGATCCCTCAATCATTTGAACGAAGCCTTTGGCAGCCCGGCTCCCGTTGACTGCCACGAAGCATTGCTTCGACATGACTTGGTCGCCCCAGACCTACTCGATTGCCCCCATAGCCGAGGGGAATCTCATCACCTGATGGTAGGTCGACGCCACGGCCTGCATAGCGTGAAGCCATCCCCTTCCAAGGATCAAATTGTAAGTAGATGGCACCTGCAACACCCAGAACTCCACTTGTTTGACCACAGATCCCGCTTTGACCGGCAGGATAATCTTTCCCAAAGGCCATTCTGGTTGCGAGTTGAAACCAACCAGTGGCGAAGTTATTGGGGCCAAATCCGTATCTCGGAGCTTGAGCTGTTTGAAAGCGTCGTAGTACATGATCTCGACCAAGCTTCCCTGATCGATCAAGATCCGTTTAACATCAAATTCATTGACACGGAATGTAACCACCAAGGCATCGTTGTGCGGCATCTGAACGCGCTCTAGGTCTCGTGAGGAGAAACTGATCACATCTTTCTCTTCGGTCTTCCCCCTTTTGATCGCAGGCTGAACTGACAAAACTTCCCTCATGTGCTCTGCTTTCTTGATCATACCTCGGAGTTCGCACACACGTGTCGGTTCCACTATGCCGTGGATGACATTAACAACTCCTTGTGGGGGCGCATCACGGTCATCCGGTCCCCGCGAATCAATCGGAGCTTGATTCGCCTTAACTCCCCCATCAATGTAAAGGCCCAGGTGTCCGGCTGTGACTAGCTCTTCCAAGTGTTGCCTCAAAGGCAAACAATCCTCTGTCCGGTGGCCGCGCTCCCGGTGAAACGTGCAACGGTACCGCGGATTGAAGCCCTTCTGACCGTCACCCAACTTAGCTGGAAACCAGACATACTCCTCGTCTCGGATTTCACTAAGTATGCGATAGATTGGAATCTTGAAGACCGTGGTGATGTCTGTCCTGGCCTTCAACCTTCTGTTTGCATCGGTCACGTCATCTCGGGGGTAGTCATCCCGGTAATTCCGACGTCCCCTTCCCCGGTTCTTGCGATTCGAGCCATGGTCCGATTCCTCAGCGCGGTCACTTGATCGGCTGGACTCTTGCCCAACTGCGTGCACTTTGCCAGCTGACCTCTTGTCTGTTGCTACCGGAATCGCCTTCGCGGTAGATGCCAACGCATCATCCTCTACTCGGATGTGCTCATTAATACGTTGCATGAGCTGGCCCATGGATGTCGACTGGTGCATGGTAAGCGAGTCCCACAGTCTATGTCCGACCGGGAGACCACGCTTGTATTGAGTGATTGCAAGGTTGACCGGGCAATCCAAGATCTCGTTGAAGGTCTCCCAATATCTGGAGTTGTACGCCTTCAATGTGTCGCTCGGTTCCATCTTGACACTCAGTAGGTGATCAACTTCCTTTGGTGTTTTGGTGTTGGTTTTGAAGCGCGTCATAAAGGCTTCGGCCAACTGATGCCACCTCTCGGTACTCCCCTCCGGCAACCTTTCAAACCATTTCAAGCCCAGTTCGCCTAAACTTGACAGGAAGATAAGGCACATAAGTGCGTCATTCCGCCTATGTCCGACCATAACCTGTCGGAAGTGGCTTACATGCATGTAGGGATCGGTCTTTCCGTCGTAAAGTGTGAATTTAGGCTGGTGGAAGCCTGTCGGAAGCGGTGTTGTTTCTATCTCTAAGGAGAAAGGGGTGGCGCTCAGCCTCGCCAAGTCTGAGTCTACAAGGAGCGGCGCTGCTTGGCAGGGTGGAGGCATTCCGACCTCCTCGCTGGCATGAACTCCGTAGGATAGCCGCTGGAACGCCGGCACCCTCTGAGCCTTCCGCCGGCGAGCCCGTTGCTTTAAGACTGCCCGCAAATCCTCTGAACGAGTGGAATAAGAGTACCTCGACGTCGTCTCCGGACGTGAGGGCTGGTAAGTGCTATCTTGCGCGTTGGACTTCTCTGCACGCACATCGGAATCACCAACCTTGTAACTTCTGGTAATAGAGATGGACGGAGTGTGCCACTAACTCTGACTGCCTGAGCGGCGGGGTTGGGTGCGCTCACTGTGGTCTCCCACGCCAGCTACACCCTTCCCTTTGACATGTCGCTTCAACTCCTCCATCTCCGCCGTCATTCGCCGGATGACAGCGTCTTGGTCCCTTAGCTTGTGTTCCAGACGTCTAGCGTGTGATTCTCTCCGTCGCCGATGACCGTCTGGGCTCCGTGAATGACCATAGCTCCTCCCGCGTTTATCCCCGCACATCTCCCGACTGCCCTCCTGGGAATGTCTCCAAGTCCGCCATTGGAGGGATGGTGGGATGTCCTTCTCTCCGTCTGCCTGACTCCGGGGTAACTCCGTCGATGGCGGACAACGGAATCTCGTCGTTGTTCACCATGAACGGTGATCAGACGAACCTGGAAGACAAGGTTTTGTCTGCAAAGATTCCCACAGATGGCGCCAATTGTACGGGGAGCAAATATTCCGGCAAGCCCGTACTCCTTTCTCCCAAGCTCCGTTTTTGTCCGATCACCTGCGAGCACAACGGCGGTGAGCTACCCGGCGGTGTGTGGCCGGAAAATCCCTCCGACGATCAATTTAGCACATACCTTGGGATAGAGAGAGAAAGAGGAGAGAGTGTTTGAGTGTAAGTATTTCTTACAAAAACGTTCGTCCCCCTGCGTACGGGGGGCGCAGACATGCTTATATACCCTCTGCGCCCCAAATCTACTCCCAGTGATCTCTCGACACGTGGCTCTGTTATCTCATCTGTCAGCACAAACCTTGCTGAACATCACCTAACCCAACTGCCTGCCCACTCTACTGGGAGCTCGGCGGCTGAGCTGCACCATCTCGGCTATCAACGGCCATGCTGTGCTTCATGCCTAAGTATTCCAATAGCTAAGCTCAACGAGGACCGAGCTCGGCTGCATCCCGGCATAGCCGAGCTCGGGACAGCTCATGCTGGTTTGCCGTCGGCCTTACTGCCGAGCAAACACAAGTAGCTCGGTCCAACCACGCCTTTCCTGGCGCCGGACGACTTAATTGACGGGCCTCGATACCATGAAGCTATGTAGCTCGGTCAAACCACGCCTTGCATTAACCGAGCAGGTTCTTTCAAGACAGGGCCGCACTACCTCGGCCCAACCCTTGTTCGGCCCAAATCTGTCCAGCCCAATTCCAGATCATAAATCTCCCTCTCACCTCCTTTATGAAAATGCTTACTCTCACTTTAAACATTCTTAATCTAAACTCAAAATTTCTATAATTTAAGAGAGAACAATATGAGAGAGATAGAGATATGGATAGACCAAGAAGAAGAATGATAGAAATGGTTGAGAGGTGAGCTCAATTTATAGATAAGGATACTTGGGACAAAAGAAAATAAAGACTTGGGGCAAAAGAAATGAACTTTACTTGGTGGGCAAGAAAGAGATTTGTTTGTACTAAAGTACAATGATTATAGCCTAGGAGGTATGATGGCTAGCCATGTGATGGTGATTTGATGGACTTGTTTTATATATGTATATATATTGTACAAATCTTGAAAATTGTAAAATATAATGTTAAAAAAAGATCTTAGGGTACAAGTGTATATATAAATATATAATGGTTACTTGGTAAACAAGGAAATGATGAAAAAATAATAAAATAAAATTTACTTGTTGTCCAAGAATAATGAAAAAAAATTAGAAAACAAAGGAGATGAATAATAATGAAGTGGAGAGAAAAAGAGATAAAATAAATAGAGAAAAATAAGTTAGATGCTTATCTAAAAATCTCACCACCAAACTACCACCAACCACCAATACCTCTCATTAAAATATTAATACCTCAAAAATAAGGGGTTTCACATTTTGAATGTTAAATTATATGATTATATGCATTTGTGAAATTCTACCTGTTCACTGTAGGAAAATCTGTTTGATTTTCTGTTATAAAATTTAAATTAAGGGCCGTAGAGGCGTCAAAAACCAAAATTGATTGTACCATTATAATTAGCATAATTTTTAGAGCCTATGATAAAATTTAATTAGAAATTGATTTGGATCAGAATAATTAGATTCAGAATGATTAAATTAGAGCATTGTTACTTAGCCTAATCAAGTTGATTAGCCAAGCCTATAAATAGGCCTATATACACTCAATTCTTTCTTTTGAACTCATTTTTAGCTGAAAATACACTCTAGAGAGAGAGAGAGAGAGAGGGCCGCTTCTAGAGAGAGAGGAAGGGAAAAATTGTAGAATTGTCTCAAACCTTGAAGATTTGGAAGGCCAAGCTCAATAATTAGCTAGAATTTGGGAGTTTGGAGCCTTTAGGTGAGTAACTACCCTTTAAATCATGAGTTCAAGCTTAAAATTATGTAAACACAAAAGAATTGATGATCAAACACAAGATTTGAATGGTGTATGGTGAAATTGAAGGCAATTATATCCATACATATAAGAATTTTTATGAATTTGTATAATTTGGCATGAGGCATGTTAAATATAAAGAATTGAGTACCAAAGTTTACATTCATGCATAATTTTGTTGAGCTTTATGACTTTAATCATCATTTGTACCATTTGACATGAAGTTGAAGTCTACATTTCACATGCATGTATCATCCTTGAAGATATAAAGCTTGGTAGCTTGTGTTATGAAGTTGTCAAGAAGAATGCGAAATGATTTGGGATTTGGAACATGACTTTAAGCAAATTAGACTCAATTTGCCTATGTTCTTATATTGTATAATGTTTACCATGCTTTTGTACGAAAAATGTGAATTTTGAGCCTTTGAATATGTGTTTGAGCTTCAAACAGAGTTCTGGAAAACCTAGAATTCGACTTGTCCGCTTGAGCGGGGAAAACGCCGCTCAAGCGTAAAAATCAAGCTCCTAGAAGTTTTATAAACAGAGATGCCCGCTCGAGCGAGAGGATCAGCGCTCGAACGGCCAATCACATGTTTTGACTCCTGGCTCGAGCAACTAGGGTCACGCTCGAGCGTAAAAATGGGGTAACTAGTACTTTTGTAGACCCAAGGAGTCCGCTCGAGCGACAAAACCTGCGATTGAGCACGGTGTCCTGTTTCAGAATTTTTGAAAAATTGATTTATGTTTCATTTTCCATTCTCTTTCATTTCTAAGCACTCTTAGGCATGCATTGAACATTGTAAATGAATTAAAGAGCATGAAAGGAGCCTAAGAGCATTAAGCAAATTAAAGAACGGATTGAATTGTATTATGACCCGATGTGTTATGAATTATGTAGGATCAAGTGCAAAGGTGAATCAAGCACTAGATCACAGTGAATAATATCTTAGTAAAGATATTTTTATATATGCATTATTTCCTAAATGTTGCCCATATGGTAAATTCTAAACTTATGAATTTGTACTATGAATGAGTATTTTATCCGCCCGTTTTGTGAAAGAATCTGTCAAGTGAATGTTATGAAAATGGAAAATGAGCCAAAGGCCGTTTGGTATATTTGACAAGGATATATAGATTGGGCCTAAGGCCGTTTGGACTGTTTAATAAGGTGGACTAAAAGTCCTCTTATGTATGAATTGGGCCGAAGGTCGTTTTTTATGATTGATGATTGGACCAAAGGTCATTTTGAGTATGAACACGGATGTGATCATAATTGTATGCGCATAGCTATGAATATGAGAATGGTGGACCCAAGGTCGTTCAGTATTATGATATGAAGGACCGATGGTTATTGGTACATGGATCCATTAGACCTGAAGTCAGTCTATGAATGAGTATTGGACCCGAGGTCGTTTTGTTTAGATGGACCCAAGGTCGTTTTGTATACAATGGACCTGAGGTCGTTTTGAGTGTGAATTGGACCTGAGGACATTTTGTATATGAATATGATGTATTGGACCCGAGGTCGTTCTGCTTTGCTATGATCTATAAATTTTGATATGAATGGGAATGGTAGTTCAAATGTTTAAATTATAAGTATGACCTATGCATGAACGAATCTCATTCATTAACCTCTTTACTATGGTATTATTCACTGGGCATTAGCTCACTGTTTATATTTATGTATGTAGGTGAGCAGCGGGACGTCCAACCCAAACCCCAGTGAGCGTTGAGAGACCAAGTCTTGTGAGGTCAATCGAGGTCGCCTCATGTGGAGGCTCTTCTTTTGCTTTACCCTTCTTTTGTTCTTTTGCGGTCACGTATGACCGAACTTGTATAATCTTGGTCTTGGAGTTTTGTTTTTGCTGAATGATGTCTACTAAATGATCCTGGACATATATAATACTTATACAACATGAATACTTGTGTGGTGTGAGTTATTATATAAACATGAGAATGTTTTGGTTAAACCATGTATGCATAGCTCGTTGGACAATTGAAAAATTCTACTTTCGCAATTTGGCCCCCTATTATTAAATATGACAAAATTTCTGACCGAGGCCACGGGTAATCTTGTGATTACTGGTCGATTATGACTCTAATCCATAAGGGCGGGTTCGGGTCATGACAGCATACTTTTTTCAAACATAATAACGTAATACTTCAAAAAAGCTCTACAATATATTTTTTATAAACGTAACACTCCAATCAATGCAACACACAAAAATTCATTAGTATACTTTTTCTAAATGTAATACTCTAATGTAACATCAAAAAATCACATTAACAAAATTGTAGATGTAACAACCCAAAAATTTAAGTTGTCCCTTAAATTTTATACTAGTATTATGGTTGTATGTGATAATATATTATTAAATAAATAATAATAAATACAGAATCTAATTTGGCAGTGGATTATCAAATATGAGATTAATTAGGGATTATTATTTGGCGCCAAATTAACAAAAATATGGAATTATAATACTAGTTGGGCCAAATTAAAGTTAAAGATAGTAAATAAATAAATATAAAAGTAAGAGTAAATAAATAATAATATTGATAACAATAATAATAATGGGTGTGGTAGTAAAATAAATAATTAATTTTCTGTTAGTATACGACAGAGTGTAATTTAATTAGGGGTTAATTTATTTATATAGTTATGCTAAGAAATTGGGCCAAGGTGTAATTATCTTAAATATTTACTAAGATAAGAATAAATCTACGGTTATAATGAGCAAATCAGGTGAAGTTATGAAGCAATCCAAAGGAGGATTTGAATCGGCCACGTGTTGGCCTGAGAATAGTCTCACCTCCCTATAAATAGGGAGAAGTTGCTCAATCTGTGGAAGAGAGAAAGAAAGGAAAAGAAGAAAGAAAGAAAGAAATGAAGAAAAAAAAGAGAGGAAGGAGAAAGAAAAGAAAGGAAGAAAAAAATAATGGAGGCCGAGAGGGTCTTTGATAGTGGAAAGAAAGAGTGAGGTATTAAAGTTAAGGTGAGTTATATTATATCTTGAGTCACCATAATATATTTTACGTATGTTTTGACTTACCATATTTATTTTATACAAGTTATGTTTTATAAATTATTATAAATTATATTAATATTTCAATTACATGGGTTATTTTCTGAACTCTATTTATTTAAAATGAAACTCATGGATATATTTGTTTAACTTTTAAAGAATATTTGACTATGACCTTATATACAATTATGTTTTGTAAGTACCACCACAGGAGTCTCACGCCTTGGGGGACTTAAATAACCATTCCCCTCTGTTTGACCACTTTGTGGCCCTTTGTTGTCATGGATCCATTAACCTCTATTCTGTACGGAGCAAAGCGTTGTGCAGAGATAAATGCTACACTATTGTGGGAGTCACCTCTATAATCCATACAAGCCACCTCTTGAATTCGTACCTCTGTTTTAACTGTCACTCTTGTGATCTCTGTTCTGTTCTGTTCAGTACCGTGGTTATGGTTATTTATTTACATAATCTCTGTTTTGCTACTTAAATGATTATTTGTTCAGACTAAGTTATCTTAAATATTTTAGTTACATAACTATCCATGGTGATTTTGTGTTCCTTATATTCTTGGTATAATATTTCTCACCCTGCCATGTGTTTGTAACTGTTTACCAATTTTCAGGAAACAATGCAATTCAGAAATAACTTTTGGAAAGTCTTAGACGCAGGGCTGCGGAATAGTTACACAAAGCACTTTTATGATATTTTTATATATAATATCAGTCTTTTGGTCAACAAATTTTGTTATAAAAATAGAAACTTCAATTATTATTTGGATACCCTCACTTAAATATCATTTCCGTTTGTGTTTATTAATTTGTTCAAGAATTGCCCGGAGGTAACTTTAGTTACTGGCCATCACGATACTTAACCATTGGGTACGGAGAGCGGGTCATGACAGTAGATTTCCACACTCAATAACCAATACCTCAGTCACTAATCCCCAAAAAAATATTCCACACCTCAAATTTCCATTTCCATCCAAAAAATAAATCACAAAAAGGTATTTACTTAAACTTAAATGATACTAAATCAAATGAATACAACTTTTCAAAACAAAAAGGACTAATTAGTTTATAAAAAAAACTCTTAAAATTAAATGGGTCAATATTATCCCATATGGGATATATAGGTAAATTTTTGTTAATAATTTGTTAATTGACTTTATATGTATTTGTGGAAAAATTAAGGGTCTTTATTGAATTAATTAAATTTTATTTAAAAGATTAATGAATTGAATTTAAATAATTTTAAATTTTATTGAATTATTATATTCAAATAATTTATTGGTCAATTCTCAATTCAATTTATTTATGGGACTAGTTCGATGGATATATATTTGGAGGATTTATATTTATTTGTTTTTAAATGATTTCAAACAATGCACTATTATTATAGTATTATGTTAATTAATTGTCAAATTAAGTTGAATGGGAGTATAAATATAATGAGATTGTATAATAAAATTGTTAGTGTGATTTTACATAGTACTTTCACCATTGATCTGGTGAAATTAGATATATGCTTTTTACTTTACAACCATAAATAACCATCAATATTGAGGTTTTGTTTTAGAGAAAATTAAGTCTCTCTCATTTTTAGTAATGGAAGAAATCCACAATATTATTTTGTGATGTATAAGGTTCCTCAACCTCACACCCATATATCACAGAGAAATTTATCATATTCTTTCCTTGTAAATATATGTCTGTCATTTCTATCCAAACAAACAAGATCCACTTCTAAACCCCTACGAAAGCGATAAGAGAGAGGAGAGAGAAGCATAAGAGAAATGCGAAACAAATCTCTCTCTTCGATACGTCTTTTCCACACACTACACACAAATATATGTGTGTATATATATATAGTGATACCCATATAAATCAACGAAATTGCCATCAACATCAGGCATGATCTCCCTCTCTAAGACTATCTCTCTTTTCAGCATCGTCTTCTCTTTCTCTTTATATAGCTTTCTCTAGATTGTGATTACAATTGCTATGAATTTTTACTTTTCTTCCTATAATCGTCGAAATAAAGGTAAGTCATGTCTCCAATTTCTTCACTTCGAAAAATTTCAATTTTCTCTGGTTTGAACCCAGAGTAATTGATTGCACGTAATGGGGCAAATTTCTCAAGTTTGGAGAAAATTTATCTGGAAAGTTTAGAGAAATTCTTTGAATCAAATTTTTCCTAGATCGATTTGAGGGACCTTAGATATTATGAAAATATTTGATATCCTTTATACTATAAAATCTTAATACCAGGGCCCTAAAAAAAATCCCCTTTGTTTTATAACTATAAATAAACATAATTAGTTGGATTAAATTTTGGTAACCATAATTAATACAATATGACCTTGAAGGTTTTTTGCCCAAAAAAAAAAAAAGAGATTTTCAGGTTGATATTGCATTAATTATCCATTTATAGTTTTTACATATTTTTCACCTAACGACTTTTTTAACATTTTTGGTCATTTAATACCAAAAATAATGTGATTTTTTTTACAATAAGAATAATCTGATTTAGTGAGGAGCATATTAATTAATTATAACATTTTTATAGTATTTAAATTACTTAGAATACTATCAAATAAAATAAAAAATTATTTTATCTCTTTTTTTGTGCTTTATTAAAAAAGAAAACTCAAGTGAGAGGTCAATTTCTAAAACTACAGGACTAATAGGCCAAAAATTAATCTTTTGGGATAAAAAGAACATTATTTGTCCAAAAAAGACATATTACCTGTTCAAAATTTTAATTATATGTTCAAATATCACTTATTTATTTAAATATATCTATATGTACACATGTTACATATCTAGTCAAAGATTTAACTATTTGTTCAAATTAGGGGTGGACATTTACCGGGCTAGGCCGACGCTACATAATAAGGGATTTCGTGTATGTCCAAGGGCTGCCCGACCCTAAAATCGAGCTTCTATATCTACTAAAGTCTAGTTCAAAAAATAATTATAAATCTCAATCCCGTCCATCGAACTATATGTAATTTTTTAAAATACATTTCATAATTAAATTCAATTACACATTATATTAACTCCGCCGGGGTTGTTAACAACTCTGCCAATCCCAAGCTCAGGTTAAGGAGGAGGGTTGTGTGTTAGGTAGCAGACAGCCATCACGTAAAAAAGCCGTTCGGATCCCTTATGAAAATGAATCCTACTTTGAATAGTTTAAATGCTAGGTCGTTACCCTCAAGTAACGCGTTGCGCTTGCCTCCGGGTGTTTCGAAAAGTGAGCAAGGGGCGCCGCATTGACGCCTGGGTACGGTGAAAAATGGGCAAAGGTTTTCGCGTGTTTCTCGACGAACGCGGATAAAGAAGCTAGTCCAAGACTACAGGTTTAGGGTAGCCACTTGGAATATAGAAACCTTAACTGGTAAGACGATGGAATTGATAGGTGTTATGATTAGGAGGAGAGTTAGTATAGCTTGCGTACAAAAAACTAAGTGGACGGGTGAGAAAGCTAGGGAAATTGAGGATACCGATTTTAAACTGTATTATAGTGGTAAGGACAGACGCATGAATGAGGTAGGAATCATAATTGCCAAGGGTCTAGTGGAGAATGTAGTGGGGGTCATTAGGAAATGGCATAGGATTATGTTAGTTAAACTAGTTATTGGAGGGAATATAGTGAACGTTATTAGTGCATACGCCCCTCAAGTAGGATTAGATGATCAGACTAAGAGGGATTTTTGGGGGCAAATGGATGAAATCTTACAAGAGATGCCCGCAAAAGAGTACCTGGTTATAGGTGGAGATTTTAATGGCCATGTAGGCATAGATAAACTAGGTTATGAAAGAGTGCATGGTGGATATGGTTTTGGTGACAGAAATGAGGCTAGAGAAAGTATCTTAGATTTTGCGTTGGCTTCTGACTTGGTAGTGGCCAATACTATGTATAAGAAGATGGAGGAGCATTTGATAACTTTTAAGAGTGGGTCAGTTAAGAGCCAAATAGATTACTTCTTAGTGAGAAAAGCGGACCGCCTAAAATGCAATGATTGTAAGATGATTCCTAGAGAGAACCTGACCTCTCAACATGGGATTTTAGTACCAGATTTATGTTTTAGAGGGCAATACCAAGCTAGGAATGATAGTGGGCATCGTAGGATGAGATGGTGGGACCTAAAAGGGGATAAACTAGAAATATTTAAGAATAGAATGGATAAGAAAGGTACTTGGGACTTTGAAGATGATGCTAACACTATGTGGAATTCGATGGCCAATTGTATGATGAGAAGAATCTCAAGGGAAGTGTTTGGAGAGTCGAAAGAGACGGGACCCAGCGCTAGGGAAATTTGGTGGTGGAGGGAAGAGGTTCAAGCGATAGTTAAGGTAAAGAAAGAGTGCTTTAAAAAGTGGCAAAAGAATAAAACTGAGGAAAACCTTAAGAGCTATAGATTGGCTAATAAGGAGGTCAAAAAAGTAGTGAGAGAGGCTAAGTTGAAAGCTTATGATGACCTATACACTAGACTAGCTAGTAAAGAAGGAGAGAAGATGGTATACAAATTTGCTAAGATATGGGAGAGGAAAACAATAGATTTTAATCAAGTTAAGTGCATCAAGAGTAAGGATTCTAAGGTATTGGTGAAGGATGAAGAGATTAAGGAAAGATGGAAGAACTATTTTGAGAAACTATTCAATGAGGAACATGGAGGTACGGGAATAGGGGAAGAAATGACTAGTAATACAATAAACCAAGACTATAGGTTTTATTGCAGGATTAGGAACTTTGAAGTGGAGATTGCACTTAAGAAGATGAAATCAAATAAGGCTTTAGGACCCGATGATATCCCTATTGAAGCTTGGAAGTGCTTGGGTAAAAAGGAGGTTGCTTGGTTGACTAGGTTGTTTAGCAAAATTTTGTTGACTAGGAACATGCCAGATGAGTGGAGGAAGAGTATTTTAGTGCTAATATATAAGAATAAAGGAGATGTCCAGAATTGCAACAACTATAAAGGAATCAAGCTAATGTGCCATTTAATGAAAGTGTGGGAGAGAGTGATGGAACGCCAATTGCGAGATATAACAAAGGTGTTAGAAAATCAATTTGGGTTTATGCCCGGCAAGTCAACAATGGAAGCGATTTATCTTTTGAGGAGAGTAATAGAAAAGTATAAAGAAAATAAAAGAGACATTTATATAGTGTTTATCGACCTTGAGAAAACATATGATAGAGTGCCCCGAGATATAATCTGGTGGGTGTTAGAAAAGAAAGATGTGACAAAAGGTTACATTGATGTGATTAGAGACATGTATGAAGGGGTGGTGACCACTATTAGATCACCTGCTAGAGAGACAAATGAATTTCCTATCACTGTTGGGTTACACGAAGGATCTACCTTAAGCCCTTATCTTTTTGCTTTAATTATGGATGAGTTAACGAGAAATATTCAGGATGACGTACCATGGTATATGTTTTTTGCAGATGATATCATGTTAGTGGATGAGACTAGAGAATAAGTTAATATAAAGTTGGAGATTTGGAGAAAAGCTCTTGAATCTAAAGGTTTCCGGATAAGCAGAAATAAGACATAGTACATGGAGTGTAAATTTAGTAACAGTAGCAATGAAAGCAAAGGAAAAGTGAAGATTGAGAACCAAGAATTGCCTAAGAGTGAGCATTTTCGTTATTTATGGTCGATTATCACAACAGCGGGAGAGATTGATGCAGATGTGGCCCATAGGATTAAGGCGGGATAGTGTAAGTGGAAAAGTGCATCTAGGGTACTATGCGATAAACGAATACCCACTAGACTAAAAGGTAAGTTCTATAGAATGGCTATTAGAACAGCGATGTTGTATGGGACAGAGTGTTGGGCAACCAAGAAACAATATGTAGATAAGATGAGTGTGGCTGAGACGAGGATGCTAAGGTGGATGTGTGGCAAGACTAGATAAGACAGAATTAGGAATGAGTGTATTATGGAATGGGTAGGAGTAGCATCGATAGAAGATAAGTTGAGAAAGAATCGATTGAAATGGTTTGGTCACATTCAACGGAGACCAACAGAGGCAGTAGTGGAGAAATGCGATGCTGTAACGGTAGAGGGGAGTGTTAGGGGACATGATAGGCCTAGATTAACGTTGGCTAACGTTGTAAATAGAGATATGGATCTACTTAATTTGACTAACGAAATGGCCTTTGATAGGGCTGCGTGGAGAAGAAGGATTCATGTAACCGACCACATTTGATGAGACTTAAGACTTGGTTTGGTTTGGTTTTACACATTATATTTTTTAAATAAATATATTGATATCATTATAAATTGAAGGATTTTGTGTATAAATTGAATGATTTCTTAAATAAATTCAATTACACATCATTACAACTGTGAGTTTCAATCTAATCAACAAAGATGAAGTCTAGACCCTAGTTAAAAGTATATATTTTTATATATTATAATTATTTATTTAATTTAATAACAGGCCGGGGTGAATTAGGTTGAAAGTATAAATCCAAGCCCATCCCATTAATATATCGAGCTGAAAATGTTGGCTCAGTCCGTCTCTATGAACTAAAATAGCATTTTCAAATCTTAAAAAAATAGGGTTGGGCAGAGCAAATTGGGCAGGCCAACACCCCTAGTTCAAATGTGTACATGTGTCACTGATGGGTCGTTGAACACACCAAAATATAATCACTAAACTATACCAAATTCTATTAGAATAATGGCAAGTCCAGGTATCGATCCACAGGGACTATTGTGAAATTAAACTAATTTAATCGTTAAATTCCTAAATTAATTTTGATAAAAAGATTGAATGATCATAACCTAATTTAATAACGAATAAATTAAACTAAGGAATTAAATTATTAATAATAAATGAAATTGGTTTACTGAATTGGGGGAAAAACTAGGGCAAAGAATCCACCACTAGCCACGTAACTAGGGTTTCCAATTGAAATCAATTATCCCAGGGTTTGAACAGATTAATGCTTTGCAACTACAAGTTCAAAGCATTTAACAAGAAAATCATCACATTCAATGTACGGGCACGAACCATCTCAAGTAGTACGAACCGTTCACTCTAAACTAGGGTAGTGACACGACTCGTCCCTCGTAGTATGGTTCGTCTCATACCTTGAATGTGAAAGAATAGAAAACTCATGTATGGATAACATTCAACAATCACAGAAAGTCAAATATTTAAAAAGATAATGAAAATTATATATAAAGAATTTCTAAAACACCATACAATGGTTCAAACCTTTACATAATTGAGAATCAAAAGGAAAACAAAATAGTTACATGGCTAGGGTTTCATCAAAACCCTAGAAAATACGACTAGCCACTCATGGAGGAGTGGAAGGATGAAGATGGAGAAGAAACCACCATGGAAGACATCTTGGAGCTTTTGCTTTCCTTCTCCTTTCCAAACCCTAGCCTCCCTCTTTAGGTTAAAACAGTTTCAGCACCCTAGAAAAGCCTTTTCCTTTTCTATTTATACTTCTACTCACTTCCAAACAAGTTTAAAACATCAGTTTGACTTTTCCAGAAAAAGTCAACTTTGTCCAAATTTTGTCTTTTTGCCCATTTTATGCTCCGACGATGTATAACCTGATTAACATTTAACACACATAAAATATACGGTTTGACCAGCAAGTGAAGTTAAGAGATTCTAATTAACGGCCTCAATGATGTACATTTCGGCCTTAATCAGTCACCTATTTATTTAATTATCTATTCAACTATTTTGCAATCAACTGCTATCATTAGTTGCCACCACTACCCACCAATTGCTAATAACATTTCAAAGTATGTGTAACGATCCTAATTTTTCGTAAGTCATTATTTATTTATTATTATTTTATTTTATGTTTGGCTTTATTAATTGTGTGGATCCATGAGAATTTAATGTGGTATTTAATTAATTTAATGTGTTATTTAATTATGGATAATTAATCTGAATATTAATATATTTATATTGTTTAAAAAAAAAGGTGTTTATGTATTGATAAAATGTATATCATATTTATGTTTATATATATTGTATTTATGTTGCGTTTTTATAAAATAAATATAATATAATGTTAATAGGTTATCATATATTAAACCTAGATTATTATAATCATAAAGTGTGTGTGGAGTTTTCCAAGAAGGACACAGCAGCCGAGAGAGAGAGAGAGAGAGAGAGAGAGAGAGAGAGAGAGAGAGATTAATCAAAGAAAAAGGGAAAAGAGTGTTGTGTATGTACAAAATTTCCGAGAGAAAAGAGAGGGATGATGGGATATAAGAGTGGAGAAGAAAAAAAGGGTTAGGATTTTGTTTTAGTGGCTCTATTAATTTTTTAAATATTTATTTGATCTTCAAAAATAATAGTGAGTACAAAACTCACTTCTCTTGAATTATGTTTAATTCGTTATTTTTATTTATTTATTTGATGTTAGTTTGATTTTGTATTTACATGAAGATGTTAGATTGATTTTAATTATTTTGATTAGTTGTGTATATCAGGTTTAGGATTTTTATATGTATTTATTTTATGATTGTAATCACTCTCATGGATATATGAAATTAAAATAAATTAAGAACTCATAGATAAATGCCTTACACTCCACCATGACTTCAAGGATTGTTGTTTTATTTGAGTGTTGATGAGAAAGAGTGTATTAAAAAAAAAGGTGAGATCATGAGATTTATTTGAATACTTTAAGCTTGACATTGTTATATTTGTTCTCATGAGTAGATGAGAGATTGTGTATATATTGTTGCATCGTTCTTAGGAGTAGACGAGTGCTTGATTTAAGCGTGTACGTATATGCTAACCATCCGGGGAGTGTGGGTCAAACTCGAGACGATATCCCCGTGCAAGTTTGGTTTCGGAGTGGTGTTAGGTATACGGGAGGCACATGGAATATATGTGTAGGCTGAAAGTGAAGGGCCGAAGTGGTGGAGTTAATGTATAAATAATTAAATAAAGTTTATTGTTATATTGTGAATTGTATTGATTTGTATATCTTGAAAAATAGTAAACGATCTTGATAAATTATGAAATTTGGGCAGAGGCATGTATACGTAATTTTAAACAACTTTTGTATTTTAACTTTGTACTAGAAAGATTAATTAGAACTTGTAATCAGATGATTTTTGTCTCAATAGTTTTTATTTATGTTAGTATTTCATATTTTGAACTTTTCTGAAAAAAAAAATCATCTTACAGTAGTTTCTTTTTGTTTTCAATTCCAATTTTTTTGATCGAATTTCGTTTAGGATTTTCTATTAAATTTTTCTCTCAACCTATTCAGTTTTTACTAAATTCGTCCGCGATACCTTTTATAAAATTTGATTATGTACAACTTTTATTCTTTGAGTTTTGGTCAATTCGAATTATTTAAGTATAAAACGGTGTATTTTTATACTTCTTTAACAAGTTACTTATGATTAAATTATACTAACTTTGTTTTTTGTCGGATGGTGGGTCTTACTAACTTTTTATGCAGGGCTGACCCACCATATTTTTATTTTTATTTAGTTTATTTTATTCTCAATTTATATTTCCTTGTGTACGGGCAATAAACTAAATGCCACCGTATTTCGAGAAACTGCCCATTCGTCTCGGTGCAGATAGAATTACTTGTCTTGTCCCGTAACAAGACTTACAGGTGTTTTTGCTTGTGTCTGGTAGACATGTGGGTGCCAAATATTTGTACTCATACCAATATACTTGTATACTGACTTGTTTTGTCTCTTGGCATATCGGGTGCGTTCTATTTGAGCGCAGCTGAGCTTTCTTTGTAGAATTAGTTGAGACTATGGTAGTGACAAGAAATAACTATGATCATAGGACATATCTTTTGGATTTCTTAAGCTTAGGGTTGATATTAGTTTACATATTTATTATTTTTTATGACCTTAGTATTTTTGACAATTTGGTATTGTGGGTTATTTTTCAACGTTACATTATTTAAGTTGTTTTGACTAATTGTTACTACTTTAATGTTGGATGTATTGGATAGTTATGAATCTCTGATGAATTATTTGGTTGGCATTTATTAATTATTTTTTTAATCCCTTATGGAGATGAGAACGTTTAGATTTTGTTTCACCCCTAAAATTTGGATGATGAAATATTGATTGGGGTTTTATCCTAATTTAATATTTAACTGTTCAAATTTTAGGGCGTGACAGTATGTCTTTCTTACCAAATAAGATTAATACTGAAACCCCCTGGGCGGTAGTGCAGATGGCTTGGGAAGAGCCTCAAGGTGCTGCTTCGCAGCAAATTAGCATGGGTTAAACTCTCCTTTGCTATGTGAGTGTGGACTTAAATGGGATTTGTGTTGAAGAGTTAGTATAAGCACTCAGGTTATAGTCTCTCATTTGGAATAGATAACATGACATCTTGGTAATCTCATCACGGATGTTGCCTTGAACTTGCCGAAAGAATATGAGGATTTTCTATATATATAAAAAATAAAAAATAAATACCAAATACATAACACCTCTTAACTTTGATTTACGGACAAAATTTTCACAAATTTATTTATTTTCACTCAAATTAGAAACCACAATCAAATTATTTTAAGGTTATGTTTGGTAGAGTTTTCTAAATCTGATTTAAGAGTAAGAGTTGTATTTTGAGTTTGTGAGTTTTGAAATTATGATTTGAGTGTGGAAAATTTGTTTGGTAAAAGAGTTTTGAAAAGAGTTTTGAATTGAGTGAAGAATTTTTAATGTGACATATGATATTTGAAACAAAAACTTACAACTCATAACCAAACATACAATTCAAAATTCTATTAAAGCACATAAAAAATTTAAAAAAATTCGAAAAATATTTTTTTCAAATATATAAAAATTAACATATGTAAATTGCCAAAAAAAAAAAAAAATTTACCCTATTCCAGTCAACCGGCCGGACGATCGGTTAAGTCAAATTTCAAAAAAAAAAAAAATTTAAAAATCACATCTCATACAAAATTTTCTAATTATTGTGAAAATATAGTTTAAATATCTTATCTAAACATCATATTAAAATATGTGAATAGAATCATAGTATAAAAATCGCTACAAACACAATTTAAATTTCTCATAAATCAGGACCAAACTGACTGTAAAAAAGTGTGGAACAATAATAGCAGAGATCGCCACCACATTCCACTCCCTCACAAGAAAGTGACTACATCTTCAACACAACACTTCACTTCACTTCACTCATAAGCGTTTATTCTTTTCTTCCACACAGAGCTATATATATACACATAGAGAGAGAGAGAGAGAGAGAGATCAGATCTGGTGAAGCAGAGATTGAAGAATGAAAGGTTTCATCAACAATGGAGATTTCATAAAATCATCAACATTCCTAAAGATCTCAGGTTTCATTTTCATATCACTCGCTTTCTTCTACTTGGGCAAGCACTGGTCCGATGGTTCTCACCAACTCATCTTCTTCAACTCTCGCCAAACCCCTCTCTCCTCTTCCAAAACCCCTTCCCCCATCTCTCTCTCCCCCAATTTCAACAAAACCTTCGATCTCAACTCCCTCATCAACAACACTACCCAAACCCAACCCCTCTCCGATCCAACCCTACCTTCAATTCCACCGACATCCCTTCCAAAACCACTTCCTCCTCCTCCTCCTCCTCCTCCTCCGCCGCCGCCGCCGCCGCCGCTCGAGAGGTTCGGAATCGTGGACGAGAACGGAACGATGGCGGATGATTTTGAGGTCGGAGACTTCGATCCGGGTGTTGTGGATAATTGGGGGAGTGACATCGAAGCGGAGGTGGTGGAAGATGGTGGTGGTGGGTCTAGGGTTGTTGTTAAGAAGTTTGGGCTTTGTACGAAGAGTATGAGAGAGTATATACCGTGTTTGGACAATACCGAGGCGATTCGGCGTTTGAATTCGACGGAGAAAGGTGAGAGATTCGAGCGGCATTGTCCCGAAGAAGGTAAGGGCTTGAATTGCTTGGTTCCGGCACCTAAGGGTTACAGAGCCCCAATCCCCTGGCCCAGAAGTCGTGATGAGGTATAATTGTTTTGATGTTTATTCAATTTGATACGATACTACTGAACAATTTGATATGCTATTTAGGTTGCTTTGTGAATGAAATGCAAATTAATTATCAAATTCTTAAAAATTTGGTTAATTGTCTGATTGGGTACTGAATTATTGATTAGGAAGTTATACCCATTACACTCTAATGCAGGTATGGTTCAGCAATGTTCCCCATGCCCGTCTTGTTGAAGATAAAGGGGGCCAAAATTGGATTTCCATAGATAAGGATAAATTCAAGTTTCCTGGAGGTGGTACGCAGTTCATACACGGGGCAGATCAGTATTTGGATCAGATTTCAGAGGTTGTTAAGTTATAACTTTACCACTTGGATGATAGTAAAATTAATATATCGGTCTGATATTCGAGGAAATTGTCTTTCTGATTATCGTTTTCTTGTTTTTATGTATAGATGATCCCTGACATAGCATTTGGTCATCATACTCGAGTTGTTATGGATGTTGGTTGTGGTGTTGCAAGTTTCGGTGCGTATTTATTATCACGGAATGTACTTACTATGTCTGTAGCCCCAAAGGATGTGCACGAGAATCAGATTCAGTTTGCACTTGAGCGTGGAGTGCCTGCAATGGTGGCAGCTTTTGCAACACACCGTTTGTTGTATCCAAGTCAAGCTTTTGACTTGATACATTGTTCAAGATGTAGAATTAATTGGACTCGTGATGGTATGCTATTCTCTCTCATAATTTAATTTATTATCTTTGTTGGGTAGAAAATGATTTAGTGAACAACTAATTAGGCATCAGAGTATATATTGGAAGTGTTGCACCTCCTATTGCTTCCTTGCAGAATTTCTCTCAAAGGTTAAATAAAATTTTCATGCCAAATATGTTTCTCATTAACTTCTTGTATTGTTGATATGGGTAATGGAGCCACCACCTGCATAAAGATTGATGACTTTGTCAGTCTCAAACTGGCAAGTGAATGTCTGATATGAGATCCCAATTCTCTATGTTCCATCAGTTCTTCCCTGAAGTGGATCATTGATCACCGTGGGATTTCCATACCTTCAAACTTTTAGTTGAAAAAATTATAACCATCGAATAGGTTTTTATGCTAAGAAATGTAGTTTATGACAATTTTCATTTATTGTCGTCACTCTGATTCCATGTATTTGTTAGTTGTTGACTGTAATGAAAGTTTCACCAGGTTTTGTTTTGAAACGTGAAGAGCTTTGCCTCGACAATCACTTAGTATATGTATGTGTGTATATGTATTGTGTTGTAGCCTAATTCCTCATTTCACACTTCCAATTGATAAGAGATAAAGTAGTTTAAAAGGCAATTAAGCATTTTTATTTACCATATGATTCATATCTGCAAGTTTATGAGGCCAATGTGTAATCATTCTTGTTTATGCATTATAATTTATAATCTAGTTGTTCCATGTCGTCTATCCTCACTATTTTCCATGTGGCATATCATTATCATTGTGGAAATCTGTTATCTGGAAATAGTAGTAGATATTATATGGGAAAATTGTTGATGTTTATTTGTGGGACATATTCTTATCATGCCTCTGTTTGTTTCTTTCATTGTGGCAAAGATGGAATTTTGCTGCTCGAGGTCAACAGGATGCTACGTGCAGGTGGATACTTTGCTTGGGCAGCACAGCCTGTTTATAAGCATGAATTAGCCCTTGAAGAGCAGTGGGAAGGTATGACTAAGCAGAATTTGTTTATAAGATAAGATGAACAGTTATTTTCACTTAGTGACGATAAGCAATTTTGAGTTTGAGTTTCGAATGTTTGCACATCTTTATGTTATACCCTTATATGAAAAATTGTGCACCTTAGTTTGCATTTGATCTCCCTGTTGAATCCCAATTGCTTACAGAGTGACTTCTGCAATTGTTTATAACTTAGAAAAAATTAAGGAATCTGAATTTGGTAACTACCCCAGCTTGGAGAACAAAAAATTTGCAAACTGGTTATGGTACTTAGATAAAATGGCAGGGAAAGGTCCTAAAGCATGTAATATGTTAGTTCATCTGGGTGCCCCATAATTTGTTTAATGGAGGTCAATCTTCCAGCGCACCCAAATGAAGTGTTTCCATTGCATTTTATTGGTGGTCTAAATAGGAGTAACATGTGCAGCACATCAGACAAGATGTTCAGTTTACTGATCGTTTGTCTTCCTTCATCTTCAGAGATGATTAATCTTACAAGCCGCCTTTGTTGGAATCTTGTGAAGAAGGAGGGGTATATTGCAATTTGGCAGAAGCCCTTGAACAACAGTTGCTACTTAAGTCGTGAGGCAGGAACGCGACCTCCGCTGTGTGATTCAGATGATGATCCAGACAGTGTTTGGTATATTAACTATCCTCTTTCTGGTATATTTTGGTGATGCAAATAGTACATTAAACTGCCTTGAATGGTTAAAGTTTTAGATCTCTATTTGACAACTGCTATGCCCGTAAGGCTTCTGAAGCATATTCAGTAGTATGACATGCTAACTTCATGCATTGTAGGCCTACAGCTACGGTAATTTATGTGTAACCATTGACATGAAATATTGACAAGCTTTATGTTTAGACCATCAGCAGTAAAAAAATGGGACTGTAAACCCTATTGACTTTAAGCACTTGGCCTAGTAATGACATGTACCCTAGTAATGACTATAAAGCCTAGTAATGACATGGTTCCCTGTGACTTTTTCTCATCCTGCCTTATCTTTTACTGAGTTGACACTTCAAACCCAGCTTTTCATGGACAAGGAATGGTTCTAATTTCTACTGATAAATATAAAGTGGAATGGGTTGTGGTAAAAAAGCTGCTTTTGGACCCAATTGTGGGTGGATGGACTGATGCTAAACTTATATCTTCTGTGATTGATCTTAATTATACAATTTCCATGCCTATCCGAAGAGGAATGGGTTATAAATGGTTTTGATTTTGAATTTTTTTTAATTAATTGTTGATGAAACTATTATGACTAGGCATGCATATTTGAAATGCAACTTGGTGTTTGTTTGTACATACAACTATGTTTGGAGAATGGGAAGAAAAAAAAGAAAGAGAAAAAATGGAAATAAGTGGTAGTACATAAGAAAAGCATTGTAGCTAAAATGTACCATTTTAAGGCTCATAATGTCATTGAAATTGCCTGTATGCGATATCTGTGGAGCTGTCATGCTATTGTATAAGAAGATCCCACAAGTGCCCCTGACTAATATAATAGTGCAAAACTCTGCTTCCTCTTTAGCAAGTGAAGGTTATTCTGTTGATTATTGATTCGATTTGAGTGAACTTATGTGATATTTCACTGAGAAATTTTGTTCCAGTTCTTTAAAAAAAATCTTATCTCAAAGGCTTCTTTTTTAATTATAATAGAATCTCACTGTGTTGGATTATGGGATCTAGCAACATTATGATTCTGAATACAGTTCTTCATGTTATATTATTTTATTTCATAGGGGAATTATAATATGGCAAAATACAAATAATTTAGGTAGCTATGCATAATGCAAACCCAAGTCCCTGAAGAAAATTATGCATGTGTAGTGTCTACAGGAATTTTTATGAAGTTTAATGCCACACAGCCAGGTTAAATTATTAGTCGATGCGTTCTGACTTTATAATGCTTAGTGATCTATCAAAATATTGGTTGAATCTATATTTGCTTTATAATGTTTAGTGGTCGACCAAACATATCAGTTTGACTCTACATTTGCATTGTCATGCTGTTTATTGAGGGCCTTTTGAATCACTCATAATTTACTAATATTCATTGCATTATTAATTAGGTATGTTGAGCTGAAGGCATGTATTAGTAGACTACCCGAGGATGGGGCCGGAGCAAATGTTACCACATGGCCTTCACGCCTTCAAAATCCTCCTGACAGGTTGCAGAGCATACAAATGGATGCCTACATATCCAGAAGAGAACTCTTTCGGGCAGAATCAAAATACTGGAATGAAATAATAGAAAGTTATGTTCGTGCTTTACATTGGAAAAAGTTCAAACTTAGAAATGTGCTGGACATGAGAGCAGGCTTTGGCGGGTATTACATTTCATCTTCCTTTTGTTCTTCTTTCCTCGTTATATTGAACTAGTTATCCATACCATGTCAAGCATTCAGTAACATTATGCTTATGCCTAGATTTTAAAGTGAAAATTGCTTATTTTTTGTGGTCAATTTATTGGTTTTGGCAGATTTGCAGCAGCATTGATCGAAAATAAACTTGATTGCTGGGTTCTAAATGTGGTTCCCGTTAGTGGTCCAAACACCTTGCCTGTTATCTATGATCGTGGGCTTCTAGGAGTTATGCATGATTGGTACAAATTAGACTTCATTCTTTCCCCAATTTCTTAATTGTTGTTTTTACTTTATCTGTTGTTCTAGTAGGAAAGAAAAATAGAAACATGGAAAGAAAATTATATATATTTGTTATTCTTTCATAATTTATTGGCCCCTCATAGTAACATTTCCAGGTGTGAGCCATTTGACACGTACCCAAGAAGCTATGATTTATTGCATGCAGCTGGCCTCTTCTCTGTTGAACGAAGACGGTACTCTCTACTCACCCGTTAATATTCACTAAGCAGACTGTGCTCATATCTCAGTTTCTTTGTCCTCTGCCGGTGATACATTTAAGATTCCATAATCATTTGGTATATCACATTTACATGCTTGATTTACTTCTATCAGATGCAATATCTCTAGCATCATGCTTGAAATGGATCGAATGCTAAGACCTGGTGGACGTGTATACATTCGTGATTCTCTTTCCGTCATGGATGAACTCCAAGAAAGTGGGAAGGCCATGGGTTGGCACGTGGCATTGCGGGACACAGGTGAGGGCCCACATGCAAGTTATAGGATCCTGACATGTGATAAACGATTGTTGCGTGCCTGAAGGAACGAGATGTACAACCAAATTGGATTATGCCATCTCTTGTATATGGTGAAATGGAGATCAAGAACTCTGAAACTAATCTCTCTCTGACACTTGATTGTCATTGAGATTGAGGGGAGAGAATGCTCACTGAAATCCGCTGAAATCTGGCAACTTGGACGGTGGATGTGACAATTTTTTTCAACCAATTAAGCATAATGTGGCAATTCTTCGTGTATAGTATAGTATGGCATAGTTCATTATGTAGTCAGTCAACTACCAGTAAGTACAACAATACATTCGGCTGTTTTGAGTTCTATCATTTTTTTTTTTTTATTTAATCAAATTGATCAGAAAATATATGCAAACAGTCACTATTTTTTTATTTTTTATTGCTTGTATTCTTAACAATCATTTATCCAAATATCGGCCTCATGATCTCTTTGGATTATGTGGCATTGTGATTATTGGGGGCTGTCTGGTTGTTCAGTTTTCAATCAACTGTCAGTCAAAGAAAACCAATATTGATTTATGAAATTTTCCCCATTCTTGTATCAACTCACATAAGCATTTGGTAACGCTATGGAACTAGAAAATAGATAAAAAAGTTGCCCAAAATGTTAGATGGTGTAGGTTTAATTTTGTATAGTGGGTAATTCTCAACTCTGCAACGTTTTTTCTAAATATTTTTTTTAATTAATTTTCTAAGTACCGTGATAACAACTGTACATGTGCCACTTCTCTATGGCTTTTCGTAGTAATTTTAGTTATAATTTTGATTATGAGACTTGTAAGTTGTATGGGATATGAATAAAGTGACTATGCAATGGCTCAACACAGCATTTGCCATATATATAAATGGAAAATGCTATTCAAACTAACAAATCTGGCACTGTGACTAAAATCAGACAGATTTATGCTACAACTCCCCCCAAGAGGATCGTCAATTTAATCAAGATCACTCAATAATAATAAAAGCACTAAGGTACGCTTGATCCAACCTCGAGAATGTTGGACAATCTTCACTGTATTTAAATAGATTAATTTTGTTTATGTACTTAACAGTAAACAAAATACAAAAGAAATAAAAGAAAGAAGAGAAATAAGTTTGATTACAAAAATCAAACTAAAAATAAAATAAATAAATAAATAAATAAAAACATATTTTATTTTGTTACAAAAATAAAATTAAAATCTGATTTAAATAAATAAATAAAACAGAAAAATAAATTAAACAACTTACTTGATTAATTTCTTCGAATAATAATCTGATCAAGTCCAGTGTTCGACACTGTGTTCTTAAGACAGATTCATCATCTCCATGGTGTTTTCAGAAAATGGACGTCTATCTCCCAGGATGAAATGATCAACAACAAATAAATGTAACACTACAATTTATTTGTTCAACAAACACACAAAGTGTTTACACTCTTTCTCTGAAGGAAAATAATGTAGCAATATGTAGAGAGTAATTGCAGAATAATATGGACGAAAATTGTGAATACAATTATCAAATGAGGGCTGGTCTATTTATAGATATAGTGGCACCCTTTTAATTTGAATTGAAAAGGTAACATATCTGTTTGAACAGGTACTGAACCTGTTGGGTTTGAATTGATATTGATTGAATTCAAATTTGAACAGATAAAAACCGAATAACACAGATTTGAATCTGTCTGGGTTATTTGAATTTAAACAGAGTCAAATCTGTTCAGGTGGGAGAAAACCAGACCCAATTTTGAATTTTAATTCCGAAAATCAAATTGGACAAATTAGAATTTAATTTTAGAAAAAATAAAATTCAAATATTTTTGGTTCAAAAAGATTAGTTTTGGGCCGAACAAGCCCAACCCAACCACACACCCGCGCCCAAAGCCCAGCCCAGCCCGGCCCACAGCGCGTGTGGTGATTTTTTGGGTCTAATGGGTCTAGCCCATTTTTGCCCATAACCTCTCCACTTCTACAAACTTGGGGTGCCCCTTGAGACCCTCCCCAAGTTATAATTCCAAGATATATAAACCCATCCAAAACTTCCCACTAAACCAATGTGAGACAAGCCTTATTCAAAACCTTTAAGGATTTTCCACCAAAAACTCCATTTTCATGGAGCACACTTTGGCTTCAATTTCCCATTCACTCGATAATGGTTTTGAGCAACCAAATATACCACGTGAATCACAACGCGTTACCACTTTGACCCGCGAAAATCAACACTCGGGTCCCACCTAAAAATTAGACCAAAGTTAAGAAAAAATTCTGTTTTTACTCAGAATTTTCCCCACCATTTCTAACAGAAAACCCAAGCTTGCCCAGTGCCACAAATTCATGTACAGACACAACATTATATATGCATAGGCGGCAAGAAAGGATGTGATTAAGAAAGGACATGATTACTTTTCAACAAAGAACATCACTTTCAATAAAACCAACAAGAGGTACGTACAAGTAATTGGAACAAAGACTCGTTGAATTATACAACTTCAATATTTGCTTGAACATGTACATAAAAATATCAACTTACGTGTTTGTACGCGTTCATGTATTACTATTTTTCAGGATGCAGCTTTGACCTCTTGACGGTCGTGGCTTACAAACCTCACAAGACATCAAGATTCAATTATGTATCATGAAATGTAATAGAAGCTCAGCACACTAGTATCCCAAAATCAAAATAACAGTAACTGTGAAAAACGTAAGTTTTTTCTATCATAGCAAGCCAAAAAGCTCATTAGACACTGTTTACCTATCAGATCTTGGTCTCCAGGCTCGCTGGCCTTGGCTGTTTGACGCATTATTAACCATTCTTTGCGTGGTCACATGACTGGGATGCCTATCAATCCTCATGTTCTGAAACTGATGGAGCACTTGCGAGGGTGAGTGAACTGCCCTGTGCATCTGAGGACGAGGCCTACTGTAGCTAGCGTTGTAGCCACTAGGGTTATTAGGTGTTCTCCAAATAGATTGTGATACGTGCGGTCTGACTAGTGTCGGAATGAGAGAACTCTGATTCTGATTGCGTGAGGTAAGTGCATAGTGGGTTCCCTGAAATGCTTCTGATATCCTCGTTAGATGTCTAATGCTAACAGTCCTAGCCGTGTTAACTGGTTGCTCAAAAGGGTCCTCAACCTAAACAGCCATTAGCAATAAAATTAGCTCCACTAGCGGAAAAAAACTAATTCGTAGTTGCAGCTGTAGTGGGGAGAGAGAGATTACAAATAGCGCATAAGTTTTGGGCAGCCATCTCATATTGGTATCAATTTGTTCCCATTGTCCAGTATATGGGCAGATTCCTTTTTCTGAGGCCCTCGAACTAATGTCAGCAAACTGCAAAAAAAAAATATATATATATATATATATTTATTACCCAATCTATCGAAAATTAATAAACAGTCTATTTGCATGTTTGACAATTTCTCGTAGCCATCCCATCCATAGAATGGGGAAAAGCCCTCCCTTTTGGGTCAGAATAAATTATATGAATCAAATATTAGAAAGAAAAAAACATTTATTGTATTTTATACACAATATCATTTAGGTCAAAATACCCAAAAATAAAATAAAAGAAAGAAAATGTAACAAGCATATACAAGGTGCTAGGACGAATCCAGGATTATGCGAAAATATGTTTGGGCGTGCAAATCCTTATAATTTTTAATTATTTTAAATTTTCTAATATAATAAGTGACATTTTTCAAATTTTAGGGGTGTGTGGGTTCCCCCCCCCCCCCCCCCCCCCCCCCCACACACACACACACACACAAAGATCCATCCTTGGTGCTGATCTCATACATATAAATTCACTTGTAAAGGAAAGAATTATGAAAGAACTACTAACTTTTTTGAGGAATGAAATGAAAAGCTCAGACAAAGAACTTCTATTTATTTTTCTGGACTTATCCGATCTAAACTTGTTTATATTCTCAGCACATATTTCTTCAATATGTCTCTCTGCAACAGCCCTCACACCTGCAATAAAACATATATGACAAATTATTAATTATTAACCAAGTTACCAAGCTGTTATGAAGATTTGGCAACAGTGGCTTTCATATTCACAAGTTATGCAACCATGGAATTCAATCTTCTTTGGTCAAATACTATTCCCATTTTGCATCTCTTGATTCTCAAACCTACTAAAATGGGTCAACATGCAAAAAGTTTTCTCAGATCACTTTCATTTTCTTAGAATCTTTCAAGTTTTTGATATCAACTCATGGAAGACCAAAACCCTGCTTGTAGAATATTTCTGACAGAATTCGTAAGATGTGGAAAATTGAAGCCTCAAACATGCACTTACACTAGTACCAGGACCACACTGTTTATGTTAAGAAGTACCAACAGAGAGAGAAAGCCCCTCTATTGGACCTTAAAACACAATAATAATTTTTTTAGAATCTAATGCAGTCTTCATGTAATGGAAAGATAATAAATCATTCATTTGGCACTTGGACTTCCCACTTCACAAGGAAATTTTAAATATTTTCTTTTATTGATAGGTTTCAACTCAGTATCTAAACTAATTATAGATTAAAATGCCTAAAGATATGTCGTGTTGCTTGTATCTTTATTAATTTCAGAAGAATGCAATGAAAAGTAAAAAAAAAAAAGGGGGGGCCAAGAGAGAGGACAAGTACCTATCAGGTCATCAACTATATTTCCTGGGTAGATTTCTTTAAGAGGAGGTAGAAGTGGAGGTACACATGTCTGCAAGAGAAGAAAAAGATAAAGCACAGAGAAAAAAGGTGGAGATCTTGGTTGCTCCAAATCAGAAATAAAAAATGGATAATTAAAAGACATAAAAGGATATAAATATAATGGAGAAAACAGACACAGAGGATGCGATTGCATTAAGCTAAAAATTTATAATTACAAAATGACACAAATATAGAGCACACTATGATCACTGGGACACAAATAATACTTTAAGATCACCTTAAAAACAGGACTATACAATTTGATGGGATGGTTCACTATGTTCTCCTGTACATAAGTTTTATAGGTTGTAGGATTTACTTTCAGTGAATGAATCAACTTCAAAGATCATAGAATATTTCCAGTTGATTAAGTGTTAAAGAAGAATCCTCAATTTACTTTCAATTAAAAATATATAACAACAAAGCAATAGCAATAACAAGAAGAAATCAACAACCATAATTATAGGCAAAATCACCTGAAAATGGAAAATAATAAGCATGCTGAGACAGTATGAATTTAAAGTTCCGGACTTTGAATCATTGATACCATGTGTTTTGGCCCATTCCTTGACCTGCATGCAAAAATTGATACATCAAATTAGTGCATAGTTTCCTCACAGCATCATCATCTATTAATTTGTTATAAGAACGTGCCAATAAAACCATATTACGGAAACGCCCATCAATCTCATTGATCCAAAACAATAATTTGGACTTCATTTGACCATTCAGATTATTGATTGAGACATCACAGGAGATGTTCAGGTAGTTGCTCTCGAACTTTAGAATGGGAACTCTTGCATTGGCGATAAACTGCAATTTAGACCATCCACCTACAAAACAATGCTATTATTAAATAAAAAGGAGCACTTCAACAAAGAACAATAAACAAAAGACCATGCCATAAAAATTTGCTTATATTATGCTTCTATTTGCTGATGGTACCTTTTTTTCTTTTTTTTCTTTTTTTAACTTTCAAAGGTGATGTTAGTAAATGAAAAATGGAGCCCCAAGTCTTACAAACTATAAATGATTAGTAAGATGTGAGTTTACACCATCTAGGAAGTATATTCCATTTTGTATCTTATTGCACTTGAAGGAAAGAACTCAAATTTTAAATGGACAGAGCAAGCAAGACCACAAACACACAGAATGATCTCCTAAGATAGTTTTATACATACAAGAAACTTATCCATTCTGATTGCTACATAAACCAAGGTGGGCATTGTCTCTTTCATTTGGTTGATGCCCCCAATGGCTGGCTCCAGGCATTTGTTTTCTCGAGTGATCTGTGTTGTGCACTTCATATTGTTTTCATTTTCCATGAAGTTCTTTATGTTTTCTTTGCTTTTAGTTTTAGTGTTCTATCATCCTCCCTATTTTTAAAGCTATTTTACTTATTAATTTCATTGTTTCCAGGATCAAGAACAGCTCATCCTTCTTAATTAGCAACGATTTATCTTCAAAAGTGGTTCAGGTTCTGACAGAGTAACAAACAAAAGAAGCAATAATGAATAGTTACGTAGAATGCACTAAAACTTTCAATGCCTGTAGAGGTCATGTGACATGCAAAAGAGTAAAAAATTGGAAGTATTAAGTTAAATCGAATTACCTCTCCTCCTTAAAGCTTTTTGTAAATCTCCTAGTAAAGTCTGCTTGAGTTTCTTTCCGGCAGATGAAATAAATGAACCATTGGGTAACTCTATTGATATATCAAGATCTCCCCACCGTGTAAAGAGATTAGAGACAAATGATCCATATGGCTCCACAGTTGCACCTATTTGCACCATTCATCATTAATAAACATTGTCAACTATAAATCATATAACCAACATTGTCAGCTATAAATCATATAACCAATGCACACTATAAATCATATATCCTAGATAGAATCCTAGGGACTAACAAATCAAGCTACCCCTCACAGGTAAAGTAAGGATTTAGTAAACAACTACTTTAATAATAGTCAAGCGACATAAGACACACTAACACGTTTTTTCTGTTCTAACATTTCTTGCATGTTTTAGTTTTGTATCGCATATGAAAAAAGCCCATTTTTTTTATACATGTCTAGGATCATTGAAGTTTTTTCATGAGATGAAATGGTTTCATTTTTCAAAATCACTATGGCCAGCTGCAGGTGATGGTTCTCTGGCTTGAATGCTTTAGGAAACCAAATGCACTTACATTACCATTGCATCTTATATGCAAATCAAGAAAGATTGCAAAAGAAGACGGTGAGTTTTTCAGCTATTACTATGCATGCACAACTGGATTAAAAGAAAGAAACAACAATATATTTTAGTGCATAACTGGATTAAAAGAATGAAATATTAATATAATTTAGCATCAAGTACCTCTAAGACTTTCCACAGATTCAACAACAGCTCGAAGCTCATTAATAAATTGAAATCGTTTTGCCCAGTCTTCTTCTAAGGGACTGATCACACGAAGAATATCCCTGAGAGTGAGCTCCAATGTACTGTAGTCGTTCATTTTTTAGCACTAAATAACATTGAAACCGGCTGATGTAGTTGAGCATTCAAAAACTAAGGCATAAGCATTGCCATCCACACTGATCAGAGAGATACACACAGTGGAAGCAGTGAATCATACCAAGAAAATCTGATCAACTACCTATTCTGGGAAATTGAATGTACTATGGGAAATAAATCTTGGAATGATCTACGAAAGCAAAGCCTCAAAAACCCTTTGGAAGAGCAACCATGACCTGAAAGTTGAAGGAATTATGAAGACATGTCAATGTATAAATAAATTCCATCCATTACTTATGAGAAAGAGAAGGTATATCCACTCGACTTTTTTTTTTTTTTTTAAAGTTTAAACTTGTTGGTGTGCTCAAAATTTTCTTGTCAAAATAAATGAGTGTTTGACTGTAAAGACATAAACAGAAAATGAAAAATGAATGTTACATAATGTGAACAACTATAAGAACAACTATCAGTTTCTGTTACTTCAAAAGCTTCAAAATCAATTCAGTAAATCATAAAGAAAAAGTAACATAAAAAATACTACACCCTTGATATGTCTTTTTTTCTTTTCTTTTCCTTAGAAACTAAGATTGCTCCAACCCAATCCATCCTTTTACCACATGAGCCAGACCAGAGGCTCAATATCTAAGAAGCACGGACACTTTTTATTTATTTATTTATTTTTACTTTTTTTCTTAAATATCCTTTCCTTTTCCTTCTTTTTTTGGTCACCTTATTGGATGAGTATTAATTAGCATCAAGAAACAAGATATATAATGAGGCTCAAACAAAAAAAGCAAGAGGTAGACAAATCGTAACCACAATGAACAACTATACAGATCATAGTCCTAATCAACTATACGGTAAAAACAAAAAATTCTTAATCTAAAAAGAAGAGACATAAAGCCAATTGATATTGAAAGAATTTAGGGATGCACCTTTATATCACTTAACACCCCCCCTTCTTAAATCCTTGTCCAAACCAGATGAAACCAATCTGTTGTTAGTTGCATTAAGAATACACTGAATTAGTTTCATAACCCATCATTTCTTGGGGGCCATTCAAATTATTATTTTCATCAGGAAGTTCATTTTGGTCTACTCCAAAAATATCTGTTCCACACATCTTTCTGATGTAAGCCCAAAAGCAATCTTTTACGACATGCATTACTTTTGCACTACGAGATTGTCAGAATCATTACCACTACAAATGTCTTCTTTACTATAACTTTACACCGGTAAAAGATTAGAAACTGTTAATTAAGGATACCTAATTATCACCACTAGACAGAAATTTAACAAGATGGGCAACAGCAATCTGGAAGAAGCCAATAATTCATGGCTACTGTGTTTCGTCTCAAATTCTCAATTATCCAGTGCAAGCAACACTAATCGTGCTCCATTATTCAAGTACATCAAAAAGGCATGCCTTTCCTCTCAATAATAATCTTAAACCTCTGGTTAACAAATCTAGATCCTCCAAACTTATATCCTGGATATTCAACATCAGATATTAAAATATAATCGATCAAGATTAAAGAAAATCTCCAAACACCAATTCTATAATCTGTAACAATTATGAATCAATCTATGTGTTTCATGATTTTTCCATTACAATAATCACTATTATGTATTCATTAAACCCCACTACAAATAATCACTATAACCGCTACAAATGTCTTCTTTACTATAACTTTCCACCAGGTAAAATGATTAGAAAGTGTTAATTAAAGGTATCTAATTATCACCACTAGACAGAAATTTAACAAATGGGTAACAGCAATCTGGAAGAAGCCAATAATTCAAGGGTATCAAGTGTTTCATCTCAATTATCCAGTTTATTATTCAAGTACATAAAAAAAAAGGCATGCCTTTCCTCTCAAGCATAAACCTTAAACCTCTTGTTAACAATTCAAGATCCTCCAAACTTTAAATAAAAACAATCAATCAAGATTAAAGAAAATCTCCAAAGCAAAAATAAAAAAATAAAATAAAATAACACCCAAATTCTGCAATCAGTAACAATTCTGAATCAATCTACCCATTTCATGATTTTGCCATTACAATAATCACTAATAGTAATCAAGAAACCCCATTACTAAAAACAACAAATAGACTCTTAGATTGAAAATTCAACTACATATCTCACAAAAACGAAAGAGATAAGGCAACGTTACCATCGTTGAAGATCGATTGACAAGGACTTGAAAATCAGTGCCAAACTAACAAGGGTTAAGTCTATATATATATAGTTTGATGAACTCAACATTAACAGTGATAAAAAATAATCACTGTAATAAAGAATCAGATGAAATCGAAGAAAAGGACGATCTTTATTTCTAGGGTTTGAATGTAGAATTGAGAATCGTACAATCACCAAAATGGTCCATCAGATTGAGCATTTCGCTTTTTGGGTATTGTTTAAAAGTAGTGGGTGAGGCAGCTTTGCTTCGCATGAGGGTTTTCTATGACTTTCTCTCTCTCTCTCTCTCTCTCTCTCTCTCTCTCTGCATATATATATACATACACCATGTATATAATGTGTGTATTGTGGGTATGAACTTGGGAGTACGAAACGCGGGAGAGAAGTTCAAATTACAGTAATGGGCGTGTACACTAACAATAATAACTCCATTGATGATAATTTTTGATTGATGAAATTGGTTTTCTACAAATTTTCTTCCACCTCGGAAATGGATTATTTTAATAATTTTTTTAAATATACAAAAAAATTAAGTGAGTTATGTAATAATTTATAATATTTTTTTATTTTTTTTTAGGATTGTTTTGGAAAGATACTTAAAAATTGATTTTTTTTGTTTTTTTTTTTTACTTTTTTTGAAAAAATATATAAAAAATGTGAAAGATGATGTAATCTAAAATGAATTAAAAGTTAAAAAGTGACTTTTAATCCACTTTCCAAAAGAGGCCTTAGTCTCCAAATGAGGCCGCATAGAGAATATTGGAATTCATGGGACCTATTTGCTAATATTCAACTTTTGTTCTCGGATTTATTTTAGTTTTTATAATTTTAATTGATTTACTTTTGATTTTGAATTTATAATTTGGATAATTTTATTTACACACCATGGATTCTCTCAATACACACAATTGCTTATGTGGTGTTTGGAAACTTGGTTCCCAGATTTTTTTTTTGATTTTTTCCACTAAAAGACAAAAGTTTTGCAAAACCAAAAAAACGAATCCAAACAAAATATCACATCCAATCCCATAATCATTTCATTTTTTCTCTCACAAACATCACATCCAACCACAAAAAAATCCAACTGTCTTCCCAAATATTAAAAAAAATTTATCCAATAATATCCTACAACTAAAAAAATCTACATAAAAACCCACTTAGTACACATGTATAATAATTTTTAGATTGTGAAAATATCTCAGTTCACACTATAACTTTTGCTTTTTAATTCTACGCTAATAAACTGGTACACACAACTAAAATATTTAATTTGTTATGTATGAACATTTAATATTTGATCAATCTTAATAATTTGAACAAATTTTGTTCAAATTTAAATAATTGAACATTTTATAAATGTTTAACTCTGATTGTTCAAATATGTGACGAATGAACAATTCATCTTTCCGATGAACATGATAAACAAAAATGTAAACTGACTTTTCATTGTTGTATTGTCCCAAATTAACAATTTAAGTACCATTCATGATGTGTAAATCTTCAAAATCAATTGATTTTAAATGCAATAATATTTTAAGTTTGGAAAATAATGGCGAACATTATAATTGCGAAGATGATGAATGTGGTGTATTACATTACAATAGTGAAATTATTGAGTGTAGTGTGTTAGATTATAATAAGTACGTAAATATAACCTCTCTTATAATTTTGACTCAATTTGATTCAATTGATCAAATTGTTAGTTTTTTTTTTATTTTTTATTTTATGAAAAATGCATACATAAGCAATATGTGTTATATTTTTATAAACAAAATTGTGAATTTGTTCAACTAGTGAGTTAATTTTGAATAACGCTATATGCACCACTTGATATACTAATTAGTGTACTAATAGATAATGTGGTATAATTTTAAAGGTATTAAATATTTTTAATTTGTATAATGGGTGGGGTCATAATTTTAAAATAATAATGTCATAGCATATGTTGATATACTAATTGATATACGAATTAATGCTTGTAATATCACTGATTAAAAAAATATCAATAATTGTTAATTTTCAGCTACAGTTTGAAAATTTTATCACAAAAAATATTAGTAATTATAAGTTGTAGCGACAGTTTAAAAAAATCATCACAAAAAAATTCACTAATTTTCAACTTTCAACGACAGTTTGAAAAATTCATCACAGAAAAACATCACTAATTATAAGTTTTGGCGACAATTTATAAAAATTGTAAAAAAAAAAAAAAAAAACTTACTAATTGTCAATTTTTAACAATATATGTAAAAAATTGTCAAAAAAAATTATTTTTAATTCCGATTTTACTATGACTTATTTTCAATAGGACTTTATGAGAATTAAATCCAGCTATTAGGACTTATTGGTAATTTACTTTTTAAATTATAGTGAAGGCTTCTCTCCAGTTGGGATACCCAACTGAAGGGTGCTATTAGGCCTCCATGGGCTTATCATGACGCCCGCATCGATGATTCAAACCATTCAATGTGTAGAGTTCGTCAAGTATTTCACCCATGCAAAAAATCACGTTGACCGAATATCAATATTCGATCAATGTGATTTTTTAGGAATAAAATAATACTGGATGAGCTCTACACATTGAACAGTTCAGATCATGGATGTCGGCTTTGTTATGGGCCTACAGAGGCCTAACAATCCTTCAATCTGATTTGGACTTGAGAGAAGTCTTCCCCTTAAATTATAATTATTTTTTAAAAATTAGATAATTTATTATTAAAATTATGTTTCTTGTTTTTCTTTAAAAAACAATTATAAATACACCCTTAAAAATTACTTAAAATACAAATTACACTTTGCGATTTTAGAAATTACATTTCATTCCTTGACGTTTATAATTTCATAATAAATTGCCAATTTTATTAGTAAATTATTAGTAAATTATCAATTCAATTATCAATTTTTAATGATGTCAGAAATATATTTTAATTAATAATTCAGATAAATTTATTATTGTATAAGAGAGCAATTATAAATTTTATTTTTTCAATTAATTCTATTAAATAAAAATTCTGATAAGGAAATATTTATAATTTTTCAAATCACAAGAAATAATTTATATTTTAAACAAATTTAGAGGGTGTAATTGTAATTTATCCTTTAAAAAATAAATATGATTTTATTATTTGATTATAAATTATTTGATTATAAATATTTGATTAATTTAATTTTTTAAAATAATTTACTTAACAAACACTATAATACGAGCCACTCAAATTATTAAGATAAGTTCAAAATAAGCTCATGTGAGGGGGCATGGTAGCATCCCCGTCCATGAATAATTACCTGGAGCAAATTACAACGTTAATCTTTGTATTTTATCATTTGTGTCATATTAATTTTTATAATTTTAATTAATTTGTATCTAACCTTTAATTTTAAATTTTTGTGTCAATTAAGTCCAATTGATAAAGCGGATTAAAATTTTTGTAGGAAAATAGTAATTGCATTAGTTAAAACATGCACCAATTGGTATATTAATTAGTGTACTAATATAAATTATGGCATTGTCATTTCAATACTATGACCCCACCCATTATACAAACTATAAAAATTCAAAACATATAAAATTATGTTAAATTATCCGTTAGTACACTAATTAGTGCATATAACATTGTTCTAACAAAAACTTTAAATATGTGTCCAACTGGAGAGAAACCTTCTCCATAATTTAAATACTAGCATATCAACTATGCACAGGATTAAACAATAGTTGATAAATTTATTTTTAAATTAATTAAAAAATAAATAATAAATAATGGAATTTTTATTGATAAATTCTATTTAAGAGTGTTCTAACCCAAGAAATCAATGAAGAAAATTTATAATCTACTTAGTCCCATGTATTTATACATTTATTCCATAAGGTTCTTTTTCTTGATTTACACTATTTTCTTAAACTTTTATATTGTTATATTTAATGTTGATATGTATTACTTGCACACCACTATTTAATGTTGATATACATTACATAAAAAAATTAAACACGATTTTTTATTGATTGCCATTATGTTTTGATAGTTCCCATGCATCCAAATGTTAACTGCACGTGATGACGTAAATGTTCACATCAGATGACGTAAATGTGAATGTTCACATCAGATGACGTGAATATTCACACTAAAACATATGAATGTGAATACAAATGTTAATGTTCATAATGTTAATATTAGATGACGCAAATGTTCACTTTCACATTTATATGTTTTAGTGTGAACATTCACGTCATGTTTATATTCAAATGAAAGTTGAGCTTTGTAGTTGTGTAATTTGATGCAATACTGATGTGAACCTTAATATTATCTTTATCACAACATTATCTTACGTGAACATTTATATTTACGTCATTTGATGTGAATATTCACGTCATCTGATGTGAATATTTACGTCATCACGTATAGTCAACATTTAGATGCATGAGAACTACCAAAATATAATGGCAATCAATAAATAACTATGTTTAATTTTTTGTGAGTAATATATATCAACATTAAATAGTGGTGTGCAGTTAATGCATTTTTTTATAGTGAAGATATAATGACAATCAATATTAAATATCAACATTAATGGGGACATGAGAGATTTAGGGTGCTTTGGTTTTCTTACCTCAAATAAGACCTAATGGAATAGTAAAAAAGAATATGGGTTAGATAGAATAAAACTCTTAGAAAAGGAATTTATCAAAAAAGCTCCCATAAATAATACTAGTAAGTGTCAACATTTTTTTTTTTACAAAAAAGAGTGTTAAATTTGAAATTAATTTTTAAGTGACTTTCTAAAAATTTTAAGAGATTAAAAAAGTTAATATATTTAAGAATGAGTTTTTTAATTGTATGAAAAAATGTAAATATTTTCGTTTGTTACTTAAATTTTCCGTTTTACCCTTTCAAATGCGTAAATACCTATGCATTCACTCACAAAAATTGTTTGGTCTTTTTAAATTGGTACAAAGATTTTCAACATTTTTTTTTTTTTTTTGGTACATGTCAAACACATTTTAGCACTCTTTAGTTTTTTAACTTTTTAATCAAAAAGATAATATCTCAAACATGGCATGAGTTACATAATTTTTATTTTATTTTATTTTTTTGTTGACATCAATGCTTTGTCCCAAATATTATATAACAAATTGATACATAATAATTCAATTGGTAAAATTAAAACAAATTAATTTTCTAAAATTACAAAAGTTATACTTCCGGTCAAGTATAATTACATTATTAACAAAATTCATAATTATAATTCTTCATATCACAGTTTGTGATATAACAATCTTCTCTTCTCCTTTTTTTTTTTAAAATATATTTTTTGTGTGTGTCTCTCTTCCTCTCTCCCACTCATCTTCTATCTCTATTTATTTTTACAGCGATGTGGCAAAAAAATTGAAATGAAATATTTAAATTTTTATATTTATTTCAGTAAGTACATTAGGAAAAATATTATTGTATTAGGAAAATTTGGTTTGTCAATTGATAGAGTATGATAAATTTAAGTTGATTGTAAAATATAAGGGTATTTTTAAAATTTTATGAGATGATCAAGCTACCTAAGACATGTTAGATTTATTTCAATCAACACAAATTGAAGAGTCACTTGACCAATTTGTTTATGTAAATGTTTTTTAAATTAGTAAAGATACATCATTAGTAATTTTTTTCCATAATAAAATGTACATATTTATGTATATTTAATAGATTTTAAAAAATAGATTTATGTAATAGTTTTTTTTATAATTTTTTTTATAGGTTTGTAATTATGGTAACTTCATTTTAATCTAGACAACTGTAGATAATTTTATAATATTTTTAAATAAAATTAAACAAAAATCAATTCAAACAAAATATCACTTCAATTCAAACAAAATTAAACGTATATTTATTTATGTAAATATTTTTAAACAAAATTAACTGCAAATAAAAATATTAAATAAAAAATTATTTAGTACTTTTAAACTAATTCTCTACACCAATTGTCAATTAAGACGTATCATGATGTCACAAAATATTAAAAGCAAAAAATAAAAAAAAGGTAGTGATATACAAACTTTAAATCATTACAAAAAAATTATTAATAATAATTTTGTTAGATTTTGATCTATCAATTTATAATAAAGAGTTCATTGACATGTTTTTTATTATACAAATATTACTATCACAACATTTTAGGGTAAAATTTTACATAAAAATCCTAGCAAAATAATATTTTTTAACCCAAAAAAAAAAAAAAGGTTATAAGCAAGAAAACAAATAATGGTCAGTAGAGAGTAGAGGAACAAATGATACATAAAATATGAAATGTAAAAGTAAAAAATGGTTAGAAGTAAAAAAAAAAAAAATAAATAGCAAAAAAAAGTGTACTTAAAGGATCAAAGAGTGTTTAAAAAATGTAAGAGACCAAATATTAACTAACCTATAATTGTCTTATAAAGATAGAGAAACAAAAATAAGTTAAATCATTGCATGAATGTAATATTTATAGAATGAGGATGACATGAATGACTTGGAGAATATGTAATGTATAACGGTTAAGATTTTGGGGTAAGAGAAAGAATTGGTTAAAGAAAGAGTGTACAAGAATGATCTTCTTCATATTTCTTTTTCTAAATCATAAATCATGATTTTTTTTAAATTATTTTTTGAACTTAAAAATTCACAAATTTCATATGGAAAGCGGCCAAATTAGTTTATTTAATTTTTTTATAGGGAAACAATTCAATTATAGGAAACAACCAAATTAATTATAAGAAAATAAAATCAATAAAATAAAATAATTTAAATAAATTTGAATTGATTTTTGTTTGATTTATTTTAAGGAATGAAGAATTTTAGGTAGAGATTTTAGAAGATAGACAAATAAATTAGAATGTCAACAAATCATATTTCTATATATTTGATTTTGGCAAATAATCATCTATTAGGTAATAATTTTAGAAGATGAGCTTGAAATTTATTTATTTATTTATTTAAAAATTATGTGAAATATATGAATAATTTATTATTTTTTAAAATTAAAAACAAAAAAAATTTGAAATTGGGCATGGAAAGACATTTCTGACAAAAAGTTTCCTTCTATATTTATATAATATATACATAACATGATTGTCTAATCACTAGCTTGATCATGTGAGTCATCGACACCTCGAAAGAGGAACGTGGTGCTTGTTTAACAATAATATAATGAGAAATGAAAAGTGATTTAGACCTCTAAAAAAAGATTTTTAATGGAGTTTTAATTTGTCTTTTTTTTTTTTTTGTCTTTTATTTCACTGTTTGTTTGTTTTTGTTTTTGTTTTTTTTTTTATTGCTGGACAGCTCATTAGAGCTGTACTGCAGAAGCTGTAATTAGAGCTCTGCAGCAGCTCCGAATGAGAAATGGATCAGACGCCCACTAGGGTGATCCCCAGGACCCCAGTGGATCTGATTGGTCAAAATTTTTTTTTTTTTTTTTTCCTGTCCTTTGCAGCCCTCCACATGGACTGGGGGGTGTCAGCACGGTTGCAATATAATTTAACTGTTTGGGTGTGTTATATAAGCATATTTTTTATATTTTTGAGTCTATATTTTTTTTTTCATTTTTTGCATATTTTTTTTTATAAAAATTTCAAATATATATTTATTTAGATCATTCCAAATAATTTCTTGCTACAAAAAAAAAAGAAAGATAAATTACAAATACACACCCTGAGATTTGATTAAAATATGAATCGCCCCTGTAATTTTGAAAATTATATTCTACCTCTTGAGATTTCTAATTTCATAATAAATCGCTCTTTTTATTAATAAATCATCAAGTCAATTAACAGTCTTTAATGATGTTAAAAATATGTTTCAATTAATAATTTAGGTAATTTTATTATTGTATAGGAGAACAATTATGAATTTTATTTTTTTAGTTAATTCTGTTAAATAAAAAATTATAATAAGGGGGTATTTATAATTTTTCAAACCACATGGAGTAATTTGTATTTTAAGCAAACCTCAAGGGGTGTATTTGTAATTTATCCAAAAAAGAATTATCGTCTTTGATTCTAATTTTTTGAATTCAATTTTTTAAAAATTAAGTTTTTTATTTTTCTCATTTTTTTTTAATTTTTAGTGAATATTTTTAAAATTTTAAATATATATATATATTTTACTTTTTTATATACACCTTAATTAGATATATCTAAAAATTAAAATTGTTATAAAAAAAATATTTTAAAAAATTAATAAATACACAAAAATATAAAAAATATACTGAATTTTTATATTTTTGATATTTGGTGATTTTTTTAAAATATTTTTTTCACAAATATTGTGTTTTTTAAGTAAATTTATGTTAGCTATATCTAAAAATTTTAAAAAATTATTTAAAATATTTAAAAAATAATAAAAACAAAAAATATAAAAAATTAAAATTTTTAATTTAAAAAAAAATAAATCTTGAATTATGAAACGAAGCAAGCTGACTGGCAATCCCAACCAAACAAAGCATGGTAGTCCACTCATTTTTATTTTTTTTTTAGGTACTTTAAATGGATATGTAGATAGGCTACTCCAACATATCCGTCAGGGAGTATTGTCCCTTAACATCTACAGCATATCTGCAGAGAATCCCACCGCACCTACGTCGGGGCCGAAGCTTAGGCCCCGCGTGCTCCAGGCGCTAAGGAATATATTTAACTCCAACAAGGGACTATAGAGACTTAAACCCAAACCTTAAACGACGGATTCGAAAGTCTTATCCACTGAACTAACCTCTGTTGGTTGGCAGTCCACTCATACTTCATCTGAAATGGACATGAAAAAATTGGCACCAATACTGATTGGTATGGTCCTATCCTATTTCCCCAGTTCGACTAGTCTTCAATAAAAAATTAATTAATTTTTTTTATTAGGGGTTTGGGGACATCACGTGTCATTATTTTTAATTAATCATTAAGGGTTATTTTAGAAAATGGTTAAAAATTAGTTTTTAAATTTTTTTTTGGCTTTTTTAAAAAAACATGTAAAAAATGTGAGAGATGATATGATTTAAAATAGGTTAAAAGCTTTCAAAATAGCTCTAAATGTTGAGTTTTTCTATCACTTAAAAAAAAAAAAAAATTGTGAGGTATAAAAAAAAGTAGAAAAACGTTTAAGATTAAAAAAAAAAAAAAAAAAAACTTTCATAATTTAATCTATAATAATGCGGCACGATACATGTTAACTTTTTGATGTCACATACTCAATTATTTGGGGGCTATTGTTTTTGTCACATTATTGTAGGTGAATTTAGGGATCCAATTTATGAGTCCCTAACACTAATAAAAAAAGTAACAGAGAGTATTAGTATGAATGGGGAGTTGTTTGAGATGATTTAAATAAATATATTTTTTGATTTTTTATAAAATGATATATAAAAAAATAGAAAGATAATGTGATCTAAATAAACTTACTTATCTAAATAAGTGCATTTGTTTAATTTATGCCAAATAGTGCTCCACACATTTCACTAATCATAACAATCCTAGAGTACTACTTGGCCATGTTTTAAGAATAATAAATAACTTTTGATTGTGTTTGGTCTAGTAATCTTATAGTAATATTTTAGGGTGTGGTGAGAGAAAAGTCAAGAGGTTTGATCTGACAGAACAACGGCGATTTCTTTAGTTATAATTTAACTTTAGACACTATTTGGCATAAATTAAATAATTGCATTTATTTAATGCACTTATTTAGATCACATCACCTTCTTATCTTTTTACACATTTTTTTCATAAAAAATAAAAAATTATACTTATTTAAAACATTCCAAATAACTCCTTACTAAAAATTAATACCCTCAATCTTGATTTAAAAAAAGAAGTAATAATGAATATTTATTAGTAGTGCGTGCAGAAAAGACTATAATACAAATTATGAAAGTCATACGGTCTACATGTTCTTAAGAATATGCATCATAACCTTTTCTACACATGATATTAATGTGATTATGTTAAATAAATCTTAATTATTATTTTTGTTCAGTGAACTATTTTTAAAAGTTTTCAAAAAAAATTAACTTTTCAATCTTATTGACTGGAATACCTTAAAAATAAAAATTGACTTTTAAATATATATATTTTTACTTTAGATCTTTTTTTGAGAACATTTTACTTTAGATTTTTCTAGATTAGAAGAACTTGAAAGATAAATAAAATAAAATTGACACAAATTATACATAAAAAAGGACAGCTGTAAAAAAAATAATATCACCTCAAAATACTTATAAAGTAAAGTAAGTACAAGCAGTTTGTATTTATTTATCTATTTATTATTTTTAAGATGGGAAAATACAAGCAGTTAATGGGCTCAATTAGTGTTGGTGTTCCAACCAATAGAACCGTGATTAATGGGCCTTGCGGGAAGAATACAAACATGCTTTTAAATAAACACACCAATGGAAGCGTGATTAATGGGCCTTGGGGGAAGAATACGGGCGATTCTATTTCATCCTAAAATATGTCTCCATACGGCAAATTTAAATTTATAAATTTAAATTTTTGTTATTTTTAATATAAATTTATTAATAAAGACAACACATATTAAATTCTATAATAATTTTTTTCTTTCATGGTACACCGTAATTAGTTATTTCTATTCAAATCTTTGTATCTTTTTTCTCAAAAGACCAAAGTTATTTTTTTTTCTTCTTCTTCCCTTCAAAACTTCAATCCACCCTACCAAAACTCACCATCTTATTATTTTGAAATTCTAAACCCTAGAAGAAAATTTAAATAAAATCAAATAATGGATGAGAGTAATAATTAAAATAGTTTTTTGAAGCAACCCATCAAAAAAGAGGTAAGTATTTATATAAAGGGATTTCACAATTTTTATAGAGTACCATCAATTGTTTTCTATATTATTTTTTTAACAAAAAATAAAGAGTCCAGTAGTTAGATTAACAATAACATATTATTGGAATTGTTCTTATTTTGTCATTTAAATAATACATTATTTGAGAATTACTCTTTCTTGTTAGTGTCTCATGCTCATGTGCTTATAAGTTTGGTTTTTTACTTTTCCACGAGCATTCTTGTGAATAATTTATAATGTAAAAGTTTTTTTTTTCTTTCCTGTATTGAAAAGTTTTATAATGCTTATATAAAAGTTTGGTTTTTTTTTTCCTGTATTTATAATGGTTATGTGTTTATAAGTTTGTTTGTTTATTTGTTTTTTTTTTTTTTTGGTGTTTGAGAATTATTTTCTGTATTGAAAAGTTTTTGAAATAATTTAATTTTTTTAGTTTATTTATTATTTATTATTTGAATTTACGTTAAGGATAATTTAAAAAAATAATAGAATATAATGAAAATAAAATAAAATTTTAAATAATTAAATAAGATGTACTAAAAAAATTAAAAATACTTAATGATTTTTTTTGAGTGTAAATAAAATCCCCACCTACCAATATACTTTTTAAATGAACACACCAATAGAAGCGTGATCAATGGGCCTTGGGAGAAGAATCCCGACATACTTTAAAGGGTAAATTATATTAAGCCTTCAAACTATCGACTATTTATATTTTATTCTCTTAATGTTTTAAACTTAACAATTATTCTCTTTAAACTATTTAAATTTGAATATTAATTTTTCTGTTAGTCATCTGTTAAATATTTGGATATAAAATTATCAAATATTGTGTATATGATGATTATATTAATTTTTTATAAAAATAAAGTAGGATAATTTATTCATAAAGTTTAATATAATCATACAACATTTGATAATTTTTTATTTAAATATCTAATAGATAACTAATAGAAAGGCTTAATGTTCAAATTCAAATAATTTGAGGAGATAATTGTTAGATTTAAAACATTAAGGGAGTAAAGTATAAATGGTCGATAGTTTAAGAAGATTTAATATAATTTGCCCTACTTTAAATGATGAGAGATATTATAAATTCAGAAAAATATATTCAAAATTTATTTAGAAATATTAACATTTGGTTAAATTCATTACACACTTCGACATCCACAATACACAATTTTATAATCATCAGAATTGATTTTGGCCAAACTTTGAGTCCTTGTACTTTTACATGACTGTTAACAGAAGCAAAACTCCTTTTTATAACAAGAAGTTGTTACATGTTAAAATGCTCAATTTATGGAGTGGACTTGGCAAAAGTTTTAAGTTCTTAGAATTTATTTTATAAAGCTGCCGTTTGACAAAGTTGGGTTTGGATTGGAAATTAAAAAAATATAAAAAGATAAAATAGGTTAAATAAGTTTATAATATAAAATGTCATATTTAAATCATAATCATTTAATTTTTTATTTCACAAAAAAACAAAAAAATTCTTTTCAAATGGAGTAAATTAGCCAAAAGGCCGAAAAGTAAGACTAAAAAAATTCTTCCTAAACGAACCCAAAATTAGTTTCACAAAAAAAAAAAAAGAAAAGAAAAGCAAAAAAGATCAGAAAACTCAACCAATTACTTTATTAAAAAGAAAAGTTTGTGATAAGTTAGATAATGCAGTGAGTTTTAATATTAAAATAAAATTTTCTTTTTGGGGAAAAAAAAATAACAGTAGTGCATTCACATAATTTTTTTTCTCCACAATCCTTTTAATGAGGTGGCAAAATGTATATAAGAAGAGTTTTAGGAAATATTTGAATGTGAGTTATTTTTTCAAATTTGCCATGTCATTTGGGAAAGTATAGGGGGAGAAATTATTTTTTTAAAAAATAAAAGCAATTTATCAACTACATCTATTAGATGGGATCATGGGACCAAGAACCTGTGTGGGATGGAACAGTTAGTAGGATTGGATTATATGTATTTTTTTTTTTTTTTAAAGAAAAAGAAAGAACAGTTTTTTATTCCCCTCTTGAAAAAGAACATATAGAGCTCATATAATGTCTATATTTTTTGGGAAGAAATTAGAAAAACAAAAATAGAAAAGAAAAGGAAAACTCAAGACCCATTTTAAAAACAATAAAAAAAGCAACTCTCGTTATGAAAAAAGGACTAAAAAATAAGGCCCCAATTTTGGAAAGTCTATATATAATATATTACAGTTACGCTGTGTTTATATTATAAATTTGAATAGAAATTTGATAGAAAAAGAAAAATAGAGAAAAAAAATTAGTTTATATTTCATCTTCATTTCTCTCATTTTTTTTTTTCCTTTTCATTTTTAAATTCTTATTAAAATTTATGATGCTAACATAATTTTAAGATCTAATAAATTTTTGTGTATATTTTTTGGAGAAGAAAACCATGGATCACTCATTAATCGAATGAGCCCATTATGATTGCTTAAAAAAGGCATTAAAAAAAATTAGGCTCCAATTTTTTAAATACACATCAAAGTCCAATTGTCTTCTGAGTTTTTTTATTTTATTTATTTTATTTTTTATTTTTTAATACAACTCTCGCTATTGATATTTTAAAAATGAAAAATTAAAAGTCAAAGAGAAAAAAAAAAAAAATCACATTTGGATCTTAAATTTGAAAAAATTGTGGAGGGTACAAAAAACAGAGAGAAAAATGAATAAAATAGAAAGATAGTTTTTTTTTTAAAAAAATTATTCTATTTTCTTTTCTCTCCACAAATTCAATATCTACAAAAATAAAAAATAAAAAGAAATTGTACCCAAAGTAAAAGACGGGTGCGTGGGCCCAATAAAATATAGTTTATCAGCCTGCTAGTTTCTTGGGTTTATTGAATTTTTTTTTAATTTTTGTTTTCAGCAAGAAGGAAATAGTAAAAAATAAAGAACCAGTTTCAATTTTAATTGGAACATAAAATCCTTTTGAGGAGCAAATCCAATGTCATCTGAAGGGAAAATTACTTTATTTTTCGGATTAATTTTCAATACTAAAAATTAAATAAAAAACGGGCGAGATGAGAAGTTGGATAATAAGACCATCGAGGTTTACATAAAAGTTGAATAAATTACATTTTTTACCCCCCACAAACTTTCACCGGAATTTATTGATTCTTTATATTTTAACAAGTGGAGTGCACGTGTTACACGTAATTTTCATTTAATATAATTGTTGGCTTTTTGGCTTTTGAAGGGTATTTTTGTAAATACGAGCGTGTCAGCAAGGATCAATCAGTTTTTACAGAAATTATAATTACCAACCAATTATCAGACGATTGTGTTTTAGTTCTTTCAGCCTCAATGAAGAGGACTTTTACTGGTGGCTTGACTTAGGAGAAATTAAGCGAAATAACAGTTAAACAAAGAGCAATTGAAGTATTTCATTAAAATGAAAATTTACAATGGGCCAAACTCAGCCTCGTAGAGGTTTACAACAACAATCTACTTGAAACTACTCCTATGAATGAAGTGCAGAGCAGGTATTTAAAGTGCAGGAATGTAAAAAATAGGTATTTAAAGTACAGGAAATGTAAAGACTGAAAATGTAAAAACTGGAAAAGAAAATATGTAAAGTAAGACTGGTTTGTATGATCTGAGTCTGGGGGGTTTTTCTGGGAGTTTCTCTGCTATTTATACTTGTTAAGGATGACCTTCGAACTGCACTTCAAACCGTCGAACTGTTCCTCCATAATCGTCGATCATGTTGCCTTATAGGTAGTTCCACTACGCCATTACTTGCAGTTGAGTTTCCCTCTTATATTTAAATTTGAATATGAGTAACCGTTGAAGCCACGTCACCTTGTATCTCTTTACTGATCCAGTGTTACTCAGATCACGTGAGAACCAATATTCACTGCCACGTGTACGATCAGGATCGAAGACTTGAATAATCTTCCTATATTACCCTTACTCTGCCACGTGTCGAACTGTAACTGACTTTTACAAAATATGTAGCCAACATTACCCCCCGCACTAATATGCCCAATACTTGGTAATATTAGTGGATCACGGTCTTTTCCCGCGCTTTTAGAACATGCAAGGAGTCTACATTCTGGAAACACAACCGTCATCTATTTGGTGATCATTTGCATTAACTCTCCTTCAATTTGTCGAACATCCTAATACCTTAGCATTCGAACAGACTATGGCTAAATCAACTTCCCTTTCTATTGTTCAAGCACACGAAGAGCCATTAAGTAATGCTGCTTCCCCTCGAAAGAAACTCCACGCATTCATTAGCCACCTTTACCCGCCTTTCTATATTCAGGTCATGGGAGCCTTTGCAAATTACCAACCTTTGGACTACGAACACATTGCCCTTAATTCTTCGATTCAACAAGTTGTAGATATAGATACAAGAAGTTCTTCTTCTAACTCCCCCTTGTACCTCGAACAAACTGCTCTCAAACCTTTGATTCGGCAAGTTACAAATTTGGTCTTGGGAAACTACTCTTCTTCACAAACCTCTGTATGGGATGAAGCTGCAACTTCTTCCTCTTCTGGAGTTTCTGACTGGACAAGCTGGTCAACACCTGAGACCTGGGATTTGAGGGAACGAATCAACCATCATTTTGTTGAGTTCACTGACCCTTTAGAGTTTCCTTCTTACGCTCGAAGTTCAGTGGTCTACTCCTACGTGCCCATTGATCATCGACGTAGTTTGGAGGAGAATCTGCTTGTAGTATGGTACACATCCTCCATGCCTACAAAGATAGTGCACGCTACCCGGCACCTAGAAGAAGCACAAGGGTACAACCCATCATTCTTAGCCCAGAAGGCGAAGATTTGTTCTTCTGATTGACTTGATTATATTAATGCCTTTGTTCCTTCTGCTCCCGTGCCATCTCCCATAATAGAAACATCCACACCTTCTTCTCCATTTTCTGAAATTGAAGCATCCACACCTTCTTCTCCATCTTCTGAAACAGAAGCATCCACACCTTCTCCTCCGCCAACTCTTTGCTGGACAGAGAGACTGAGGCTTGCCCTTCCCATGGAAAAAGTCTTCCCACCTTACAAACCTCCACCTTCCTCTACTCCAGCTGAGCGGAAACAAGCTCAATTTCTGCTTGCAGCTTTCTCTCATTTGCCCTTCAATATTCTTGAGGACGAGGTCCCTCTCAAGAACCTTCGATGGGCTTGTGATATTCTGACTAGGGGCCATGCCCTTAATTCCCTTGCCCAAGCAGAATTTCATATGTTCCTGGACCAACTTCCAGTGCTTCTTTACTGGCATCGAAATTCCATGGTCACTACACAATCTTTGGATCAACTTTCGTCTCTTCGAATTCATGCCCAGTACGAAGCAGAGAACTTTATCGAAGAATTCGATGATTTCAAGAATAAAGATTCTGCGTATTGGGATGACTTGGTCATAGACGAATTGGAACAAAGATTGAGAGAGGAAGCTTTCGAAATAAAGGCTGAAGAGCTCTACTACGAAGTGAGAGCACATCAACTCATGCAGCCAATGTTAGAAGAAATAGAAGATATAATAAAGAAAGAACAAAAATTCATTGATCATTGTTGGACTAAATTTCATGATCTTGTTATTTATTCTATTCCTTATTTTTATGAGTTTGAGTTTATACCCAGATAGGGTCATTCGATGTAATTGCTTTGGCTTTAATATAAACAGAATTCTTCATTGGGCATTGTTTGACCCTGTTTCCATTTGCCTTTTAAGGCCAATCCAGAGCTTCGAACTGAACAATCTTATTCTTCGAATATGGACTCAATTGTTTAAAAATGAAAACACTAAGAATCAACATTACTTTTCCAATTTATGGAATAAGTTTGACAATTCTGGCTGATATCATCTAGAATTAGTGCTTCGAATTTAACAATTTTTTCCCCTTAAAGCCTGTTTTAACCATAACCAAAATATAGTCATGGTTAGTGCTGACTAGTTTTGCAACAGCCTATACTCACAACAATATAGAAACTGCTCTTGGGGTATACTGTTTTAACCGAACAAACAATTCTCTGCGTATATATAAACCAACTATTGGTTTAGATATTTCGAACAGCTATTTATTTCCTCTAAGGTCCTCAAACTTTGCCTCAAGGGTATAACTTTTGTTAATGAAACCTACTACAGGTCCTTGATCTCTTCGAAGTAAATCCATCCTTGAGTATTCTTACATTTTTAAGCATGTAGTATGCTTCGAAGCCGACTTCTGTATTTCAAAGCCGTTGTTGTTTGATTTTTTGGCGCCAAAATCTGGTTTCGAAGCCAAATATCTTGCTTCGAAGCTGGCATCACCATCTGGAATGCACTCGTCCCTCAAAAAATTATCAATATCAGAAGAGACTCCTCGTATTCGTACTTTCAGTACTTAATGACTTACGGGATATATTTTCCGGACACAAAGGCCTTTAAAACCCTTTTGTTTCGTGTTCTGGAATTACTTACGCTCTCAACGTATAAACCCTCATCAGTCTTCCACTTCTCTCTACTCCCTTCTTCTCTTTCTAAAAAAAAAAAACGTACCATCAATGGCTTCTTCTTCACCAAAAGTGCCAGTTATAGAGCGTGTGAGCTCATCTGTGGCCTTGAAAAGACTCATTGATGCAGAATGTGAGAAGTACAAGGCTGGGGAGAAAAGCGCTACTGATGGGCGTATTTTTGTCCCTCGTCGCCATGTGCAGCAAGACTATGTGCTCGGGCCCATATTCAAAGAGATCCTTACTGAGCTCCCAGCCCTATACCCTCGTCTAGAGAACCAATGTCTTCTTTATGAAGGTGGTCTCGACTGGAGGAACTGGAGAATCAATCGCCCTCACCGATGTTGGCCCACGGTGAGATCGGAGTGGCAAGAATATGACCGGGTCATCCCTGCTAGGACATTGGACCTTCAAGAGCTCTGCCTTCTCGATACTCTTCGACTATCTAGGGTAACTATCTCAAAGGACCCTTTCTTAGTTCCTGCTGCCTTATGTTTTTGGAACCCTATCTTTAATTTCTTTCAATTTAGATGCGGGATGATGGCCCCTACTGTCCTTGATATTTGCCATCTACTAGGAGTATCCCCTATTGGTACTCCCATTATACCAGATTTCCCTGACTTAGCAGTCCCTTTCTCCCTCCCCTCTTTTAACTCATCTTTCAGTGATTTTGTTAAAGCTGAGAATAAAAGAGAGGGCCTGGTAACTGATAGAGAATTCTTTTCCTTCTTGTTATATTGGCTTTGCAAATTCCTCTTCTGCACCTCCTCCCAAAGAATCATGCCTGAATTTGCCCCTCTTGCCAAAGCCTTTGTTTTGCATAAAAGGGTAGCCTTAGCTCCATATGTTCTAGGCCATACATATAGAGTTTGTTCCCTCTTTTGTGAAAAACCCTTAGATGTTAATCAAGGGGGGCCATTCTGGATCCTTCAGCTTTGGCTTTTCGCCTATTTTACTGAATTACAATCCAAATGCCTTAAATTTTCTGGGCTACACTCTCTTACCCATGGTATAAGACTGGCCAACGCTTCACTTTCTCCCTCTACTTTTGCCTTTTATTTCTCTTTCTTCCATCAACTACCAGCTGCCCCTTCTATTCACCATTTCCATCCCTTCGAACCCAGCATTGGTCCAACTTGGTTGAATAATTTCCTAAGTGACAGGCTCTGTGCTTCGCCTGCTCACAAGGATATATGGGCTTCCCTTCTGCTTCCTAGAGAGTTATTTATCGGGACTACGAACTCCAGAGCTTATAAATGCATAGCAGAGCCTTATTGTCCTGCTCAATTTGCTAGACAATTTGGCTTCACACAAGGGGCCCCAATACCTCTCTGTAGCAACACCAATTTAAGCCTTACTAGGAGAGATTTGAAGGTTCGGAGGTTGAGGCTAGAAGAGGCAACCTTCAAATTTATAGATGACTTGGCCAATTTTGAGTATATCCCTTTCAGTCCTCAAGGTACCGTATTGAAGAGATACCAAAATTGGTGGGTGAGCAACATGGAAGTCTATTTGGCCATTTCACCTCAAAACCTACTAAAGGTGTTGGATGTGCCCAAGCCCAAGGGAGTTGGAACTGTTGCTTCTTCCACCGTGCCTCTTCCAACCCAGTCCATTCCTGCTGCTGCCTCAACTCCTCCTAAAGTCACTGGGGCTGCTTCGAAGAAAGGTATATACCTTTGTTTTCTTTCTTTCGACTCTCTCTATGATGCTGGTTATCTTATTCTTAATTCTTCTTTTGTGAAGGTGGTCAACAGCAAAAGAAGAGGAGACTCCTTGAGTTAGAAAAGGAAATATCTGAGGTTCAAGCAGAAGAAGAAGAAGAAGAAGAAGAAGAAGATCAAGCGCAGGAGTCTCTCTTGAAAAGAAGGAAAAAAGTGATTGGCTTGGTTCAACAGAAGACAGCTGCTAGAGAAGTAGAAGAGGAGCTCTTTTCTAGGGAATCCGGATCTCAGACTGAAGAAATTGAGAAGGAAATTGAGAAGGAGCCGACAATATCAATACAGAGAAAAAAGAGAAGAAAGATAACTGTCTCTCCTTCTGATTTCGTCGAAGACTCCGATTCCGAGACCATTGCCGAAGCAATAGAAAAAAGAAGGAAAATGGTTGCTTCAGTTACTAACTTGGTTAAAGATCCCGTCCACGAAGCAGCTGCTAAGGCCGTATAACAAGAGTATTCCAAGGCCATAATTGTCTTCGAGAGGGTTGAGAAGAGATGGCAGCAACAAGTTCTGAGAGATGAAGCTGCTGCTGCTGACGCACTACAAAGGAAAGCTGCAAGAAGGCAACAGACTGCCGAACATTACTCTCTTCGTAGCTCTCCCATCAGTGCCAGCGCTTCTGGAACAAGTAATTTCTTTCATGCCTCTATTCTTTTTTTTTTTGTCAAATCTTTAATATTGAGACTTGACATTACTTTATATTTCTTTGCAGCAATAACCACTGAGCCTATCTCTCAATTTACTTCTCTTTCGAGCCTTGCTCCTCCTTCTCCTTCCAAGGAAATTCCAACTGCTACTCCATCTCTGATGGTAGTTAATCCTCCTATAGAGGGTGCTGGTAGTTCTCCAGCCCGTAATTCATCACCCTTGCCTACTTCTAGCCCCTCCTCGCTTGATTCTTTGGTGGCTAAGACCATAGAGACTGCCCAAGATGCTCCACCCATTTCTCCTATCCCCACGCAGTCCTTTGTGCCTTCCATCACAACTCTCTCTGCATCTCTCATGTCTATGGATGAGGTTGATATCTTCGAAGCCAGACTAGCTAGTCTCTTGGACATACCCTCTACCTCTCCAACATTGAATGTTGAAGCTGAGCCATTAGTTTTGGCTGACTCCTTGTTGGAAAATTTTGAGAGCTCTTCTTCCTCCAGCAGCAAGCCTTCTGCACGTTCGATAGACCTGGACACATGCCTGGATCTGTTGATTTCTTTTTCAAGGATCCCCTTCGAGGCTCTACAAAGGCCTATAATCAGAAATGGGTTCCTCCAATGCTGCAGAGTTGCTGAGCAGTCTGGCATGAATGTTTCAAGTCATCTATCTCAAGCAGCAGCTATTGTCGATTTTTATATCAGCATTTGCCAAGCTGCCAAGGCTGAGGATGAGAAATTGGCTGGCGACCAGAGTTTTGTTTCTCAAGTACATACTGAAGTGTCAAAGCTTAAGGAACAACACTCCTCTGCCTCCCACTTTCGAGTCCAGCTGCTGGAGAGGAAAGCTCAACTTGAAGAGGAGCTGGCTGCAGTGAATCAAGCCTTAGTCCGAACTGATACCAAATTGCAAATCACCAACCAAGGACTGGCTGATCGAAAGGAAGAGATGGCTGCAGCTATTCAACTAGTTTCATCACTTAGCAATAAGAAATCTATGGTACAAAAATAATTAAGACACTGTAATGATTTTTGCGCCAATTTGTGGCAAAATGTACTCAATTCTTTATGAAAGCACAAATTTTTATCTGTCATCTGAGCAATCTTATGTTCTTGTACTTAATGTTTATTTTATTCTCTGTGTTGTCCAAATGGTTGGAAAATAAGGTTTCAAATATCTGCCATTAATCTTTTTGGGATATATATACCCATTCAAATTTCTCAAATGGTATGCTCCAAAAGGCAGAACTCTATGAATTTGATATGGTCCTTCCCAGTTAGGTGTCCATTTGCCAAACTTATGGCTTTTAATTCCTATTGGGAGTATTGTCTTCCATACCAAATCACCTTCATCAAAGCCAATGTGTTTGACCTTCTTATTATAATTCTTGGCTGCTTTCTTCTTTTGGAAAAGAATGCTATTTAATGCCAAAATTCTGGCTTCATCTATGCCTTCTAATTCCAAGCACATACATTGATGGTACTGCTCAGGATCTAATTGATCTTGGCATCTTACCCTCAAAGATTTAACATTAATCTCCACAGGTAACACTGCATCATGTCCATATACTAAGGCATAAGGAGTGACTCCTGTGCTTGACCTTGGGGAAGTTCTGTAAGCCCATAAAACATCCAACAACAGGTTATGCCAATCCCTAGGATTATCTTCTACAACCTTTTGTATTCCCTTTTTCAAGGACTTATTGGATGATTCAGCTTGACCATTGGCCTGTGCATAATAGGGTGTGGAATTAACAAGGCTAATTCCAAACTCTGCCACAAAAGACTTCACCATTTTCCCATCAAACGCAGTCCCATTGTCCACAGTTATGGTTTGTGGGATGCCAAATCTAGGGATCAAATCTTTAATGAACCCAATGACTTCTGTTTGGTCTACAGCTTTATATGGCCTGGCTTCGACCCACTTAGTGAAGTAATCAGTGGCCACTAGAATGAAACAATGATACTTCGAAGAAGGTGGGTGTATTTTTCCCATCATATCCATGGCTCATCCTCTGAATGGCCAAGGCTTCACTACTGCATGTAGGTCAGTTATGGGCACATGCCTTATTGTGCCATGCTTTTGACATGCCTGGCAACCCTTTGGATATTCTATGCAGTCTTTAAGGATAGTTGGCCAATAGTAGGAATGCCTTCGAAGCAACCATCTCATCTTTACACCAGGCTGATGAGTACCACAGATGCCTTCATGAACCTCAGCCATAGCTGTTAATGTTTCTTTTGGACCTAAACATTCCAGCAACAAACCATCTCCTCCCCTTTTGTAGAGAGCATTACCATATATCATGCATTGCATAGACTGCAATTTAACTTTTCTGTTGGCCTTCGAAGATGGACCAGCCAAGTACTGCATTATTGGATGCCTCCAATCCTGTTCTTGTAAGTCATTATGATTGACTTCCAAGACCACATTCCTTTTATTCAGAGGTGGTATTAATTTCTGATATATTGTCTGGCTTATATCCCTTTGGGCATTATCCTTTCTCTTGAAGTTCGAAACTTTCTGAGCCACATCATTAGCTTTATCGTTCAAGAATCTTGGAACATGAGTTACATTTGCTATTTGAAACTGAGAAAGCAGATGTAACGCAACAACAGAGTATGGCAAAATACTTATGCTTTGACACTTGAAAATCCCTTTCACTTGGTTAACCACCAATTGAGAATCTCCAAATATGTCAACTACATGTACTTGTAATCCAATAAGAATTTCTAGTCCCACTGTTAAGGCTTCATATTCAGCCTGGTTATTGGAACAGGTAGCTTCATCCACTCTGAAACCATGTGTGGTTTCTACCCCTTGTGGAGATTTAATCACAATACCAATTCCAATTAAGCCATTGGCTTTCGATCCATCAAACCACATCTGCTATGGCTCAATACTAGCCATGCCAAGTTCCATTATCTCTTGGCTCTCTGTTTGAGATGGATGGTCTGCCAAAAAATTGGCCAGAACTTGCCCTTTTACTGCCCTTTGAGGGACATATTCTAAATGAAATTCTGATAAGGCTAGTATCCACTTGCCAATTCTTCCCCTCAACATAGGTCTAGATAACATGTACTTAACCAAATCTGTGGTTGCAATTACCAAGACAGTTGTAGGTAAAAGATAATATCTTAATTTCATTGCAGCAAAATACAAAGCAAGATACAGCTTTTCTACAGCTGAATATTTACATTCACAAGAATTTAAAAGCCTACTAAGGTAATAAACAACTTGCTCCTTGCCTTCTTCATTGTCTTGGGCCAAGAAAGCTCCCAATGAATCTTCTGCTGCAGCTATGTACAACTTCAAGGGCTTATTACCCTTTGGTGGCATCAGCACTGGAGGGTTTTGCCAAGTAGGCTTTGATACCTTCGAAAGCAATTTGATGCTTTGCTGTCCACACAAATTCTTCTTCATCTTTCAGCCTTAACAAGGAAGAAAATACTTTAGTTTTCCCTACAGTGTTAGAAATGAACCTTCGAAGAAAGTTAACCTGTCCAAGGAACCTTTGTAATTCTTTCTTACTTGATGGGCGCCTGGCTTCAATGATGACTTTGGCTTTATTCTGATCAATCTGTATTCCTTTCTTGTGCACTACATAACCCAAGAAGTTTCCAGATGATACACCAAACGCACACTTAAGAGGATTGAGTTTCAACTTGAACTTCCTCATTCTTTCAAAAGCTGCTTCTAAATGAAACAGATGCTCCTCCATGGACTGGGATTTCACTACGATGTCATGAATATAACACTCTAAATACCCTCCAATGAGGTCATGAAAGATGGTGTTCATAGCCCTCTGATATGTAGCTCCAGCATTCTTCAGACCAAATGGCATTTTAACCCATTCGAAGGTGCCAATATTCCCAGGATATCTGAATGCTGTCTTGTGGATATCCTCCTCTGCAATGCAGATTTGGTTATAACCAGAGTGTCCATCCATCATTGATAAAACTTGATGTCCTGCTGAACTGTTAACCAACAGATCTACTATAGGCATAGGGTACTCATCTTTTGGAGTTTCTAAATTCAAGTTTCTGAAATCAATGCATACCCTCATTTTACCATTCTTCTTAACTACAGGCACAATATTAGATAGCCATTCAACATACCTGGCTGTCCTAATAAAGCCTGCCTTGAGTAGTCTAAGAATCTCTTCCTTGACTTTCTGAATTACTTCTGGACTCATTCTTCTTGGTTTCTGCTTGTATGGCTTGAAGTTAGGCTTCATAGGGTGCCTATGTTCCACTAATGACCTATCCAATCTTGGTAGTTCATTATAAGACCATGCAAAGCAATCTTTGTATTTCTTTAGAACAACCAACAACTGGTCCCTGTCCAGAATATTCAAACAAGCACTTATATAGGTGGGTTGTTGTATAGAACCTTCCCTTAAATTTACTTCTTCTAAGGAGTCTTGTGTCTGAAGACTTATTGAAGCTTCTTCCTTGGTTTCTTCTACCTTCGAAGCAACCTTCTCGCTTTGTTCTGCTCCCAGGTTCTTTAGTTCAACATCTTTGCCCTCCTCCTCATAGACAAAATCTGTCCATAAGGCATCCTCTTCCTGTATTTCCTGGACTTTTGTTTCAATGTCTAATGCACAGTATTTACCAAGGGTCAAAATTCTGACCCGTTGCTGCTCCTGTTTGCAGCCAATTATCATGACTTTTCTCTCTTGCTCCTGTACTTTCTAGACTATTGATTTTACATCAAGTGTTGAAAACTTAATTAGAGCCAAAGACTTGGCTTCTTGTTTTTCATCTCTTTGCCTACAACCAGGCATCATTGTCATCCTTAACGACAATCTCTTCATCAGCACTCTCTTGGACTAAGTGCTTCAGGTGTGTCACTTCCTCATCAGTCGTCACTTCGGCTGAGCCATCAGATTTCCTCAGTATACTGAGTGGGGTCACCCCCTCAATATACAGTTTGGCCTCTGCAAAGTCTGCACAGGTTATGAAGGGTTGAGGATCTGCATCAATTTCCTCCGTCTCTCCATTGCCTAAGGCCATCATAATTTTCTGGTGCAAAGAAGAAGGCACACATTTGTTAGTGTGGATCCAATCTCTCCCAAGTAAAGCATTGTATTTAGCATTACTGTCGATTACGAAGAATGTTGTCATGCAGTCCCTGGTTCCCATACTCAGATTGATGGGTAGAATTCCCTGAGCCATCTGTTTGTCTCCAGCAAAGCCAGCGATGGTTGTACTGGTTGGGATCAACCTAGGATTCTTTTTCCCTAATTTCTTCAAAGAAGACTTCGGTAGTAAATTCATTGCTGCCCCATTATCTATCAGGACTCGGTTCAATTGTATCCCATCGAAGAAAGCCTTGATGTACAAAGGCTTGACATGTTGTGTCATAGAATTCGAGGGATATTCAAAAGGATATGAGAGGTTAATGCTCACCTCTTCTTCGCTCTCATATTCAGTTTCCATTGGGATAGCCATTCCAGAATCATCCTGTACCATACTCACTTGTGAATCTTCACTAGAGACTGGAATTGGATCAACTTCTTGACCATCCTGGTTCTCATCTCCAGTTTCGAACTCATGAGGTAGTATATGTACCATATTGACTGATACCGGAGGAAATGAGCCAAACTGGATGGCTGGCTGTGCCTGTTTCCCCTCTTGGCTACCTTGGTCAGTTACCTCAGAAGCATCCTGCATGCTGCATTCTGGCACTTCATTGCTAACAGGTTCCTTCGAATGGTTTTCCTCGACTGGTTTTTCAACCAAAAATGTTTGCTCAGCCATGAAGGCTTCGAACATTTCTTCTTCCACCATTTCTTTCTTTTGGCTTATGCCAATCTCTTCTTCTGTCTCGCTACCACTCTCCATCAGAGCCTTCTCCAACCTTGCTAAGCTAGCCTTCTCTCTGGCTTTTAGTTCAGAATGAACCTTGGCCAACTGTTCTCTGCTGCAAACCACTTTGTTCTGTGGAATTGGCTTTGGAGCATGGTCTGACTTTGGATTCTTCTTTCCTTCTGTCTTGACCAGTGAAGAACTCTCTCCACTTTCTTTCAGATCTTGCTGGTACTGGGTGTACCTGCGCTGAATCTTTCTCCTTTGTGATCTTGAAATGACTGGGACCATATCTGGTTCCTTTGTCTTTGGGTGTTTAAGCAATACCCAATTGTTCGGAGCCACCAAAGGAGGCTTGACCATCCTGCCTTGGTTTCCAACATCCCTTTGGGCAGGCACTTCCCTAGGCTTGTTCTGCATTACAAACCAATCTGGAACCCCAGGTACCCACGAACTTACTAACCCAGATGTTGAACTGTTTCCTTCTACCTTCGAAGCCATCTTCGAGGCTGGCTGTGAAGGCAATTGCTTGGCTTTGACCTCATGTTTCGAGCCTAATTCAGGTCTTCGATGAAGGTGGCCACTTTCTGTCCTGCGCGAGGTTGGTCTAGGGGGCCAATCTCTGGCTTTGACCCCATATCCTGAACTCCTCTCCAGCCTTCTTTCAGAATGACTGCTTTCCATTCTATAATAGTTAGGTGTCTTGGACTCATACAAGGCCTTTTGCCTTTAGCATGCATTCTATCCCCTGCAGGCTCAACCACTAATGGCCGCTGCCTATCACTAGCCGGATACGGCCTTTTGTTGTAAGCATTGGTTGATTTAGGACGTCTCTGTACATCCCTGTAATATTGCTTCCCATCAACTGGAAGGCCTTTCAACCATTTATAACTCAGTTTGCACCTGGGACACATCCTCTGCATTACAGCTGCTTCTAAGGAATCATCATCCAGTGCTTCCTCATCAGAGTCTCCCCTCTGGCGTGAGAAACCGTGTCCAATAGCTGGTAGATTTCTAGTGTCCTTCTTGGTAATTGTCTAGTTGGCAATGTGCATCTGCACATTGACCTCTTCCAATTCCTGTAGAGATAGATTCTGGAAGTTTGGTACAACCACATTAGCTGCACTTTCTCCAACTTCTGGAAACGGATTACTGTCAATTCTCATGGCCTTTTCTGCTTTGGCTGGGAATTTCAAACTTCCTTTCCGAATTTGTTCTTGGATCCTGTCTCGAAAAACAATGTAGTTTTTAGTCGAGTGAGACCAAGAGTTATGCCATTTACAATATACTTTTCCCTTAAGTTCATCTGGAGATGGCAGTTTTACTCCTTTTGGTAACTTAAGAAAATTGGCCGCAAGCAAATGATCAAAAATGTCATCTGCCTTGGTTAAATCGAAAGAATACTTCCTGTGAAAGTCTTTCTTTTTAAACTGCTGGTCAATCGTTTTATCCTTATGAATTAATGCTTCACAGATTACGGGTTCTTTGCCCACAATCTCTGCCGCATCGATCTCATAATTAGGATCTCTATAATATGTCTTATACGATGCATTATTTCGATCTTGTTCCTCTTCCAATAATGCTTCATATCTAGACACCTTATAGGTTAATTTCACCAAATCCTTGAATTCAGTTGAGTCAAACTTCTTTTGAAGCCTGAACACTAAGCCATTTTGAGCCAATCTCACGAATTCTGGCTCTGGCAAGATGACTCTACATTTATTTTGAGCCCTTTTAAATCTGGCAATAAACTGAGTAGCCTTTTCTTCAGGCCTTTGACTCAATCTTGCCAAGTCTGCCATGGAAACCTCTGGCTCCGATTGGAAGAATTGGGCATGAAATGCCTCTTCCATTTGTTGCCAAGTTTGAATGGAGCTAGGTGTAAGGTTGATGTACCATACAAATGCTCCCCCAGTTAGAGAATTTGGGAATAATCTCAGTTTCATAAAGTCATGATTAGTAAATTCACTGCATTAAGCAGCAAACCTAGCAACATGCTCTACTGTTGATTGATTTCCACTCCCATAGAAAAGGGTAAAATCTGGTATTCTGAACCCCCTTTGGTATTCATGTACGCTATCTATCCATTCTGGGTATGGTTTTCTGTATACAGGAGTCTGGACCCCCCGAGCCATCGGTCCACACATCTCCCTAACAATATCAGCAATTTGGTCCCTAGGGACCATATTTTGTGCCTGCTGAACCATTACTGGAGGAACAAACACAGGGTTTGGTGGACAAACTTGTGCCTATGGTCCTCTTGGTCCATAAGGTGGTACATTTGGGACTGGTTGTCTCTGTGGTGCAAATTGCTGTTGGAGGTGTGGGTAACCTCTTTGAGCCTGTCCTGCGAAAGGACCTGCGAAAGGTGCTGGAACAGGTGTTGTGTCCCTTCCATTTATGGGAAAACCTTCCAACCCCCCGGGTATAAATTCGAATAAGAGATTATTATACCCCCTAGTGCCAGGTATGGCTTCGAACATGGGATTTGTAACCATTCTTACGCCAGTTTCTTGTACTTGACCAGATCCACCAACTTGTGTGGCTTCATTGTTGAGTACTGAGGCATTTTGGCCTGTTATAGGCCTCGAAATGGGTTCATACCAAGACTGAGGTGATGGTCTTTCATAATTCTGATTACTAGTTTGACCATTAGAATGTCCATTAACTTGCATAGGCTGTTTATCTCTAGCCAATCTTTGCTGAGGGACATTTAAAACTTCCTCTGTGTGTCATGTGTTCGTTGGTTGGTGGTTATTCATTCGATCCAAAAAGGATGTTGCTCACCTTTCCATTGTGTTCATTAATTGTTGTCCCATGGCATCTACTAGGCCATCCCATGGATTTGTTGGCTGAGTAGATGGAACAGTGGATGGTCCAATTCCTTGGTTTCGTCCAACATTATGAACATATGGTTCTTGTCCAGAAGTACTGGTCTGTTCGACCATAGGTTCTGATAACATAGGAGTTTCCATAGGATGTGTTACCACGTTATCCTCTGGATTAGGTATTTCTACCTCTCATTCTACGCCTTCTTCCAAACGTTCATTTTCTCCTTGTCGTTTTCGTCTAGCCATTTTTATTAGTCCCACTGGGCGTGCCAAAAATATATGTTGACTCTTTGGCTTTCGAAGGGTATTTTTGTAAATGCGAGCGTGCCAGTAAGGATTAATCAGTCCTTACAGAAATTATAATTGCCAACCAATTATCAGACGATTGTGTTTTAGTTCTTTCAGCCTCATTGAAGAGGACTTTTACTGGTGACTTGACTTAGGAGAAATTAAGCGAAATAACAGTTAAACGAAGAGTAATTGAAGTATTTCATTAAAATGAAAACTTACAATGGTCCAAACTCAGCCTCGTAGAGGTTTACAGCAACAATCTACTTGAATCTACTTGAAACTACTCCTATGAATGAAGTGCAGAGTAGGTATTTAAAGTGCAGGAATGTAAAGAACAGGTATTTAAAGTACAGGAAATGTAAAGACTGGAAATGTAAAAACTGGAAAAGAAAATATGTAAAGTAAGACTGGTTTGTATGATCTGAGTCTAGGAGGTTTTTCTGGGAGTTTCCCTGCTATTTATACTTGTCAAGGATGACCTTCGAACTGCACTTTAAACCGTCGAACTGCTCCTCCATGATCGTCGATCATGTTGCCTTATAGGTAGTTCCACTACGCCATTACTTGCAGTTGAGCTTTCCTCTTATATTTGAATTTGAATATGAGTAACCCGTTGAAGCCACGTCACCTTGTATCTCTTTACTGATCCAGTGTTACTCAGATCACGTGAGAACCAATATTCATTGCCACGTGTACGATCAGGATCGAAGACTTGAATAATCTTCCTATATTACCCTTACTCTGCCACGTGTCGAACTGTAACTGGCTTTTACAAAATATGTAGCCAACAATAATATAATATAATATAGTTGTCTTTATAATATAGTGAACAAACTTTAGAATAGAATGAGCATACTAAACAATACACTCCTTTGTAAGTATTTTGTATAGATAATTTAGCACAATGGTGAACAAAATATAACATATATGGTAGTGCTACATGCATTAATTGGTATACCAATTAGTGTATTAACATATGTTATGACATAATTATTTCAAAATTATGACCCACCGTTTATACAAATTACAAATATTAAAATTTCTAAAATTATGATACATCATATATTAGTAAACTAATTGGTATACCAATTAGTGTGTATAGCATTATTAGTGTGTATAGCATTAGTGTGTATAGCATTATTCTAACATATATGAACTTTAAAAATACAACAAATAAGTTCTTAAATACATAATGTTACCAAAAAGAAGGAAAAAAAAAAAAAAACCAAATAAAGAGTTTTTGAGACTGGTTTCCTATGCAGTGAATATCCTGCATAATGAGAAAGATAACATTATTCATAAATCATTCATAGTTCATGCAGAAAATGTGTGACTTTTTTTTTTAAGAAAATAAATTTTACTTTAATATTTTGATCCATATAAAAATTGCATAAGTAATTTTTTGATATTTATAGATCTATCGTTATGAGTGTATTTAACTTTACTGTCAATTTATATTATTAAAATCTTTTATACGAATCATAAGTAATAATATGTTAAAATTTATCAAAAAATTATGTAATGGATTTACTTTTGCGCCATTAAGTTCTAGTCATGATATTTGGCCATCATTTGATTTTTCCCTTTTATTATTGTGAGTAATAGGTGTATCCGAATAGAAAATAGGAAATAATAATTTTTTTATGCAACCATAGCGAATTACAAAGAGAGAATGAAATTTTTTTGTCTTCAAGGTAGAGTTTGTTTATATATCAAACTCTGTGTTTCTTTTTTTTTTTTAAATAAATAAAAGCATGTTGATTGTAAGTTCTAACTAGTGCACTGGTTTGAGTCTAAATTTGACCCTTTTAGATTATATTACATATATATATATATATAAATAGTGACCATATTTTTTTGAGCCAATTTGATAAGAGATATAAACATAAACCTATTCAATTAAAAACAATTTATTAATCAAATACTATTGGTTTCAAACTCTAACAATAAACTAACTTTTATTTAAAAAATAGAAATTAAAATAATAATAAATATAATAAATAAATAAAAGAAAAAAGAAACTTTCAATCTTAAATAAATTTAAATTTTGAATTTCAATATGATTATAAAATAAATTATATATTTATAAATAATTAAATTTGGGAGTCTAATTTCTCATTCTCTTTTTGAATAAATGAATGTTTTTTGCGAAGGTAGTTATCGTACAGTGGTTTCAGGTGAACATGAAATCCATCTTAAATCCAATTTTTTAGGGAGCGTTTGAGAAACTCTTCGATCAATCACGTCGAGAAAGTACTACTCGTCAACGGCGATGTGCCGTAATGACTCTTGAATTAGATGACGATGTTGGTACCATCACCTCTGAACCTCATGGCAGCCTCTCGCCATTGATTAATCACTTTTCGTTATTGCACAACTTCCTCTCCGCTCACTCACAACCGTGTTGTCTCCACCTGTTGCTGCCAATCAAAACATCTCACCTTTACTCGAGATCTAGACTTCGACCATTGTCTTAGGCAACTAGTTGATGCAATTTCTTTCAACAACTTCTAATGCGCGTCATGATTGCCATATTCTAACTAATCTTATTAAGTATTAATCAAACTTTCTCCAACTAATTTGCAACCTATGCTCTGGTGCAACCATTCATACATTCAATTATTTTCTCTTTTCATATTCAACGAAGGTGTTTATTTTTTATGTGGTGAAATGGGTGAGTGATGGGTGTATGGCAAGGAATGATGCTGCTCTAGCCATGGGTGAGGGAAGAAAAGGCAACGACAAAAAGGGACGTCGCCGAACATGATGCGTACGAGAGACAAAACGGAATGATGCTGCTCTAGCTATGGTAGCTTGCTTGGTTAGGTTTTTCAAAAAACACTTTTCAGAAAATTCTACTTTCTTATTTTCTGTATTTTTTTATTTTTACTGAATTTTTTTAATATTTTAAGCAATTTTTTTTTTTACTTTTTAGACATAGCTAACATAAATATACCTAAAAATTAAAAAATTTGTGAAAAAAACATTTTAAAAATTCACTAAATACCAAAAATATAAAAAAAATATGAGAATTCAGTACATTTTTTGTATTTTTATGTATTTTTTTAATTTTTTAAAATATTTTTTCATAAATTTTTTACTTTTTAGATACATTTAAGTAAGGTGCATCTAAAAAAGAAAAAAATGTTTAAAATTTTAAAAATATAAACTAAAAACAAAAAAATACGAAAACAAAAAAACTCAATTGTCAAAAAATTTAATTTAAAAAACTCAAACCAAACACACTAATTTTTATTTTTATTTTTATTTTTTCAAATTTAAATCATTGAATAGACAAAATGATGAAGTGGCATCATCTCATTCACAAAACTGGACCGTCCAATTTTTTGGTAAATTGCAGATAAACCACTCTCTTGTTATAGTAGTAGATAGATGTAAGCAACGATTTGTACATACCTTTTCATTCAGATGTGACAATGCTTCATGTTTGTCGTTTCATTGAAATCCAATTAATAATAGAGTATTTTCGAAGGGCTTTGATAGAGACTCCCTCCAATCACCACCTCCACCAACCCCCCCACACACGTGGCGGGTGGTGATTGAAAAAAAAAAAAAAAAAAAAAAAAATTGACCAATCAGAGAGAGATGGGGTCAACGAGGTGGGGGAAAAGGGGATCCGGATCTTTTTCCATTTTCGAAATAGAAGAAAAGTTGAAAAGTAGTAGAGTTATGAAAAAAATAATCATATTATGAAGTTTGAAGGTGTTTGATATTTTTGAAGGTGTTTAAATTCTGGAAGGTGTTTGCTTGTTCGGTATATGTAGGTTGTTACCTGATGTTTAATAAGTTTGGGAGAGTATTTTCGGTATACGAAAAAAAGTAGAAAACATATGTACTCTTTAGATTTTTAAAATAGTAGTAGATTACCATCACAAGAACACAATTTATGGGCATTAGAGAAAAAATTTATATGACAAAATATACTTTGTTAACTTTTAACTTTCACTTAAATTCTACTTTAATTTCTCATATTTCAACTTTCACGGAGACTTTAAACAATGAGATGACAGGAAGAACAAATTGAAACATGAGTTAAAATTGAGTGAAAATTTTAATTTACTTTAAAATTTTCAATAACGCTATATACCAATAAAAAATTATTGAAAAAAATTACTTAAAAAGTCACATGAGTAAAGCATATTTATTCTGAGTGTGACCCACGTCATATCAACTTTAAATCTATACTATATAACTTATTCTCAAGACACAAATTCCGGGTGTATAGCACTAATATTTTTCCAAAAAAAATCATGTTTAAAGGCATACTCTAGGAATCAGATGCTTTGGAATTAGAATTGTCAAATGCTTATTCTGTTTTTGGAGAATGTTTTGTGAACAAAAGAGTAAGCACATTCCTTAATAAAGGGCATACACATAGATATATGGAATTTTGCCTGCATGTTTCAGCTTAAACCAGTCGAATTTGTGGTTCAGAATTCACATCATCAACTACCTTTGCTTGCTTCTTCTTCAACTGTTTTTGTTTCTCAGACTTAGAACAACACGACTTTCTATATGTTTAAGAACACACTTGCGAATTCTTATTCTATTCTAGTTTTATACCTTCTGATAAGAACAGTAGCATCTTATTCCACTTATCAGGATCTTCATTACAGAGAAGAACATATACAGAGGTGATCTGTGATCTAACCTCACATTAAAATGAGATTGAAATCGCATCGAGATTCTAAATTTGATTTTTTCTCATAATTTTAATTGACATACATGGTTTAGAACATGTACAACTCTACATCGATAGGTCAAACGTGACCCTACCTTAAAAATGTTAACCAATATCGAGACTGTAAATTTCAAAATAATTCATTTTAGTAATTGAGTCAGACTCCATTTTTATTTTTGAAAATCTTAGGTTATGCAGGTGGCCTATTAGACAATGGCATATTGTTTATACAAAGATGGTGTACATCATATTTCTCTACTATTATTGTTTAGTTAGAGCATTTTTAGAGCCCATTGGTGTCAGAATATTAGTCAGTTAGCAAAGTAATACTTTTATTTCTTCTCCAATGGTGTGGTTATCTGTATTGTTAGCTAAGAAATTTGTTAACTTGCTCGCCAACTGTGACTACACACTTAGCAAGCATAGAAGGGACACACTGATCGAAGGAGAAAGAGTGCCTCCTGCCTGTACCATTTTTGCCTTTTTCATTTTTGGCCATCTTACTTTGGAAAAAAAATTATTATTTTATTGTATATAGTTGTTTTTTATATTTACATAATATACACTTTAACACACATAACCATACCATTGGAGTGCTTACACACTCTCTAAACTAACCAACACACACAAATGAGTTTCACTTTTCACACTTTTTGTCATATAACACACTTTGTAATCATTCCATTGGAGATGCTCTTAATTAACTACATTTACATACTTTTATTTGAGAGTTCAGAAAGTCAATCGTTACTAAATGCAAAAAATGATAATTTATTCTTTATTGAATGTCTTTGTTAGATTGTTTATTTCTTTCATATTATTGACCCAAAAAAAAAGTCATTGATTACTGATTCATTTAAATGCTTAAGTTATTAGATGGAATGATAATTTTATTATACTGTAATTAGATTATTGATCACTTATTACTTTGTTAAATGCTTAAATTATTAGAAGCGTAAGTTACTTTTGTTGTTGGTATCGCAATATGTTACTGATTGAGGCCGAAATGTATAACATTGAAGTCGACAATTGAGATTTTTTAACCCTCTTCTTGATGTAATTTTGTACATTTTACTAGTGTTTGATGTGAATCAGATTGAATGTGTTTGAAGTACAAAACGAGCAATAAAAATGAATTTTTTTGTGGCCTCTTGTTTTGAAATTCAACTCATTCTGAAAAATCCACATGTGTGGAGGGTTTTTCCACAAGTGCGGTGACATTTCGCGCATGTGCAGCCCAATCTCGTTTTGCATTCGTAACTTTCTAAACCTATTTTGAGGCCTGCAAGGTATAAAAAGAAGAAAAGAAAGCTGGAGAAGGTTCTGATATTTTTTCAAAGAAAAAGAAAGGCTAGGGTTTGGAGAGAGAAAAGCTTGAAGTTTCAAGGATGTCTTCTATGGTAATTTCCCCCTATACCTCTTCCCACTCCTTTATGAGTAGCTAGTCTTCAATTTTCTAGAGTTTTAATGAAACTTTAGCCATATAAAGAGATTTTTCTTAGGTTTTGATTGTGTAATGGTTTGAACAAATATATGAATGTTTTAGAAGTTTATAATAATATTTCTTTTCATCTTTTTAGGTATTTACTTTATGTGATTGTTAAATACTTTTCATACATTCGTTTTCTTTGTGTTTGTATTCAAAGTATGAGACGAGTCATATTACTAGAGACAAGTCGTGTTGCTACCGTAGTTTAGAGCGAACGACTCATGCTACTTGAGATGATTCATGCCTATGCGTTGAATGTGACAATCCTCTTGATCAATGTTTCAAACTTGTAATTGGGAAATATTGGATAGTTCAACCCGGATTGCAATTGACGGCTGATGTTAAATCTTATTTATATGACTCATGGTGAATTTTTGTTCTAAGATTTTTCTAAAATTAATATCCCAAATCCTAATTTTAATTGTCAATTCAATTTTTCAATTTCATTTTAATTCTCATTTAGTCATATTATCCATCAATCTTTTTATCAAAATTAATTTAAAAATTTAACAATTAAATTAGTTTAATTTCACAATTGTCTATGTTTATCAATACCTAATTTTGCCATTCTTCTAAAGGATTTAAGCATAATTTAATGTTTATTTTGATGTGCCCAACCACCCATCAATTACATCATGTGTACCAAAATTCTTTACACAACAGGTTCTATTTGCATGACATTAATCCCACTGATGCTTGACATAAAAATGAAAAAAAATTAATATTTGTCATCACATAAATTTTATCTACTTCTTAATAAAAAAAACTATTGAAATTTATTTAACACATTAGCTCATCTCATTTACCCGTTGGATATGGCTGGTGTCTACGGTTGTGACTAGGATTGTAAATGAATAGAATCATTTGTCTTGGTATAGGTTTATTTGAACCCGATCCATTAAATTTTTATAGTGTTTGGGTTTGAACTTGAGCTCGTTAAAATTTTAATAAATAAATCCAAACATTCTCAGGCCCGGTCCTGAGATTTCTGGGATCCAAAGCCGATAATCAACTAATAAATTTCTGGGGCCCTTCACATTTGTTTTTTTCATTGAAAAAAAAAATGAAAGTAAAGGACAAAAGATTTGTGTCAAAATCACAAAAAATACTTAACATTATATTACAACAACTAATAAGTATCACTTGATTCTCGCTTTTCTTGCATTTTTAGAAGCAAATAAATGAATAATACTTGCATAATCTAATTTTTTTTTTTGCAAAATCATATTCAATGGATGATAATGCTAATTATTTTAAATGGGTCTTTCAATTTTTTAATGGATCAATTTATTTTAAGTTAATTTGGGCATTCCTTAATTTTTTTTGGATTTAAAATATACTTAATATATTACACTAAACTATAATAGGAGAGGTCCTTTTTTTTAGTCTATTTCAATGGATAACAATGCTAATTTTTTTGAATGGGCCTTTTAATTTTTTAATGGGGAACTTACTGATAAGTCCCATGTACCAAGTTCAAGACCCAGCTAATCCTCAAACAAAACACTTGCACCAATTAGTCCAATACATTTTTAATTGTTACCAAAAAATCCTTCTTTTTTTTTTTTTAAAATTTACAGACACTGTTCACATCTTACTACCGTCGGACTTCCGTCAAACGGTCGCCGGAGATTCGTCGGAATGTTCAACATCGCCGGGAAGTCCCCGGACTATCACCGGGAAGTCACCGGAGTTTCGCCGGAAGTTCACTAGAGTGTTAAGAACGTTAATGGAAGTCGCCGGAATGTTCAGAACGTTCACTGGACGTTAAGAACATCACTGGAGACTCACCGGAATGTCTAGAATATTGTCGGAAATAAAAAAGAATAAATGGATAAATTATAGCAAAAAAAACATAGCAAAATGTGCTAAATATTGGTAAATTAAAAGGAAAAAAAAATGAAACGACAAAAAACAGCAACAATGGAGAAAACATATGTTATTTTTCAATTTTTGTGAGGTTCAAGCAAATAATCTCCACATAGTGATCAAACTGAAAAGTAAGTTTTGAACCTGTAAAATGTTACAGTTTCAAAACAAAAATCTATTAAGCATTTATCCTTATTAATCAAACTGAAAAACATGTTATGAAACTGTAAAATTTTACAATTCTAAAAAATGTTATAAAACTGCAAAATTTTACAGTTTTAACCCATGATTCATTCCAGCACCAAAAAAAAATTTGAAACTGCAAAATTTTACAGTTTTCACCGCCTGTAACAAAAACTCGAAAACTACTTGTTCAGAATTTGAAAATTTTCTCCATTAGAACAGAAAAATAGAAGTGTATAGCAGAGAGAAAAAAAAAAAAAAGAGATCGAAGGAGAAAGGCGGATGTAGAGAGAGGATTGTACTCCGGCAACTATTTTTTGTTTAGATATAGTCAAATCTGATGTAGATCTACTCAGATCTGATGTAGATCTGAGTAGATCCACATCAGATTTAAGTAGATCCACTCATCTTCTTTGTCGGAAAAATATCATCTTCTTCGTTGGAAATATATCATCTTTGCCGTCGGTAAGAGTGAAGGCATGAGTTGATTTCGATGGTTGGTGGTTATCGGTGAACCCCGATCAATGGAGAAAGACATGATCACCGGTCGTCATCCATGACCAAGACGATGAGAGAAAAATGCAGAAAAAAAGAGAGAGGAAAACGTAAAGAGGGAGGCAAAAAGCAGAGAGAGAGAGAGAGAAGAAAGAAGGACTTTTGGGTCTACTCAAAAAGTTATGGGATTAAATGGTATCCACATGTTCTACATGGGACTTGTGGGTAATTTTCCCAGGTCAATTTATTTTAAGTTAGTTTAGGTCTTCTTTAATTTTTTTGAACTTAAAATATACCTAGTATATTACACTAAACTATAATAGGAGGGGTCCCTTTTTTGAGTTTATTTTGAGGGGCTCTAGGCTATGGCCTTGTGGGCCTATGCCCAAGGCCGGCCATAAACATTCTAAAGTTGGGCTCGTTTAACATTTATTTAAATGATAGAATAAATATATTATTAATATATTAAATAATATGAAAATATGTATACAAAATAGGATAAATATGTTAGTTATATATTTAAATAATGTAAATGTAAATAATTGCTAAATTATATAATATAAGAAAAAAACATTATGAAATCTTTGAGCTTGAAACTCTTAATACAAAATTTTCAATTTTTTTAGTTTATAAAATATAAATACACATGTCATTCAATCATTGGTTGATTACGTTTCAAATCTATTTAATAATTGATTATTTAATTCATAAAGTAATAATTATCAAATCACTTCAATTTGGAAAGTAAATTAATTTTTGAATTGTAATTAATTTCAAAACACATTTATTTTAATGATTTATTATCAATATGGTAATATTTGTATAAAAATGGATATATTACATTATAATATTTTTGAATTATTTATACTAAAAAATAATCCAATTTATTATATTTTTATTTATAAATAAGCTCTTACTATGAAAAATATTACGCGTAACATGGACAATGTATGTTTTTTTTAAATATAAAAGCACACATGTCATTTAATCATTGGTTACTATGAAAAATATTATGTGTAGTACAATTTCATATAAATTTTTTTGTTAGAAGTTAAAATCTTTGCAATTTAATTTATAAATTCGTGCTATAAACTGAAAATATTCATTAAAAAATCATCCGTACATGGAAGCAAAAATCATAGCATGATATAAAACCCGTGCACAAGTTAATTAACACTAAAATATAATTTATTTTTAAATTTTAACAAGTTTCAAAATTATAACCAATCAAATTAAGGGGTTGTTTGGAGTGTTCTAAATAAGTGTATTTTTTGACTTTTTATAAAAAGATGTGTAAAAAAGTAAAGAGGAGATATTGATTGATGTGACCAAAAAAAAAATAAAAAGATAAAAAGATGAACTAAATTAGTGTATGCCAAACCACTCCTTAAACTCATTAATAAATATACTAGCTTTTCTTACGTGTGTTAGACTGAATATATTCAGAAATGCTATTTATTTATTAAAATTACAAAGTAACTGATGTAATATATTATAAAATTAAAATTAATATATAATACACTCTAATACAATATTCATTGTTATAAGATTTTGAATATTTATTAAAACAATTGACATTATATTAATATTTAAAATTTAATTTCTTTGTTATAACAAGATTTTTAGTTATTTTTTTAATTATGAAAGGGTTTATTTAAGAATAGAAACTTAAAACCCATACATTAGTTTATATAACTTAAAAAATAAGTCCGTACATGAGTTTCAATGTAAAGGATTGATTAAGAATGAGTTTACAAATTAAAATTCATTTTTATTAAATTCATTCCCAAATATAAATTTTATTTATAGCACGATATGATTTTATTATAAATAAAAAATTATTACTCTAATGTAATGTAATTTTACTTAACAAAATTTTATTGAATAGTGTAACCATTTTAATGTTTTGAAGTGGGTTATAATCCACTTCTCAGATTATAACCCACTTCCTCTCTCACAAAAAAGCTGTTTATAAGTAATTTTTTTATCAAAAAACTGATTATAACCATCTTCCCAAAATAGCCCTTAGTATGATTAATTTAATGAGATAAATACATACTTGATTAATGTTTTGAAGTTATCAATTTCATTAGTTAACATTATATCTTCCATGATAACTGAAACTATTATACTATTTTATTAATGATTAAATGAATAAAAAATATTAAAATTTAATGTAAAATTGACATTCAAATAAAAGTGTATCGAACATTTTATTATAAATATCTTTCCAACTTAGATTAAAATTTTAGTTTACATAAATTTTCAATTTATAGTTAATATTTAGTTCATGAACACTCCAACACTACTTTTGAATATTCATATTGGTGACCCGACTGAACGAATGTGGTGACGCTAAAATGTAATATTAATTTTTGCAAAATAAGATTTTTTATTACATTAATCAATTTTCAAAATTTTATTTTAACAACACATAGAACATTCTATATAAATCATATTATTAGTGTAACACTGAAACAAAAAAAATAAATCACTTAGGCTTTTATGAAAAAATTTATAATTAAATTCATTTTTTTTCTCCATGCATGGTATGGGTTTACTATTAGTGTATTTATATGGAAATAATAGTTAATTATAGATAATACATTTATAATAGTGGTGGTAGATATTATAATTTTGGTAAAAGATTGACTTTTTTTAAATATATATATATTTTTATAGTATGTTTATATATATTGCATATACAATTGTATAATCAAAATTTCAATTGTAATTTTAGTCTCATACGCAAGTATGAATTTTTTTTTGACTCGTTAAGTCTCGTGAACAAATTCAAACTCGAGTTCAATTCATTAAATTTTTATTAAATTCAAACTCATTAAAATCTTAATAAACAACTCTAAATATATAGGGGTTGTTTAGAATGAACTAAAATAAGTGTACTTTTTGATTTTTTGGACTAAAAAGTAGAGGAAAAAAAGATTGTTATTTGGGATAATTTTTTGACTTTTTACGAAAAAATGTGTATTAAAATATTATATAAAATAGTAAAATTATCATATTACCCCTAAATATATAATTGCCTACTGATAGTAATGGTACCGTCATGCATACGGTTGGCAGCAAGATGTATAGGACCAGATTGCCTATGGTGTTGTTCGAACTGGACGGTGTTGTTCGGCCCGTGGGAGCTCACCATGTGTCTCGTTTTGATAATCAGAACCATTCAATGTGTAGAACTCGTCGAGTACTATATGCTTGTAAAAAATCACGTTGATTGGATATCGATAGCTATTTGATTGGATTAGTTTTTTGTCAACCGTTACTTTGTGTACCGTCCATTTTTCTTTATACAAAACTAAATTGATCATATAGTTATCGATATCTGATCAACGTAATTTTTTATAAACATATAGTACTCGATGATTTCTACACATTCAACAGTTCAAATTATCAAAAAGGGACCTGTGATGGGCCCCTACAGGCTGAACAGCATTGTCCTGTCCTGTGTATCCTGAGAAATGTATCCGGTTGTCTAATATGTACTAGCAGCAGTGCAGACAGCACATCACTTCAATACACTTTTTGACTTGTACTTTTTTTTTAAAATTTATTTTTTTTAATTTCTTTTTGTGAATAGTAATAACTTTTTGATTTTTTTGATAACTTTTTGATTTTTTTATCTTTTTCCATAGATGCCAAACCAACCCTAAAATTCAACTTATTTACCGTCCTAAGACCATCTCCAACGCTTCACCAAACCTGTCATCAAATTTGAAATTTGGTGAAAAAAGCACTGTTTGGAGTTCCAACGGTTTCACCAAATTGATATCAAATCGAGAATTCACCAAACGTTTTACCAAAGTGAGGATAGACTCCGCATTTCACCAAAACACTGTGCATGACCGTTGGGGGAGACGAACCGGTTGATCAGCCGGTTGACCAACCGATCGACCACCAAAAGGTTCAAACAGTTCCAAAAAAAAATTCAAACAGTTAAAAAAAAAAAAAAAAAAAATTTTCCTTACTGGTCGACCAGCCGGTCGACTACCACAAGGTTCAAACAGTTCAAAAAAATTGGTTCAAACAGTTCAAAAAAAAAAAAAAAATTCCTCTTATCGGTCGACCAGTCGGTCGACTGGCCAGTTGACCAATCGATTGTCCCGGAGCAAATTTGATAAAAAGTGAAGCATTGGAGTCAATGGTATCAAATTGAGAAAAGCATCCTTTTTTTCATCAAATTTGATGACAAAAGAAGTTTAGGGTTAGAGATGCTCTAACCTAACAAAAAAAAATTGCTGAACTTAATTAATGGAGGGCTTGAACACTATTTTCACGAGCGAACCGATACCATACCTTATATCAGTATATATTTAACCATGGTTGGCAAGCATAGTAGTGATGCTGTCACCATCTTGAATTAGGTTCTATTCAACCAACCCTCAGAGAGAGAGTGATGGCATCACTTTGGGACCAAAAACATTGCAAACAGCTGGAGATCAGTGTCTCTTTGTGCTTTTTAATAAATCAAATGCTTTGCACAACACAAAGGATCCGAATCGCCCATGGAGCCCCCCAACCCATCCCATCCCCACCCCCACTGAAAGAGAAGCCTACCTTTATGTTTATCCATCCACCACAACAAAGGTCCCCCCAACACTTATCACCTACAAAGTAATAACCATTTTAGATACCAAAACTATACAGGAAAAATGACTTGTATATATGTGGAAACCTAAATTCATTGACATGTTTGATTTGGATTCTAACAATTTAATGATATCTCATCACTACAGGTCATTATTTGTACAGAAAGTACGTCTTTTTGGTGAGTAGATTTTTACCCAATCTAACCCAAGCTTGTATTCCAAACGGACTAGCTTGAATGAGGCTTGGGTTGCACCAGAGTTCAGGGTTTGAAACCTAACTTTCTAATTGACCTATTGTCCATACAAGAAATGTGAAAAAAATAAACTTAAAAATATGAATTTGAATCTTAAATTGTTTGGCTAAGTCCTCCCATTTGACAAAAGGTGGCCCACATGCCCGTTATATTTTTTTTTAATAACTTTCATCATAAAAATCATGTATATATTTTTTTGGGTGTAATGTGTGAATGCATTATAGCATTTCTCAATGTTAAATATATCTAATCCTTGATATTAATGATATAGAATTGTTCAAAATTAACCTTACCACTCCTATTCCAAATATGCAAATAATATTTCTTCTATTTTCCCCCATAAAATATCACATTAAAATTTACAAGCTCATCACATAAGAGAGATGATCCATGGTTTGACTTGAGCTGGCCTATCCTTGTATATGAGACCCAAAAGTTAGTCCCATATGAACAAATTAATGAAAAACAAACTAGTTATACCACTTTCAATATTGCCAAACACCACCATGTGGCCAACAAAATGAGACAGCACCCAATAATTAAAAGATCTCCTGTAGACACCTTGCCTTTTTCTCATTGCTGTCCTTCCAATAATTGTACCGTACAACTATTGATTATGCCCCCCTTCTCAACCATTTTTGAATGATCATGCCCTATAAGTATATAACGAGTCAATTTTTTTTTTATAGTGCACATAGCCAATTAGTAAGTTACGCAAATTTTGTTAATAAGTTCAAAATATGTATGTAAGTTTGATTTGTTTACTTAATGAGTCGATTTCAAAATACTTCTCACTTGTAAATTTTTGAAAAAATTTCAATTAAGTGTAGATTTTAAAAAAAATTACAGATAAGTGATACATTTTATACACTTTAATAATTAAATTCATAACCTTTTTCATGAATCAATAATAATTTTCTAATACTTCCACTGTTTGGCAACTTTCCCTAAATTTTTCTCTTTTATAATTATTTGAAATCTTTCTTGTTATTTGATTGTTGAGTTTATATTTTATTTTATGCTTTTGTTAATTTGTTTTTGAACCCTTTTATACATATTTGGCATACACTAATTTAGTCAATCTTTTTATTTTTTTTATTTTTTTTAAATCACATCAATTAATATTTTATCTCTATGTTGTTTGGGGTGTTCTAAATAAGTGTACTTTTTGTCTTTTTGGACTAAAAAGTTGAGGAAAAAAATATAGATGTTTGGGTTAACTTTTTGACTTTTTATGAAAAAATATGTATTAAGGCCTCGTTTGGGAACAGACTAATTTAGTAACTTTTTGGCTATTTGGCTAAAATATGAGCTAAAAAAAACTAGTATGTTTGGGATGACTTTTTGACTTTTTACGAAAAAATGTGCAAGAAGTAGAAAGAAAAGAGAATCTTTAACTTTTTGGTATGGGTTGTTGGCTTTTTGGCTTTTTTAGTAATTTTTTGACTTTTTGGCTAAACCGGCCTGTTGCCAAACGAGGCCTAAAAAATTGTATAAATAAGTGTGTAGGAGAAGATTGTGATGGAAGTGATGGACTAGCTGTACAGTGAGGGACAGTGGGTGCAGAGTAGGGGGAGGGGAGATGATTCTCTGCTTTTTGGGCAGTGAATTGAAGGTGTTGTTCGGCCCGTGGGGGCCTACCATAGGTTCTGTTTTGGTAATCAAAACCGTTTGATGTGTAGGACTCGTCGAGTACTATATACTTTTAAAAAATCATGTTGATCGGATATCGATAACTATCTTATCGGATTAGTTTTTTTTTCAACTGTTAACTATAACACTATCAATTTTATAAATTTTAACTGTTTTGATCATATAGTTACCGATATCCGATCAGCGTGATTTTTGACAGGTATATAGTACTCGACGAGTTCTACACATTCAGCGGTCCAGATTATTAAAATGGGACCCGTGATGGCCTCCACGGGCCGAACAACACCGTGTTATGTGTACACCTAAACAAGTGCAATTTTTCCTACAACAATGCTCCGCCTGCTCTACCGTTATGATTGTTTGAAAAGGAAGATGGTGTAAAATTAATTTTTTAATTGTTTTTTGGGTGAATAATGATAATTTTTTAACTTTTTGAGTACCTTTTTGACTTTTTGGCTTTTTTTGGAGTACCTAAACCAGGCCATATTTTTTTTTTTTTATAAAAAGTTAAAAAATACACTTATTTAGAATATCTCAAACAACCCAATCTCATGAGAACATATTGAAGTTGAAGATATCTTTCTTGTTATATTAATTATTGAGTTAATACTTTTTGTCATATGCTTTTGTTAATTTGTTATTCAGTGGTGTTATATATACCAATTAAAGTATTAACTAGTGTATTAATATTAGTTATGACATTATTATTGACTCTACTCATTATACAAATTACACAAATTAGTGCATATAGTATTATTCATTAGAAAAATACTTGATAGTTCGAATGGCTCGAATGTATCAAAATGATATTATTTTACCCTAAAAATGACATCGTTTTGAGACATTTAAGTCATTTAACCTATGAAAATTTGAAATACTAAGAGGTTATTTGAGATGATTTAAATAAGTATACTTTTTAATTTTTTATAAAATATGAATTAAGTATAAATTAAATTTAAAATAATATGATAAAAAAATGATACGATTTAAATAAAAATAATATAATTTAAATAGAATAATAACTTTTTTAACTTTTTAAATTAGGTGAACAAATTCTAACCATTATCGTATTCATAAAGGAAAAAACCCTTTTATACAGTTGACAATCACATTTAATGCAAGTCATTAGATAGTGTCGTGCTTCCCAATAAGAAAAATGATCCTCCTTCATTTTTAAGGGTTGCTATGCCAGTGATGTTACAGACACCAAAAATTTTATTAAAAATTTTACTAAATGTTTTATATGGGTGTGGGATCCACACAATGTGGGTTCCATGTGGGTCCCACACCCATATGAGACATTTGATAAAATTTTTAATAGAATTTTTAGGGTCTGTAGTATTTTTGTTGCTATGCTGTTATCATTTTTTAACTTTTAATGTCAATCCACACAACATCTGCCACGTGTATACTCACGGTATAAATATCTTATTTAGATAAATATATTTAATTATTTTTTAAATATATTAAAATTGAGTAATACTAGGGGTTCTAAAAATTTTATTAAAATTTTTATCAAATGTCTCATATGAGTGTAGAACGTACATTATGTGAGTCTCACACCTATGTAAAATATTTAGTAGAAATTTTAGTAGAACTTTTGAAATATCTAACATTTTTAATTAAAATTTTCGCATACCATAGCACTGCCTTGGTCAACATGTTGCAGCACAAGCCGCAGTTAGATCTGATCAAATGCGATCAAGGGACATGACTATGGGATCAGATCCGTCAAGGCCTATAAATAAGTTGCGAAATCAGCTATTTTAATCCATCTAAAATATTTAGAAACATTCCAACAATTCTCTCTCCGTCATAAGATTCATGATTTTATTGACGAAGAGATCATAACTCCACCAAAAAGACCTCAGGCCACTACTTACCCATTACCTTCACACCTTAACCTAATCCATACACTCAACATATGCACCTGCGCGCGTCCTTGGCAGCCTGACTTATGCGAGGCCTGGGCAGCATAGAATGCCCGCGGCCTTGGCAGCATGGCAGCGTGGCTTGCGAGCGGCCTAGGTAGCGTGGCATGCCCGCGACCTAGGCTGCCATGAAATTGGGGTGCGACCTAATGATCTAGTAGTTACATCTTAGGTTGTAGTGAGTGAGAGGTTAAGGATTCCAGTTGATGGAACAACGGCGACCATTCAATTCTAATTTAACTATACTAACATACTAATACTATCTTAAAAAAAAAAAAAAAAAAAAAATCTCATCTTTTAAATTCTCTAGGAAAAAAGTAGTGACATTCTTATAGTGACAAATAAAACTTTTAGATTTAATATAAAATGCGCAAAGTATATTAAACCCCTTGCAACTATTAATTATTTATATTTTATTTCTTAATATTTTAAACTCACCAATTACTTCTTCAAATTATTTGAATTTGAACATTAATTCATTATATTAGTCATCTGTTAGATATTTGAATGAAAAATTATCAAGTGATGTACACATGATGATTATATTAAATTTTATGATTAAATTATCCTATTTTATCTTTTGTAAAAATTTAATATAATCATTATGTGCATAGTACTTAACAATTTTTATCTAAATATTTAACAAATAACTAACAGAAGAACTTAATATTCAAATTTAAATAGTTTGAGGGGGTAATTGTTGAGTTTAAAACATTAGAGGAATAAAGTGTAAATAGTTGATAATTTGACAGAATTTAATATAATTTGCCCTATGAATTTTTACAATATTTTATTTTATTTTTTAAAAAATGCTAAAAATAGTTCTAGGGATTGTTATTAGTGTTAATTTTTTTTTTATTTACAAAAAGTGCATTGGAGTGAATTAAAATGTGTAAAATTATCTTAAAATATGTAAAAATTATATTAAAATTATAATTTTTTAAATATTTTATGGCACGTATCAACAACCTTAAAAGCTGTAATTAATAAAATCCTTTATTATTTGATATTATTTGATGCGATTTTATACAAATTGAAAAAAGAAAACATTAATCTTCTACTAAACAATTTTTTTTTATTATTCCTCAAAAAAATAAATAAAAATGTTTTTTTTTTTAAATTATACTATTTTTTTTCTCATAAATTAAAATAAAAATCACATCAAACATTGTGACAATTGAAAAAATAATTTCAGATACTTGTCATAAACTACACCAAATATAACCATAATATTGGAGAGAAACAGGCCAAAAAAAAAAAAAAAAATTTGTGTATAAACCATAAAAACATTAGTAACCATTTGAAATTAAAACAAGTATATATACATTTTTCTAACCCTTCTATATAGCCTTCAAATAAAAATATCATTTTACCATTAAAATGATATTTGAAGACTTAAATTTCTATATATATATATATATATTTCTTTTTAATCCTTTGAAGGATATATGCCCTACGACACTCCTCCATCTCAAGACATCATCACCAAAAGTAACAATTAATTAAAAGCTAAATAATAATAATAATAATAATAAAAAGTCGATGGGGGGCTATAGATCTCTCCTCAAATCGACGACGACGACGCTGACGTTGTCCGTACTGTGCCTGGCCAAGGCCAGCTTCGTCAGCAGAATCGAGGCGTCGGAGCAAGCCTTGTCGGAGCTCTCGCCGGCGGCTGCGATGTTGACTTCGCTCCCCGGCGACTGTGGCGGCGACGGCGGCTTCATCGACCTCAAGCACATTCTCGCGACGCCGCACGCGGTTTCGTTCGACACCACGTCCCAAAGTCCATCGCTCGCCAGTATCAAACACTCGTCCTCCGCCGTCCGATCCGTTACGGTTACCTCCGGTTCCGGTATAACGAACGGTTTCAGATAATTATCACCTGAAAATATACATATACCAAATACAGATCAGAACATGTAAAAAGTATAACGCTTTTGTATTGCAAATTTGATGAATTCTGAGTTCGGAGCATATACCTATTGCCCTAGACATTGCTAAGACTCCGAGTACTCTCGCACCGTCCCAGTATATGACTCTTCCACCGGCGTTTTGAATTCGATCAAGTTCGTCCGGTCTATCAGGCTGTGATTGATACAAAAAACACATAAAATATAAGAGAAATCCAGATCTCGATGTTCAATCCAAGTTTAAAGAGATACGAATTTGAATTGAGACCTCACCTTGTGATCGGAGGAGAGAGGAATTGCGACGCCGTTACGACAAAGTACGGCTCGGGAGTCACCGCAGTTGGAGACGATGATCTTCTCCGGCGTAACGACCGCGACGACGGCCGTGGATCCAACGGCGTCGCACTGCGGTGTTTGGAGCTCGCACCTGCAGTTGGAGATAGAGCCTCCAACTCCAACGCCGCTGGACCAATCGGTTACCTCCTTGTCCATACGAGAGAAGCTTCGCTCCATCATTTCCTTCCACGAATCTTCTTCGTGGCTTTCGAGCTCGTCTCTCACTATCTCGTGCAATCGATCTTTGCACTTCATCGCCACCTACAAGAATCAAATCACAAGAAGATCAACAAAACGTTCTTAAAAAAAAAAAAGAAAAGAAAAGTTAGATCGTAAGAAGATTTGATATTTGATCGAGAAATTTACATGTGAGCAACCGTGGCCGTCGTAAACGCCGAAAAAGTGCAAATCCGCCGGATTCTGGCTACTCCGGCGACAAAACAAGGGGTGAATGGCCACAGCGTCTTCCATATCTCTCCTCCTTCCACACACAGAAGTCATGCCTAACTTAGGGCATTTCTGAACCACCTCAGCCTCGTTTATCACATTTGAAGTCGGAGATGCACACTGTTTCGCAGACGTCGTCTCTGATTCACCGTTCTCCACCAAACGACCTTCACTAATCACGCAATTCTCAACTGCTTTTCCGCACTCAGACAGCTTCGAATCTGCCACAAAAACATCCAATTTCTGACGTTTTCTACCGTTCTCCGGCAACGGCACCGCCATATCTGCGGCGAGAATCTTCAGCTGGTGAATTTCCATCCTCCGCCGCTTCGCTACCCTCAAGCTCGGCTCCGCTGCCTCCGTCGTCGTCTCAGTTTCGCCAACAACTCTGCAACACATCCCAGCCATTACCGAACTATAAAAAAACCGAATTGCTTCTTCGAATTCCAATCCAAATCCTGAATTCGAACGGTGAGAGAGAACAACGAAAAGTTGTGTAAACACGAAACAAGAACTACAAGAGAGATTTCGAAGCAAGCTCTCGAGCACCCATTAAAATGAAGCTTTAGAGTGGACCACTGGGAGGGTAGTTTGGGGCAGCCCGTCACCGTCCCGGGCAGTATCCGACATGTCCAGTTGGTGTGACGTAGAAACTCTGAATACAATATGAGCGATCCTCACCGTCCATCGTGTCATCGATATTCTCTCTCCTTTTGTTAGGGTACCACGTGGAAGATCTTTTGGGGAAGGTGGGCACGTGGACTAATGGGATTTCAACACGGATGGGCCAAACCGCCTTTCCTTTACTGACACGCATGTGGTCCTTGGGAAAATAGAAAATTATTCAGTGACCTCATAGAAATGTAGGGTATGTTTGGTGTGGTTTTGTAGAATGATTTTGGAGAAAAATTTTTAAAAAATTTGTTTGGTTTAAAATTTTTTCAAAATAATTTTTAAAATAATTTTGTTTTTTTATAAATTAATTAATTATTTTTTCTTTCTTTTCTCTCTTTCTCAATCATTTTTTTTTACACATATTTATTTAATTATAACAAAATATCAAATCAATCTAAACTCTTAAACTGCAAAATTACTTTCAAAATACATAACCAATTAAATTAAAAAAAATTCTAAACTCTCTCCGTAAAATAATTTTTAAAAACTATTCTTTAAAAACCAAACCAAATATACTAGTAATATTTCATGATATTATGATTAATGGAGAAAATAAATAAGTAAAGTATTATATTAGGTTATTGAAAAATATAAGAAATATATTAAATAATAATTTGTTAGAGAATATACATATCATAGTTCAAAAATATTTAATAATTTCCCAGGATGACCTTGCCTGTTATTCTTGCCTTTTCTACTCTCACCCAATTTATTTTTTATGCGTTTTACGATCTGTTGGAAAGGATAATCGCCACGTGGCAAGATCGTCGAATACGAGATTCGTGTTTCGTTGATGCTCACTGCTACGCGTTCCGTCCAGGCGCGTCTCACGTGGTACGTGATTTCTATTTTTTTTTTAAATTTATTTTCCTCTATTAAACATAGAATTTTCTACGGGAAAAAAAAAAAAAAAAGAAATATCTACAAATTCAGCAATTCCTTGTAATTATGGAGAAATTATGGTAGCGTTTGATTTAGTTTTAAAATCATGATTTGAGAATAAAATTATATTTTGAGTTTATGAGTTGTTGAATCATGATTTAAAAAGAAAAAATTTGTTTGGTAATAAATTTTAAATTTTTTTTTGAATTTTTGAAATGAATTTTGAAATAAAAAAAGTTATTTAGTTATAAGGTTTGAAAAGAATTTTCAAAATTTAATTAAAAAACTTACAACTCATAACTAAACACATAACTCAAAATTTTATTGAAAATTCTATTCAAAACTCATAACTAAACTCTTTTTAAAATTCAATTTAAAAAAATAATTATTAAAAAAATAAATTTTTTATTTAGAAAGTGCAAAATATTTTGAAAATATTTTTTATTTGAAATATTTAAAAAATATATTATTTTTTGTTAAAAAAAATATTCAGATAGTGCTTCAAAATTACTTTTGATTGTATATTTTTTTAATTGTTTTGCTTAAAAAAATATTTTTTTATTTTTTAAAAATTACTGTGACAAATTATTTTTTTTTTTTGTTAATTTTAAATCAATGGCCAAACAATTTGTCATTTTGGTCAAAAATATAATTTCTATATTTAAAAAAATATCAAAAATAAATATAATTTTTTCCCTTCAAATAACAAGTGCTAATTGTAAATTTTTTTTAAAAAAAAAAAAAAAAAAAAAAAACTGTTTCGGTCAACCAGTTGAACGTCTGAGTAGATCTAAAAATTCAAAAACTGTCTGGGGAGATGTCCGGGAGGACGATTGGGTAGAAAAAAAATAAAAAACTCTCTGGTTATCAAACATATTTTCAAATGTATTTTGAAATGTTATTTGGAATCATATTTTAAAAACTACAATCAAATAGAATGTTGAAATATGAGGGTGAATCATGATTCCAGAATGGAACCAAACAAAGTCTATACCTTTGTTTGTAAAATATGAATCAGGCCTTTATCGATAACAAACTTGACTTATAGGTAGGGGTATGAATTGGTCCGACCTAACCCAGTTCATTTGGGTTTGGGATTAGGCAGGTCCATTGTTGAGCTACGCAGGATCCTATCAAAAAATCGGGTCTTAGGCAAGGCCCAAGCCTAGGGGGTTCTCGAGCCTCGAGCGGGTTGGTGGGCTAGGTCGAGCCAGCAAACCTGGGTCTGGGCCTGAGCCTGGACTAGGGGCAGGCTTGGGTCGGGTTTGACCGTTTATTTATTTATTTTACCAAAATTTTATTTTTTTTCATCAAAAATGATGTTGGGCCTCAGTCGGGTCCGGTTGGTCTTTAAGCAGGCCAATGGATTGGGTTTATGGGTTGGGTCAAGTCAGGTTTCGAAACAAATGGCCCAGGCCTAGGGTCTTGGGCCTAGGCCACACCGGGCCACGAGCAGGCTTCAGATAGGTCGTGGACTGATGGGCCACATTTATATCACTATTTATTAATTTATTTGAGTCACATCACCGCTCTTCTCAATTTTTTACATATTTTTTCATAATAAATATAAAAAATTAATTTATACGTCACTTCTCAAAACAACTCTCAATTCACATTTTGGCTTTATAATTATTTTTTTTTGAAAATTTCGATCGTTAAGTTATTAGATTTTTATTTTGATCTAATTATCACTTGTCATTCAATTAGTTAACAGAACATACTACGTGAAATTGACTAGCACCTGAGTTAGCTTAATTATCACTTTTATATACATTTATGGTTATTTGGGGTATGACTTATTTTTTAATTTCTTTATTATAAAAAATTATGTAAAAAATAGAAAGACGACGTAATAAAAATAAACTAATAAACAACTTACTTGGAGTGTCCAAAAGAAGCCTTAATTAGGAAGGAATTTAGAGAGTTGATCCTTGCTAAAGATAAAAATTAATTATTTCTCACTCATTATAAAACTTTGTTGTAATGAGCTTCGTTTTTCACATTATGAGCTCTTTTTGGATTGGTAGGTTGTTGGGTTGGTATTATTTGATAAATTATAACCGTTTGTTTGTTATAATTATGTTTTTTTACATTTATAAATATTCTACCGATTTACAATATATATATATATGTGTATTGACTTGAACTTGAATTAAATAGTGTAAGATACCGATAACGCAGCGGGTAAAATGATTCAAACCATACCTTGTGTAAAAGAATTCGAAACGAAGAATCTTGTGGGTAAATCACGTGCTTGACAGCCACAAATTATGAACTTCCAGCAATGGAGTGATACTACAGTATGAGTATCACCTACTCTAGTCACAGTGGAAAGGCTTGATCGTTTTACATGGGATAGAGTTAGAGAGAGAGAGTATAGAAAAAAATGTTATGGGTAAAAAATACATAACGTATATGATGTTCTATATATTCAAATAGATAACTAGATATATATCCATCTATCTATATCTCCTAAGGATAGGATAAATATAGATAGATAGAGGGTTATTCTAACAAATAGGATAATCAGGAAATCAAATTCAAATTACATGAATGCACTATGGGTCATGCCACATGGGTGCCCAAAGTCGGATCCAATACCTGGCCCAATTCCAACATCTCTCACTCGCACATGAGTTGGCATGACACTGCCACATCTTTATCTCAATCTCCCCAAATATTTAACAATCTCATACTAGCCAATGAATTGTGCGACTGCTGAGAAATACCTGCATATGGGAGCTTTATACTAGAACTAAAAAATGAGCGAACATAGAGACATCAACTCGAAAATAAAAATAGTGTCTCATATACCCCAGATCCATCTAATTACACTGGTCCAAAAAACATGTGTAATCCCTCAAAAGAGCATGTTTGACCCTCTCAATTCTTGCAATATATTCACAGCCAATTCGCCTCTCATACAGAGCGATCTGAGTTGCCGACAGTGAATATACAACAGTGGTGTAATACTAGATGATCTTCCCTTTGCTCTTATGCCATTTAGTTTAGGATTGACCACTTTCCCAGTGATGTCCTTTAAGGCCGAATCATACATGACCGCAGACAACATACTAAAGTAGCAGAACATCAACCCCTTACCTTGTGACATAGTCAAAAGTCACAAAAGGGTACATAAATGAAAGTCATATCAATAATGACACGTAAGACTCACATGGTGAGGAAACAATGATCCATTCTCTCACCTCATTATTTGGTCACTAAGCACATGTAGTATGAATACATGCTACGGTAGAGTAACTCTTCCAAAGAGTGACATCATACTCGATACACCATACAGATCTTAGTCTAGTCGCTTTCTAGTGTCTAACTCGAATTCTCTATTTGCTCGTCTTCCAGGCACCAAATGAGATCTCGCATCTAGCTAATCAAAATAGGCACAACATGGAAGGTACTAGCATTCATGTTTGGTCCTTAATACGACCTCATCTTGGTTGTAACCAAGGTGACATACATAGTGGATAATTTAAGCTTCTCTTGGCTCCAAATAAAAATAAACCACTAGTTTCATCCTTGTTCGCTTCTAAGTGCCACGGGCGATTGCTCGTGTGAGTGAGCCAATCTTACCTGCTGACATCATCATCTGTTAATTATTATGACATAAACCATAATAGTGTCAACATCCCATCATCTCATAACAAATGAGTGATCGATTTTAAAAAATACGACCACAGTCTGCACAATTCTAGATTCCAAATATAAACCTTATCAGTACCTCTTGCGATAAGCATATACAACGGAATCCACCATGTGCGCCTCACATGAAGTAGTTCAAGATCACTACCTCTGGCGTAATTACCTCTCTAAAGATATTTTGGTGACCAATCTGCACTCATTCAAGATTCGCCCAATTAGCGCATTGAATCTTACAAGGGGCAAATTTATATATTACTACTAAAACATTCTAACCACAGTCTAATGAGCAAGATTAATGTCTAAACTACTTAGTTGACCATTTACTAAAGATAACACTCATCATGCTGAATACGCCCACATAGCGTACTTTAGGCTCCCACAAAAACAAAAACAAAAAAAAAAAAAAAAAAAAAAAAAAAGAGGAAAAAAGATCAAGGAATATAGGTCAACCGTTTCTCCCAAAGACAATCCGAGGATTCACTCAATAGCTAAGGCTCTGGCTTTTACCGATAGGTAAGTCAATGGGTTTGCAATTTTACATCTAAAATCATTCTAGGATATTCCTTATGTAAGTCATCAAAGACAAACGAGGAATTCTCCCAAAATAATCCCTAAGGATCGTACATCCGAGCATATAAATTACATCACCCATGTCTATCATATCTAAAACAGAGGACTGCCATCTTAGGTGAGGACAACCTTATAAATTCCTGGCTCATAATGACTAAGTAAGGAAAAACTTCTTTTGGACCATTGATCATGCCTTAGTGGTCTTCATCGATCATCGTTGGCCTATCATGGCTCGACGAAATCTAAGAACCACTATTTGGATAACTATTTTAAGCTGTAAAAGATTTATTGGAACTAGCAACCCTTTTGCACTCCTAACTTTTCACCATAAAAGCAGAAGGTAAATCCCTATGGATCTACTTATCCAATTCTCCAGCGAGAAGTTGGGTCACAACATCTACAAATCAATGTTCCGAACTTATGTCAATCATAACCTAAGTTCAAATAACCTCACTCCCTAGGAGAAAGTCTTCTTATGGTCTACACTTTCCTCAATGGTGCGACTTTTCGGTATCTAGCGAGCCTTATGCCTCAACAATGGCTATCTAAATTGCGCATAACTTTATAACAGTTTCGTGTCATAATGGAAAGTCAGCCAAATTATAGAAATGATTAATCCTCAAATACTTTGTCTTAAACTGCGCAACATTGATCCACTTTCTAAAAAACAAGAGACTAGAGCCTTTGGCATTATTCTAGGCTCTTTATCATCTTGCGGAGCAATCATTAATGTTTCTCTCTCAATCACCCAGTGATGACGTGGAAAATTTTTACATTCGCTACCGCGCAACAAAGAATGTAGAGTATTCTTCTCTAATGGAGTAATCCACGAGTAGGCACATCGCTCCCACTATCCTTAGGATATTGGAAATCTCTTTCCATTCTCAACTAGGCTACTTAAAGCGCTATACTTAGAATTTTCTATCTTATAGAGCTCCAAAACTTTATTTACGTCACCTTTACTAAGAAAACTTTATGTGACTTAGTTACATTACCACAAAGCTGTTTACTTATATATATATGACCCAAAGGATTTACATGACAGCATACAATAATGCGCTACATGACCCTAAGTGTTTACAAGATAGCATACAATAATGCGCCATAGAACTCTAGGTCTTAACTTCGCAACCTTATGAGAAGTAAAACAAAGATAAGCTACTTAACGGTTACAGATCGCCCATAGATGGCTCTCAGCTAACTCATTACTCAAATGGAGTGTAAAATCTGATATGGAGGGCACTTAGTTAGGGGTATAGGCAACAAACTAAAGTGCAATTCCCAATTGGGAAACATTTTGTGCTATCATCCACCTAACATTAACAATGCTTAATTCCTTATCTTTACTACACCATTGTGTTGCTGAGTACTAGGAATAATCAATTTTCTAAGCATCCATTTCTCTTCACAGAGTTGTCTAAAATAACTTAAATGGATACTCGCCACCTTGGTCAAAATTAAAAGTATGAAAGATGTTATCTGATTGATCTCGACCTCATATGTGTAATGTCAAAAATCATCTCAAAACTTTTGTCTTATGGGAGATCAAATAGTCTTGACTTAGATGCGTATCGTAATCTATAAATGTGTTGAGATTGAGGCTAGCTATCATACCCTTACACATATCCAGTCACAAATATCATAGTGAACTAAATGCGCCAATACAAATACCCTTTTGCGACTTTCCTACTTACTTGTGCGCAACCATTGTGAACAAAGTTACACATTCACATGAGAGCAGGATGTCACAAGCGAGTGGGCCCGATAGGGCCTACTCAAACCATCCATGTCATTTTCTCATTAATGTGATTAAGTATAATAAGCCACCGGTTCATGACCAATGTCATAAACTATTTCCATTCATTCTAATGTATGAGTTCTCGAAGATAAGTTTTAAAGGTTTAGACCCAACTAGGTAATGACTCACGACTAATTCATGTTTACTAGATCATAAAAGGATGTCATAGAGATATCAAGTGCGCTTAGGTCGCAAATCTAACTAGTAAGTGCTAATCCTCTGTACTTTCAAGTTAATTTTATTCTCCATATACTTTACTGCATCTAGTTGAAAGATGACGATACTCCTCTTGCCATCTTTATTTCTCGTTTCATAGTTACTTGCAATTAATTTTACTATCCACAAGAAGGAGAGAATAAGCTATCAATCTATGACAGCTCCCGAAGTAACTTAAGTGCGTATTAGGCTAAAGAGTCTAATTCAACACAATGCCTTTACGAGCCATGCGTCAAATTCTTAGAGTCATAACAACCTTGTCGGCCTTGACCTTTTCATTACTATGCAGCAACGTTTGCGCTTAGTGGTAAACGTCATTCAAAAGCGTTAGCCTGGCTAAGGAATCATACAAAGAAGCACCTCCTCATGTCTCACACTCAAGTGTAGAAATAGTAAGTGTCCAGACTTAGACAAGTTGGCAATGCTAATAGATTTTGCAGCCACTTGGCGCTAATCTTTTCACTTAGTGTTAATAGATTTTTGCTGCTATTAAGCGCTAATATTTTAACTTCAAGTGATACTTTAATGCACACTATTATAGTGCATGAAATTTTGCTCCATCCACTCCCAACAGTTGGGTAGAGAGCAAAACACTGCTCATACTGGCTACTCGTCTTACACTTAATGACTAATTCATTTAAGCTCGCATTTCTTGAATGACGTGACTCTTGAATGTTACTTCATCTAATGATGCAACATTATTACAAGTCAAATTACAAAGTCAATCCGTGCAGCTCAATAGTCAAGATCATACACAGATCTATTGAGAGCTTACTAATTTCACAATTCCAAAACTTGCCAATCAAAACTATGTAGCATGCCGCTAACCATAACGCACACATCAGTTTTTATTGTGCCAAACAAGGCAACAAAACTACGGCGACTTTGAGTCATGTTTCCTTACTTTGACTCAATTAAGGTCTGGCTTAAAGTCTCCAAGACTTTTTGCTCATCTAAAGAATATGATTGCATTGTTCACATTTGAACATCACTACTAAGTTTAGGTCAACCAAATTAACTTCCATAAGCTAAGTCAATTTAAAGAGAAATTTGCATTGGGATTAATTTGATTAGCATAATATAATTTTGCCGCAAAAATCTAAATTAAATAGTGACAATATTACACAAGTCGCAAGATCAAAAATCCGCTATGCTCATAATCATCTCTTGCACCACAGGTGACAATTATCCAAAATTTAATTTAATTCATGCGCAAAATATTAGTTTTCGGGAGTAAATCTACAAAGATATCCCTCAACCGAACAACCTTCCACTGACTATAGCATGTCTAAAGTATGATAAAATATTCTAATTCCATACAATAGCATCTTAATGTAGATTCACAATCAACTCATGCTATGTTACATTTAATAATGGAATTTAAAGAAATAAAAAAAAATTAATTATGTTATTCTAATCACAACATATTAGAAACTCTAGACAAAAAAAAAAAAAAAAAAACGTCTTGTTTAATATTCAGATTATGCCATAATAGAAAGTACATCACTTCTGAAATTTTCTGGAATTTTTAGAATTTTAAATAATTAATAAATACATATAAAACAAGAAATAAATATTCCAGAATCTGGGAAAATGCAAAAATTATACCAGTAAATAGTAAACCATTACATTAGTCTACTGTAAACATTTTAGCCTCAGAAACTTAGTCATGCAACCCCCAAAGCATTTTAAAGCAGAAATAATGAATTATTATTTCAGAAAAATTATTTTTTATTTTCATAAAATTTTGAAAATTTTACAGTAGATAAAAAATGCAATTTTAAGTCTAGCAGTATCAACCACGCGCAAAACAAAGCTATAACGAATTATTAATGATCATTTAATGCGATTCAAGATTTAAGGGAAAAACAAACAATGCCTTAACATCTAGCCGCCAAGCCAGTCAAGCCGGCTCGGAAAAACGGCGCGGTTTGGCTCGACGAAGCGCACGACGCACGCGTGGCAGCGGACGTGGCACAGCTCAAAGCAGCGCGGCTCAGCGCGCGCATGGGAAGGGCACAAGTCGAGCGCGTGCGAAGCGTGCCTGGAGCGTGTGGTTGACGGTGATGCGTGCTTGGCGCGTGGAAATGTGTGGAAAACATGCCTGGTGCGTGGAAGCACGTGGCCTGCCGTTGACCGCGTCATTTGGCGCGTGCGGCTCATGCGCCGCCTTCCGGGGTGTTTTCTGGTCCAATTTTGGTACTACCGAACTCCATTTTCCAAAATAAAAATATTGGTGGACTCAAATATGGAATTTAACAAACACAAATAATGGAGTGTAGCACACTCGCTCTCTAATGAAAGTGGAAGTGTGGAAACTCTGCACTTCATCTTCTTCCTTAAGTCACCAGAAATACAAAAACGAACCCAAATTACGATTTGCTTTTTCTTATGAACCGTAAGTCGGAATCAGACCCATAATATACCATTTCAAAGGTATCAAAACAAGGATTCCAAATATATGATTTTCATAACATAAAAACAAAGCATGTAAAACCAGCATGCAATCAAAGTCACGACAAATTAAATATGAGTCTCCATTTTTCTCAAAATCCGACCATTGGATTTTCATGAAACTTTGCAGATATATTCTACATGAAATATGCTACAACATATATAAATTTCAGGTTGATCGGAGAAATTTCTGAAAAATATTAATTTTTCATGCATATATCATGTGTATATATATATATAATTACATACATATTTTAATGCACAAAAAACAAGCAAAAAAAATCCATTTATGGCTCTGATACCAATGTAAGATACCGATAATGCAGTGGGTAAAAGGATTCAAACCATATCTTGTGTAAAAGAATCCGAAACAAAGAACCTTGTGGGTAAATCACGTGCTTGACAACCACGAACTGTGAACTCCTAACAACGGAGTGATACCACAGTATAAGTATCACCCACTATAGTCACAGTGCAAAGGCTTGATTGTTTTATATGTGGGAGAGAGTTAGAGAGAGAGCATGGGAAAAAATGTTATGGGTAAAAAATACATAAAGTATTTGATGTTCTATATATTCAAATATATAATTAGATATATAACAATATATATCCATCTATCCATATTTCCTAAGGATATGATAGATGTAGATAGATAGAGGGTTATCCTAACAAATAGGATAATCAGTAAATCAAATTCAAATTACATAGATAATTTGAATGGACTATGGGTCATGCCACATGGGCGCCCAAAGTCGGATCCAATACCTGGGCCAATTTCCAACAAATAGAAATATCAAGAAATTAAGTAATTCTTTGTGATGATCTATGAAGCACGGGTTCGAGTACGAGTAGTGGTATTGGTGCGATACGGGTACATTGATATGGTAAAATTCAAAAAAAGTAAGGTACGGGTACGGCTTGGTACGCTTGTAAAAAAATATTTATTTTTAATTTAGAATAATGCGAAAATTAATTAAATAGTTTAATTTGTTAAGATCCAACTTATAATTAATATTTAATACCAAAAGTTAAGGTTTATATCAAAATTAAATGTCAATATATTAAATAACTTACAAATCATAGTTTAATTTTAAGATCATGCTAAGTATAAAACTCAAAAATAAAAAAGAAATCTAGTGAAAGAAGTTTTATTCCTGTAGTAGAAGAAAATATTGTTTTAATTGAAGTACGGTACGGCTTGGGTATATATTAGGTATGTTTGGGTACGCAAAAAATGAAGAAGAAAAAATTTAGGTACATATTTCGTGTACCTAATACGTATACAGAAGTACCATATGAGATATCATACACCGGAGTACCCGGTATGGGTACAACATATTTTTCAAAATACCTATGCTTCATAGGTGATGATGGTTAAATTATACTTTCTTCAGCTCACTTAATATATATATTGACTTGAACCTAAACTAATATAGAAATATCGAGAAATTAAGTAATTCTTTGTGATGATGGGTAAATTATACTTTGCCCCATCTTACTTTCAATTTAAAGATTTAATTTACAGTTAGTTCTTGAATTAAAAGTTTTTTTGGGGTTAATTTGTTCTAATTATTAATTAATTGCTATAAAGCATCAAGATGGTTCAAATCTTAAAAAAAAGAAGAAGAAAATTGGTGATAAATCTAATTTGAAGGATGTTAAAGATATTAGATCCAATGAATATTTTTTGTTAGTGATAGATCTATCTTTTGTGAAATAGTTTGGTGAAAAATTATTTTTATTGTTTTGAAAGACATTTTGTTTTCAATTTTACCCCTTAATTTATCTGTTGACTTTCATTGACTACCTGTTCAAATTTTTTTCCTATCTGTTCAAAAATTTTCTTTATCTGTTCAAAAAATTTCGTATCTGTTCAATTTTTTTTTTTTCTAATCTGTTTACATTTTTTACCCTATCTGTTTAATCTATTAATCTTTTCAATTTAAATTTCCCTTATCTGCTTAAATATTTGTCCAAATAAAATTCTATATATTTTATTTTTTGTCTATCTATTTAATTTTCCCCTACCTGTTCAATTTTTTTTAATATTTTCAATTCAATTTTTGTTCATATCTATCAAACCAACTTTATCTGATGTTACAAAGTTTTCTATTTGTTGAAGTTTTGTGTTTATCTGTTGTAATTGCTAGAGAGAGATGAAAGAGTTATTTGTTGCAATACCAAGCCAAACCAAACTAAACATATATGTTAAAAAATTATTATTTTTCTATCTGTTCAAATGTCTTTTAATCCCATCTGTTCAACAGAACACAAGAATAAGAAAAAAAATGGTGTGATTTGTTTTCTTTCATTAACATCGACATCATCAAAATCAACATCAACAACCAAAATAATTACAACTACATACACATGCTCAACATATCAACTACCAAGAAAATAAAAAACAAAACTGGAAGTAGAGATATATACGCACATACATGTATACATACACATGTCATACATTAGAAAAACCTTCCAAAAGAAAATCTGGAGAGAGAGAGAGAGAGAGAGAGAGAGAGAGAGAGAGAGAGACAAAAACATACATACACATATATATACACATATCATACATTCGAAGAACCTTTAAAGCTAAATTATTGCGTATCATCAACAGATCTAAGATCTAAGCGTGTGTCAAAGAGAGAGAGTGAGAGAGAGAGAGAGAGATTATGCAATGTTGTCGGCGACGATGGACAACGAAGGAGGATGGCGTAAGGTGTGAGATCTATAAGATCTAAGTATAGAGAGAGATTCTAATCTCAAAACCACAATCATCGTCGTTGTCTTTTGAGAATTCACTAATGATGAGATAACTCCATTTCCAGATCTAATAAATCTATTTGAAGTAACAATCGACGATGATGGAGAGAGAGAGAGAGAGAGAGAGGCGGCGAAGACTCTACAGTCGATCCAAGGAGGCACTGGCAATGTTTGTTTAGATCTGCCGTGACGGAGGGAACTGATGTCGGAGTCTTCGGCATTACGACAATGGTGGTAGTGGTGTAGAGGAGGAGGCAATGGTGACTGCGATGCGGTGGGAGCCGGATGAAAAAGAGAGAGTGAGAGATAGTAGAGGGAAGAGAGAGTGAGAGAGAGTGTGTGCGCGCGCGCGCAATTTGTTAGGTTTAAACATATATATAATATATATAAGGAAGGATATTTTGGATATTTTGCTTGAGTTTGTTTTTTTAGATAAAATGTTTCAACACCTAAATTTTGGAACAAATAAAATTAAAATTTGAACTTTTAGACTGAGTGAAAGAAAAAAAAAAAAAAAATTTGTAATGATGGTAGTGTGAAACTTTGAATGGATTTGAAGTTGCAAGATTCAATTGGTTGTTGGTTAAGTTTAGATTTTACGAAAAATATATATTTTAAATCATTACATACGCATGGTTGTTTGAACGATTGGCTGGTTGGCAATGCTTAGGATCTAGAGCCCTATTGACCGGTCATGCTTTTGTGATAGTTTTTGCAATTTTTTTTTTTCCTAATATGTAACTTTTTTATATTTTATTTGTTTGGTGAAATTGTTGGCCATATTTAGTTTAGTTATTATAAATTTATTTCAGAATTTTATTTCAAAAAAGTTAAAAATTAGTTCAAAAATATCAAAATTACTTATTATTTTTATATAGTTTTATCTTTTTGGATGGCAAAATAAAATTTAAAAAATATATATTTTTTATATTTGTTTTTATCAAATTAATCTTAATTTTTATTTTTAAGAATTCTAAAAAAAAATTCAAAGAATGAAACCAAAACATGGCCGGTGTTTTTAAAACAATTCCATGGATTGTTTTTGGATTAGGACTTTGGCCATAGTTGTTTCGCGATTTAAGTGGTCAGATTGGACTATTATGGCTGTGGGTCTCACCTACAACATGTTTGGTAGTGAAATGAGAGGGCGGATTGATAGTCCAAAGGGCTTAGTAATCTCTCTCAGTAGAGGGATTAACTTAGTTAGGTTTTGTATGAAATTAGAAAAATAGTAAGGGAATTGAGTCTATTTTATATAAAATTTTTATTTTTTTATGAAGTGCACTTGTTTGTTTTAATTTTTTTAATATAAAAAAATTTATTTATTTATTTTATATAAAAATAATTTAATAATTCCATCACTAACCATCTCCCATATTATCATCAAAACTAACACATTTTTACTTAATCCCCTCACTAACAATCTCATATTAACAATCTCTTCACTAACCATTATCTTACTAACAATTTTATACAATTTAAATCGTCAAACAAACATGACCTTAGGATCGTGTCTAAGTGTAATAATTCGTTGGTAGGTTGATAGCAAATGTATTTTTCTGTTGAGCAAGGTGGAGCATGAAGACCGCTCTACACACGGTAAGCATAGTCCTGGTGAGAAAGGAGATAGAAGAATACTATTAGGGTGTTTACAGTTTGGTTGGGGTCGGAGAATTTTTAATTTGTTACTTGTCCGCCAGATAGGTAGATTAAAAAAAATCAATCCGCATCCGTCTGCCGAATTGACGGATGCGGATTGAACGAATTGGCGGATTGATGGATGGATGTGAATCGGTTTGGCGGGTAAAGTTATATAAATTTTGAACATAATATAATAACTTATCAACATTTTTTTGGATAATAATCCAACTCAACATAACTAAAAGATTATCAAATAAATTGTTAAATAACAATAACAAATACATATAAGAAAATCATGCATTATTAAAATTATTTCATTATTTTTTTTATTCAAAAATTATTTAACTTGATTTTTTTTTTTTAAAATGACAAAATTAAGCCTTATATTTTCCACACAAAAATATCAAATATCAACCTTTGTTATTTGATAAAAGGATTTCCAAATTGAAAATAAATTGAAAACAAAATAGAAATTCTTTTTCAATTGAAACACAAACAGAATATTTAAACAAATTGAAAACACATAGTCTTATAAATTACTAAGGGTGCTCGTGGCTTGGCGGTTCGGTTGCAGCCAAATGAACCTCAAATCTGCCATCCGTCTAAAATTAGGCAGATTAGAAAAATCAATCCGCAACTGTTCGCTCGACGTCACACATCTGTTCAAAATGCGGTGGATCGGTTCAGTTTGGTTGGTTTGAGCAGATTGAAATATCCGTTGTTCACTCCTAAATACTATTGTCTAGATAATATTTTAAAAGATTTACGTGTAGATCTTAATAGGTAAATTTATTATTTAATAGGTTTTAAGATAATTAATTAAAATTTTCATCAAAAATTATTAAAAAAATACCACTAATTGTTAATTTTCAGCAACAGTTTAAAATCTTGTTAAAAGAATGTCATTAATTATAAATTTTAGCGACAATTTAAAAAAATTGTCACAAAAAATACTAATTTTTAACTTTTAAAACAGTTTAAAAAATTCTTTATAGAAAAATGTTACTAGTTGTAAGTTTGAGAGATAATTTATAAAAACTGCGACAAAAAAAGTCACTAATTGTCAATTTTTAGTAACATATGCAAAAAAATGGTCACAAAAAATTATTTTTAATGACAATTTTAATAAGACTTATTTTCAATAGAATTTGATGAGAATTAAATTCAACTATTAAGACCTATTGATAGTTTATCTATATTTTAATTAATAAAAAAATAAAAAATATCAAAAACAATTTTTATGATTTAATGTTGAAAAATGTGTAAAATTTATATTAAAATTAATAAAAAAATATAAAAAGTAGTCCAAAATGTATGAAATATGCATTAAAATTACAAACATTTTAAAATTATATGATTCGTATTGATAATTTTTAAAATTATTATTGACACTCAAAAAAACACCCCACGCATATTAAAGTTATTTTTTTTTAATCTCTTTATTATCTGAGAAAAGTTACTTAATTAATTTAAAATATCGTAAAATTAATTTAAAATATCTTTATTAATTTAAAATATCATGTAGATATTGTTACATGAAATTTTAAAGTTACTAAAATAATTATCCAAGAAAAATTTTCATAATTTTTTTTTATAGAAAAATTAACATTAAGTGTGAGTTTTGAAAAGTTATTATACAATGGTGAAAAAGTTTACGATTTTAATTATTAATATTTATCATTTATATATATATTTTTAATTATTTTTCCTGTCAATCAACGTCAAGTTTATTATATATATATATATATATTTCACTTTTTTAAAGTCTAATATAAATAACATCAATAATGAGAAGAATATTAATTAGTGTACTAACTAACACTCTAATTAGATACAACATTAAGGAGTAATGGCGGAGTCAGAAAATTAAATCAGAGGGGACACTTATTAATTATAGAATTGAAATTTTTTACAAAAATATTTCACATAAATTTTTACGATTGACTTTGAGAAAGATAAATGTAAATGATAAATAAATGTAAATGTAAATGGGAAAGATAAATGTAAATGATAAATGTAAAAGATCAATGTAAATGATAAATTTTTACGATTGACTTTGAGGAAGATAAATTTTTATTAATTATAGGGGACACTTGTTATTTGTATCTAATGTACCATAAACAATACAAAACAAAGTTATGGATAGAAGTTTGAAAATAAATTAGATAATAATAAAATAATTTTTTTAATATAAAATTTGAGTAAAAATTCAATATAATGGTATTACTAATTGATATGTAATATCAACAACCAATAATAAAGAAACGCATAAATGGTGAACTCCACATATCATATGTAATTAATAATCAAATAAATTCTATATATTTATAGTAAGATTAATTATATTTGCATGTCAATAATGATAGACATCACCGATATATTAAATTTTTTTCCATAGATATGACTTATCGTAATCTCTTCATTTTCAATCAAAACAATTATTATTGTTCTTATAATTTTAAAAATATTATTAATATTTCACTTTAAATAATATTTATATATATATATATATTTTTAAAAAACTTTCTTTACATTTATTAAAAAAAAACCAAAACCAAGAAGACACGCGACCCCTTGCCCCTCCCTGTCTCCGCCCCTGCCAAGGAGGACCGAATTTCATTGTGGAACCATATATATATATATATATAAATATATATTTTGTGTCTTAACTAATATATCAGTTGATATATTAATTAATTTTTTTTGACATTAATAACGTAATATAAGATGATATTATAAAATTATGGAATAATTAAGAGAGAAAAGAAAGCATCCAAAATTATTGGTTAATCTTAAAATATCATATAATTATATTTTAAGCTAACCATAAATTTTCATGTATTTTCATGATTTTTAGTTCTAGTTTGGTAAACATTTTAGGGTTAAAAAAGTACAAAAATAATAAAATAGACTATATAAATTAATAAGAAAAAATGTCATATCCGAACCATAATCATTATATTTTTTCTCTCATAAAAGAAAAAAAACTCAAAAACAAAAACCAAAACCAAACTATGCTAAAAAAGTTAGGTTAAAAAAGTTCTAACACAAAAAAGTTGGCTACCGTAGTCCTCGTTTGATAAATATTTTAGGACTAAAAAAGCACAAAAAGACAAAATAGGCTATATAAGTTTATAAAATAAAATATCACATCCAAATTATAATTATTATATTTTTTTTCTCACATAAGTCAAAAAAATTTAAAAATAAAAATCAAATGAAATTAAAAAAGTCAAACTAAAAAAGTCTTAATATATAAAAATTGATTATCATAACCAATGGCAAATAAAACTGTAACTAATATCAAACGAAATTTTAATTATTCAATATAAGTCTTTTGGAAGTAGATTATAATCTACTTCTCAGATTATAACTCAATTTTCTCTCTAACAAAAAATTGATTATAATCAACTTTTCATTAATTTTTAATCAAAAAATTAATTATAACCATCTCTTCAAAATAATTAAAAAAAAAAAAAAAAACAAACCAACAACGACCACAATAACAACAACGTGCGTGGTAATGCATATGAAGTGGGATATTGTTTTGGACCTAACGAAGGGCAGGTTTGTGTGGGGGGACACGCGGGGGACCACATGTCAACGTCGGTTGACGCTGTTGCAGAATATCTGGAAGTTAGTTTAACTGTACAGTCGACACGTGTATACCCACTGACGTGGAGCTGAGGATGCAAACCTCGCTACTTCCTCCACGTTCGGAGCACTGCCATTAATTTTTGCAGTCCCCCAATTATGTTATGTCATATTATATTATTCCTAGGCGTTGATCCGTGCCCTGCAAAGATTAATATATATATTTTAAAATAATATTTTATGTTAAATATAAAAAGTAATATTAATATTAATATTAATATTAATTTTGTTTATGTAATTAGAAAATACTAGTACTAAACACATTTTTTAGGGACTATTATATTCCAGTATAATTTTAAAAAAATAATTAAATATTCATAAAAATATTTAAGATTTTAATTGTTAATATTTAGAATTTTTTTTATTGATTTGTAATTACTTTTTTAAAATATCATTGATTTGATATTTTTTATTTTTTTAAATAATGATATTCACACTCCACTTTAAACCTTCCAGATTAAAAGTAAAATTTAAATATTAGGAAAAATTTAGTGAAATATCATTTTCTAACTTTGTGTAGTAGAAGTCTAAGATATTTTTTTTTATTAGTTAAGGTCCCTCAATATTTTTACAGAAAAAATTCGATTTAGAAAATTTTTGTCCAACTCATAGAAATTTCATCAAATTTAGAGAAATTTTGGCCCCGACTTAGAGAAATTTTGAATTTTCTCTGGTATAATCACAGAGAAATTTTTCTTTGTGAAATGAGAGAAATTTCATCCGACTTAAAGAAATTTTGAAATGTCTCTGTGAAATCAGAGAAATTTCTCTATAAAAATTGAAATTTCTCTAAGTTGGGGTGAAATTTTTCTGAGTTGGGCAAAAATTCTGAGTCGAATTTTCTCTGCAAAAATGTTGAGGGATCTTAACTATTATAAAAATATTATATACCATTTATCTTAGAAAATCTTAATATCATGAATCTTAAAAACAATTCTCTTAAATATTATTATTCTTTATTTTTAGAAAAAATATAAAAAATATAAATTTTTGTAAAAAAGCAAAAAGAAAAGAAACTAAACGTATTTGTATACCTCAACACACCAAAGGATGTGAGTATTACCATTTTAAAAAAAATTATAAATATTGAAAAGTTATGTAAGACCATCTTTCATGGTTACTCAAATCTGTCATCAAATTTGAATTTGATGAAAAATGACTCATTTTCCTTCCTTAATGGTTTCATCAAATATGTATAAAATCTAGGATTTCATTTTTCTTTCATCAAAATGGAGACCAATGTGCCTTTCATTAAATTACTGTTCATAACCGTTTGATTTTCACCACAAGATGTCCTCTTAGATGTCCCTCTGGATGTCGCCTGGATGACCACCTTAAGGCAAAAAATTATGAAAAAATTACACTGGTCGGTTGACCGGTAGGACATTTGCCCGGTTGACCGAGAGAAATTTCATCCGACTTAGAGAAATTTCGAAATGTGTCTGTGAAATCAGGGAAATTTCTCTGTAAAAATTGAAATTTCTTTACAGAGAAATTTCCCTGAGTTGGGGTGAAATTTTTATGAGTTAGGCAAAATTTCTGAGTCGAATTTTCTCTGTAGAAATGTTGACGAATCTTAACTACTATCAAAATATTATATGTCATTTATCTTATAAAATCTTAATATCACGAATCTTAAAAAAAATTCTCCCAAATATTATTATTCTTTATTTTTAGAAAAAATATAAAAAATATACATTTTAAAATTATGTAAAAAAGCAAAAAGAAAAGAAACTACACGTATTTGTATACCTCAACATTTTTACCATTTTTAAAAAAAATTATAAATATTGAAAAGTTATATAAGACCATCTTTAATGGTTACTCAAACATGTCATCAAATTTGAATTTGATGAAAAATGACTTTTTCCTCCTCTAACGGTTTCATTAAATATGTATCAAATCTAGAATTTCACTTTTCTTTCATTAAACTGGGGACCAATGTACCTTTCATTAAATTACTGTTCATAGCCGTTTGATTTTCACCACAAGATGTCCTCTTGGATGTCCCTCCGGATGTCTCCTCGGATGACCACCTCAAGGCAAAAATTTGTGAAAAAATTACGTTGGCCGGTTGACCGGCAGGACATCTGCCCGGTCGTTCGCACGCAATCGACCGATGTTCTAATGAAACTTTGAAAACCTCTTTTGGAGCACTTGATATCAAGTGAAACTTTTACTTAAATTTAATAAAAAATTTGATAGACCGTTGAAGATGCTCTAAGTAATAAATTAGACACACATGCATGTCTACCTAGGCTAATAGTACAGGCTACATGATTGACCTTATGCTATTAAAATGACACATCATAAATGATATTAGATGTGGCCAATCATTCACTAGATTTGTCAAAATTGAATGGTCCGAATTAATTTATTACAAAATGAATAGTTGTAATGGTCTGAGTAGACGGATGAAAATGTATTTTCCTTAATCCGTTTAAATTCGGACAAATGATAGATAGAAGAGCACCCGACCTAGCCTGATCCGCCAACATCCCTAACAGAATGATGTTATGCTTATATGCTTTGTGTGTTTAAAAAAAGGAAAAACTTATATTTACTATTTATGAAATATGAAATATAGGCCTTTATTTTTATTATTAAAAAAAAATGAAGTCTAAAAAATTTTGGGCTAAAATAGTAAAAATTACTAAAAAATAGTTTAAAAAAAGATCTAAAATAGTAAAACTTAAACTACCAAATCGATTCGCATCAACTCACCAACCCGCATGGCCAACTCAATCCGTATCTACTAACTAACTGGACGAATGCAGATTGATTTTTTTCAATTCACCTAAGTTAGCGAATGAGAGGCCACCCAACTCGACCCAATCTACGAGCTACCCTACGTGATATAATCTGTTTCTACAAATAAAAGAGATAAATATTTATTCTCAGGATAAAAGACAGTTTTAGTCCTTAAAGTCTGTGTTCTTTGTTATTTTAGTTATTCAAGTTTCAATTTTGTCATTTTGATCATCAAAGTTGTCAATTTGAGTCATTTTAGTCCTATTTCTAACGTTTGTTTACATTGATAATGAAAAAAGTATTTTATCCTTGGGTAAAAGATAATTTGGTCTCTAAAGTATGTGTTTTTTTAATCATTTTAGTTCTTCAAGTTTGAATTTTGTTATTTTGGCCATCATAATTATCAATCTGTTTGAGTTAGGACCAAAATGACTCAAATTGATAACTATGAGGATCAAAATGACAAAATTTAAAACTTGAGGGAAATGATGAGAAATGTATACTTTAGGGATCAAAATTGTCTTTATCCCTATTTTTGTTATCAATTTAAACGGACATTAGACCTAGGATCAAATTGACTCAAATTGACAATTTTGAGGGTCAAAATCACAAAATGGAAATTTAAGGGACTAAAGTGAAAAATAATGCATATTTAGGGACTAAAACTGCATTTTATCCGTATTCTTATATTGTTGAAATGACATATCTTGTATAATATAAATTCATCGTACTATTTTTTTTGTGGATAAAAGTTACCAAGCATTATTATAATTTTATTATTTTGAAATTATGATTCTAATGGTGAGATTAAATCTGAATGATAATACTTTTACTCATATTTTTAAAGCATAATATGCTTGCTATAAAATTTATTAATTAGGGGAAATTACTTGTCAGTGGGTATATCAGAAAATTATTACAAAATCATGAAAAATTTATAATTATAATTATTAATGTGTATAAAGTTTACTATTTATTTATAATTTTTTTTTAAATTTTTTTACACTGGATTGAAAATTTTCCAATTTATTAACATAATCTTGGTGTGATGAATACCACTCACATATATTATGAGAATAACTATTGGACTGACACATTATGTAGAAAAAGATAATAACTCAAAAAGATGCATAGAAAGATAAACAATGTTGGCACAACCCTGTGGAAGCCTACTATGGAGTATAGTGCTGAATAATACTCAATGCTCATGGCTACCAATCCCTCAAATGCTTCAGTTTGTCTCAATTTAGTCCCTCTCAACTGTTTAAATGGCTTCAATCATTTGTTTCTGTTTGTCTCCATTTGGACTTGGATGTTAGATGGCCTCAATCTCATCCTTTGATGCTTGGTTTGAACAAAATATAAGTAAAGCATTTTCAAAGATAAATATTATTCACCGTTTAAAAGAATTGTAAGTAATTTTTGAGGAAAATCTTTTCATTTATAAAATATTTTTCATCAAAACAAACGGAATCTTGAAAAGAAAAGTTTTTCCCCAACATGCAGCTCCCAAATCATTTCCTGTGAAACAAGCTGCCCGAAGTTCATCAATTAATATTCTTCTCTCTTGCTTATTGTTATTTTAGAATCTATAAAATTTTCTTTTGGATAATTTCAATCGGGGCATTTACTCTGCAGATGCTTCGAAAAGTATAATTAGCAAATTAACATCTCTAATTAGCAAAGTATAATGGTATACCTGCCATTTTATATTGATACAGTCCTCATATAACACCATTTATTAATATTTTGATTACCCTACTGGTTATGGTTGCCATTTTTGTTATTGGTATGGTAAATTATCGAGTCAAAGTCATTTTCAGCTATAACCTCTTAAAAAAAAAAAAAAAAATCAATCCTCAAATAATGTGCCAAAATTTGGCAAAGGATATTCATGATAACTAGATATTTCAAAAATAAATAAATCCAATAAGCAAAAATTGACATGAGAATTGGTTGTGCCAAAATGGATGATAACCTTTGAGATCCATGATAGTATGACAAATTAAAAGTTGATATCAATTTTTGTCACATCACTATAAGTCAAATTAAAATAATTTTTTTAAGGTCCAAATATTTTCCCAACAACATTTCACCCACTAGCTCAATTCTTAAAAGAAAATGTCTAAAATGTTTAAAAATGATTTTTTCAATTTGACTTATAATAACATTATGTGTTGGGTATCAATTTTTAATTTGTTACATAGTAATCCACACAAGGTCTTCATCTCTTGTCACATCATTATAAATTGATTTTCGAAAATAGAAAAAAAAATTGATTTTTTTGGACTTCTTAAAAAAAAATGTACAAAAATATAGAGAGGTAATGCGAGTTAAATAAATCAAAGGCAAATTATCCACAAATCTTTTTTGAAAAATATGTGTTCTATTTAATCCCAAAACCTTTTGGGTAGACCCAAAAGAACTGTGCGTATTTTTTTTCCCTCTTTCTCTACATTTTAATTCTTCTCTTTATCTCTCTTTCTCTAACATTCGGCAACGACAACAACCACGACCACGACCACGAACACGATCACGAATACACCTTCTTTCTTTTCTTTCTCTTTCTGATTTACACTCACTAGCGACCATCATTGATTGGGGTTCACCAACAATTACCGAATACCGACTCCTTTCTTTGCATTTATCAACGACGAAGGAGACAAATTTCCGACGAAGAAGATTAGTAGATATACTCAAATCTGATATAGATCTACATCAGATCTGAGTAGATTTACGCCAAATCCGGCTAGATCTAAACCAAAATTAGTTGCCGAAGTACAATCCTCTCTCTATATCTGTCTCTTTCCTTTGATCTCTTAGCTTTTTTACTTTTTCTCTACTACACATTTATATCTTTCTATTTTAATGCAGAAAATTTTTAAATTCTAAATAAGTCATTTTCGAGTTTTGTTATAGGCGGTGAAAATTGTAAAATTTTACAATTTTAGTTTTTATGGTGTTGAAATAAATCATACTTTAAAACTGTAAATTTTGTAGTTTCATAACATTCTTTAGAACTGTAAAATTTTGCAGTTTCATAATATGTTTTCTAATTTGATTAATAAGGATAAATACTTAATAAAATCATATTTTGAAACTGTAACATTTTACAGTTTCAAAACTTACTTTTAAATTTGATCAATATTAAAGATTATTTGCTTAAACCCTATAAAAATTGAAAATAACATATGTTTTTTTTTTTCCTCCCATTATTACTGTTTGTTGTTGTTATGGTTTTTTTTGTTTTGCTTTTGTTTTCCTTTTAGTTTATCAATATTTAGTATATTTTTTTATGTTTTTTTGTTATAATTTATTTATTTATTTTTTCAGATAATATTCTGGATATTTCGGTGAGTCATGTGATATTTTTGACGTCTAGCGAATGTTCTACACATTTCGGTGACTTCCGGTGACATTCAGAACATTCTGACAACTTTTTGGTGATATTGAACATTCTGGTGAGTTTTCAATGACTGTCCGATGGAAATTCGACAGTGGTAGAATGTAGCATCGTCTTTAAATTGAAATTTTTTTTTTTGGTAATAATTAAAAATATATAGGATTAATTGGTATAAGTATTTTGTTTTGAAACTAAATAAATTTTGAACTTTATATATGAAAACGACCGATAATTTTTCATAAATTAATAAACTAACTTTTTTTTTTCTTCTTATTTTTCAAAACAAGCTTAAATTGTGAATGTTTAATTGGAGTCTCTAATTTTGAATGCAAGGTGAGGAAAGCAACAAAGTAGATGGGAGTAGGGGTCCGTTTCTGATTAGGAGAGAGGGTGAGTACCGAAAATGGTTAGGGATTCGTAGCACGGAATGTGGTTTTGGGGACAGCTTTTTGATTTGATAATACGTACATACATTACATACAGTCACACACACGATGATAATAATAAAAAAAATATTATATATATCAATTAGTATATTAATTAATGTATCAATTGATGATATAATATAATTTAAAATATTTTTAATATTTATAATTTGTATAATGAATAAAATTAATAATAATATCATAACTAATATTGATACATTAATTAATACACCTAATATTACTCTAATAATAATAGATGAATCCCCATAATTAGTGCATCCACTGATAACGTGACACATAACGATTTCTGTGCTGGCTCAACCCTCCACGAGGTGAGAGACGTGAAATTTGGGATCGAGCTGTAACTGGCAGGGATTGTGGGATTTCGGTAGACGATTTTTCTGAATTTTTTTATGATAAATTAAATTATTTATATTATAAAATTGGTCGAGTATTTTATTTATGTAAAAAAACAAAATCAAAATAATTAAAAATCAACAACTCTATAATCAAATTCAATTTGTTTTATAAAAATTATATTAATCGTTTAATTTTTTAAAAAATACAAAAAAATATACTTATTTAAAATGTCCTAAACCACCCCTTAGTCACTGACAGCAACATTCACAAATCTGGCGAGGGCTTCGTCATCCCCAAAAAGGGAGGTTGAGTTTCAATTTACACACTTCACGTCGTCTCTCCAGTTGTTCACATTATTACTCCACATATAATTTTAATTTATTTTTATTTTTTTTGGCAATTGACACTACCAAATCGTCAAAAAAAAAAAAAAAAAAAAAAAAAAATTCTTATAATATCAATGTATCATCATTTTCAACATTAAACTTCAATCCTAACTCAAAAACCAGCAGCATTGAACCCCTCTCTCTAGACGTTTTCCCACGTCTTTCTTGCAAGTTCTGAAAATATTTTTATAATGTAAATATAAATTTTTTATGCATAGAAAAAGTGTTTTAGAGCTTCTACTTCCATTTTTTTTTACATAAATTTTAAAATTTTTAACGCTCAAAATGGTTCATTTTCTCTTATTCCTCCTAACTTATTGTTGTTGTGGATGTTTTTCTTTTTTAACTCTAACTTTTAATGATGATTGAAGTTCAACAAACGGAAGAGGAAAAGTTAGACAGCGGCAACAAAGACGATGACGTTGGTGTGTTTTGGCTTTATTTTAATTCAAATATTATTTTTTCAAATCACGTCTGTAAAGTTTGATGACTTTTCTAAACAATTCTGATCAGTGCCTCGAAAAAAAGGGGCACGAATGCCCCGAATTTCCCAACAAGGCAAAAAAAAAAAAAAAAAAACAAAGTTACCAGTTTTAGAAATTAGGGGCATTAGTGCCCAGTTTTTTAGTGCCACAAAACATTATTCCTTTTCTAAAATCACAACTAATTCTTTTAGAACTTCTTGTTTGTAATTTGTATAGGGTTTTATGTTTAATACTTTAGAGCCTTATTGTTTTTCTTTTTCTTATAAGTCGTTTATTTTTACTTTAGGAGTATTTTGAGATGATTTAAATAAGTATAATTTTTGATTTTTTACGAAAAGATATGTAAAAAAATAAAAAAGTAATGTAACCAAAATAAGTGCACTTGTATAAGTTATGCCAAACCCTCCCTTAATATAAATGCATTACAACTTCTCAAAAAAAAAAAAAAACGTCAATCCTAATTCCAACTCATCACCCATTGTCAGTCGTCGCCTTCTTCCCTTCTCTGTCACCTCCCTCCTTCCCTCTTAAATGTAGGGTTTCAAGGTGGTGGGTCTTGCAAAGGTTGGGTCATGGTGGTAGGGCGTTGGAGAAGGGAATCGCATTGGGAAATCAGGGTGGAGAGAGGTGATCAAGGTGTTAGGGGCTGGTGAAAAGGTTGTGGTGCTAATGGTGGGAATGGTGGATGTAGTTAGGATATGGATGGAGGCGTGTGCTATTTATTCAAAATAGTAATATGTTCAAGGAACAAAATCATAATAAAAATTTTCAAAAAAAAGAGGTGGGAAGAAATATATAGTGTGCAAAGAAGCTCCATCAAAAAAGAAATGAGCCTACAAGTTCCTCATGTATAAACTTTGTCGGTGTTAGATCACCAGGGGGTGTGAATTGTAATTTTGCTGCATCTTAAAAAAATTACTCAAAATTTTTAAAGGTGGACAAAAAATATTTTAGAAAAAATAGTACAATTCATGCCCTATCCAAAACGAATCTTATCCACATTTAAATTGAGTAAATATTCTAAATCATTATTACAAATCTTGTAAAAAATAATTTCACCAAATCTTGGCAAAAATATTACAAATCATTATTGATGATAAGGCAATTATGCAGATGTCTTGCTAAACTCCCCAAGCATTTGTGCATTCATATATATATAGATACAAACTCTTCAATGTATTCAAATAGGAGTATAATATGTTCAAATTCACTTAGTTGGGCTGTCCAAAGAAAACTGGCTATGAGTTTGTCTTTCCAAGAGGGACAAAAATCAAGCCAGCAATGCTGGACTGGGCAGCGCAAGTTAATGACTTCGGGCCAAGCAACCGAGGGAGCTGTGCCAAGCTGCTTGGACCCCAAAGTGACAACAAGTAGAGGGCAGACCCTTGATCAAGTGGCAGGCTTGCACACACCAGTGTGGGGTTTGGGTCGGACACCCACCTACTAAGTGGGATTTTTTTTTTAGATACCCAAAACACTCCCAAGGCAGGACCCTTAGGATCCACCCTTACAAGCCAAACTGGGGGAAGCTAGCCAATCCACCTAAACCGTCGGACTTCAACTTGAGTAGTAAGGGATTCGAACCCTGGTCAGTAAGGAGAGGAGCATACTCCCTTACCAACTAGGATGGCCCCTTGGTGGGTTCAAACATGGTCTGGACAGGGAAGGGTTTAATATGGCCAGGATCTAGTGGCAAGCTAGATATGACTTGCTCTTTTGAGTTGAACGTAAGGCTACAAATGAGTTGAGTCGAACTTTAGTGAACTCGAACTCAATAAAACTTTAACAAATCGAGCTCGAGTTGAGTTGACTTAGGCTTAACTTGAGTTTGAACCTATTTACAAGCCAAAAAATTTATAAATTCATATTTACATGTGACCAAAATTACAATTAAAAATTTGATTATATAATTATATAATTATATATACAGTATATATAAACATACTAAAACAAAGTCAATATTTAACCAAAATAATAATATCTACTATCACTATTACATAAATGCACTATCTATAGTTAACTATTATTTAGAATATTTGGACTTGTTTATAAAAAATTTAACGAGCTCAAGTTTGAAACGCAAAAAAAAATTTAACAAACCGAGTTCGAACGAACTTTTACTGAGCCGAGCTCAAATATGCTCACGAACCACTCTGTTCATTTGCACAGCCCTAATTACACGTCATACCAAGTGTTAGAGATCTCATAAAATGAGCAAAAGTTCCATCACATGGGATAACAAAATAACTTGCGGATATTCTGCATAACAGAATAATGGTCTCCCCTAAAGGGATAATCGTTCGACCAGGAGGCACGTGAGCTAGTTATCCTCAAGTAATTCTTAGAGAGCAAGGAGAGAAAACTCTATAAAAGGTAAACCTCAAAACTCTATGAAGGGATACAGTATCTTGAATACACACACTGACCATACAATCTCCACATTTCCTTATCAAAGGATCTTCTCCGACCAAACATTTGGCCTGGAAACGTTGACGGTGTGTTCTAGTGCGCAGGCAACAGAATTCCTGGAAGGCTTTGTGAGATTAGGAAGCTTCGATTCCATTAGTGCGAATTTCACCTTGCACACCTATGGAATATAATAATTCAGAACATATTAAACAAACTGCACCCAGTTGATGGAATGAACATAAATACAGATCCATAAGCCCAATTTTTAACCGAGTGTCAAATCCAACCACAACACTCAAAAAAAAAATAAATAAATAAAATAAAATAAAAAAAATCCCAGAAATGGGAGAAAACTACCCAGTTTTGCTACCATATAAAAACTAAAAACTATACAAAGCAATGTGTCAATGCAATCAACAACAAAAGTCAGGGCTCAATGGTGTCACGGTATGTATGTGAGACTCCTTTGCCTGCATTTCAGAGTTCATCTACAAAGAAGTGCTCTAAACAAAAAATGTTTTAGGCACAAAAACTAGGGTGAAAAGAACTTTGAAATGCATCAAGATACCTCAACAGTCATGAAGCATGTGTGTTTTTTTTTTTTTTTTTTTTTGTTGTTATATCATGCAAAAACTAGAACCTAATACAATAACAATGGGTTTTAGGCATGCCAGTAGAAGTCATAGCGCCCCAAAACAAACTCAACACATGCTTGGGCAGCTTCTCAAAATACTAATAGATACTAAGATCCACATAACTAAGGTTGCACCATAACTTAATAACCAATACCGATCACACTCTTTATATTTGTGTACATGTCCATAATACCCTACATATTCTACCCCTTTATTGCCAAAAAGAAAAAAGGGGCGCACAATCAATGCAGCCCAAACACAAAAATTATTCCAACACGGACAAACAAACAAACAAACAAACAATGACATATTTGTGGCTTTCTTTCTCCCCTAATTAAGTGAGAAACCATAAACAGTCATTCCTCCGTCAACAGAAATAATCTGACCAGTGATGAAAGATGAAGTAGGCATACAAAGGAATGCCACCAAGGATGATATTTCATTTGGCTCTCCGGGGCATCCAAGAGGAGTTCTAGATCTTACCTTATCCAGGTAATCTTGCTTTTCTAGCAACTGCAAAGGAATAGAAATTTCAGAAAGGGGTATTAGTGTCTAGTGTACAGTATAACCAACTTAATTACATTCAGCTAAATCAACTCAGTGTAGCCAAGCAATTTGGTCAAGGTGTTTGGTATGTCAAGAGGTTAAAACAAAGCATTAACGCCCAGCTGGTTTACTTCAAACTCTTCCTATACCTAAATAGAAATAGGAGCATATCACCATGGATTTTGTTCAATACTACCTCGTACACAAAAGATACATGACTCTTATTTGGGTTGTTGTAGATAGATTGACCAAATCTGCACATTTTTTGGCTATTAAGAAAAACTTTTCACTTGTTAGGTTAGCAAAAACTTATATGGGAAGAGATGTGGGACTCCCGTGTGTTGGGATGAGATAGGAGACACAGAATTGTTGGGTCCAAAGATTGTTCAAATTACTACCGATAAAGTGAGGATTATTAGAGATATGTTGAAGGTGGAACAAAGTAGACAAAAGAGCTATGTAGATAATCGGATGAGAGATTTGGAATTTCAAGTTGGGGATTATGTGTTTTTATGGATCTCGCCATGGAAGGGAGTGATGCAATTTGGTAAGAAAGGCAAACTAAGTCTGAAGTATGTAGGGACATTTGAGACGCTAGAGCACATTGCCAAGATAGATTACCGTTTGACTTTACCACCTAGTCTATCTTGCATTTATAATGTGTTCCATGTATCCACACTGAAGAAGCACATGCCGAACTCATCACACGTGTTAGATTTTCAACCAATCCGACTTAGGAATGATTTGTCTTATGAAGAGGAAGCTGTGGAGATTGTGGATAGGAGGGATCAAGTATTGCTTTCTAAGACTACCATTAGTAAAACTAAGGTGAAAAAAACAGCTTTGGATGAAGCAACTTGGTAGTGGGAGGATGATATGAGAATTCGATATCCACATCTTTTTCAAGCTGTAAACTACATAAATAAATAAATAAATAAATAAATTTTGAGGACGAAATTTTTTTAAGGGGGTAGAATTGTAAAAATCCAAGCAATATGGGTAGCCAAACACCCCCCTAAGTTAAATCCAACCTAGAATACCCAAAACCAACCCAAACATGATTATTGGTGAAGCCAAACATTACCTTACCAGCTTCTAAGAAAGAAAAATGCAGAATTTGTTTTCATTTTCATTCCCTTCTTCTCTCTCTATCTTCTCTCTAGCTTTATCTCATTTTCCTACACTTTCTTGGTGGCCAAACACTTCACCCTTGCTCCACTCTTACACCACCGCCGACCATCTCATCTCGCCGGAAAAAGCTCCAGTTGGCCATGATTTCTCTCTCCTCGAAAATAGCACAAATCAAGCTTAAACTACATATTTTCTTAATCTCTCCAAGAATTAAGACTTGGGTTTGTGTTTCATGATGCAATAGAAGCCTATAGTTGGTAAGAATCTCTCTACAAAGTTTAGTTTAAGATTTTACATATTTTGAGTTAGAGATGATGATTTTTAGATCTATCCTAATTTGGGTTTAATTGTTGAGTTTTATGCTTTCAATTAGTTTCTATGGATGTTTTTGCATGTAGAAAAGTTTTTGATTTGATGATTGATTTGGAGATTGAAATTTGGGTTATTCAATGTGATGTAAAGATTGGGGATTTTGGTTCTAGGAAATTTATATGTTGAAATGGTAAATTGAGTATCTTTATGTATTATGAATAATGCTAGAGGACTTTATAAATTATTGAGGTAAATTACCCATGGGTTTATGGAAAAGTTGATTTTTGACTTTTGGGGTTTAAGAGGTGATAATGTTTTGCATATAACTTGATTGGATTTTATAGTAGATGATTACACAAAATTCTACTCACTTCGTACCAAAATATTAGTTCCTTATTTCATTTTTCATTGTCTCAAAATATTAGTCCATTTTCAAAAATCAAGAACTAAAATAATATGAATTTCCTATTTTGCCATTCTTTTAAATTCATTAACAACACAAAAAGTACAATTATGACAATTGATATTCCCCAAAAAATGTACTATCAAAGGGTAATTTTGAAAAAATAATTTTTTATTGTGCAATAATTGTACTACCAGACAAAGTTGAATTCCCCAAAACGGACTATTATTTTGGAAAAGAGGGAGTATTAAGGATGAAGTTGGACAATTTATTTTATTTAGGGGTCTTAAGAGAAGGTTGGAGGAGTTCATGCCATATTTAGGTTCAACTTTATAAATGTCGCATAATGATTGAAGTATTTTCCTAATTTCTAGCATCTTCTAACTATTCATTTTGAGTTTTGGAGGTGAGTATACTTTACTATGTTTATTTAAATACAAGTTTTGAGAATATTTGGTTAAGAGGAAATGATTAAACTCATTATATTATTTTACTAAAATATATAAATTTATTTGGGGTCGAAGGTTAAATTTCAATAAAAGATTTTTATTGCATGATAGATTATCAACTCTACTTGAAAATGTATTTAAGTTGAAACTTTCAATTTTTTACAATGATGATAATGGTTTGATAACGAAGCGTTATTTTAATAATATTTCTTTTGCTAATTATATATCCAAATATAGCTTATGGGGCCATAAGGGGCAAAATGCTTTGGGGTCCTGGGACTGAATGTTTAAGGGCTACATGGACCGTTGCGTATAAGGGGTCCTGGTCCTGGGGACTGAAATATTGTTATGAGATATTATGAGTTATGATGACATGATGTATAATTTCGAGTGGATATGTATGAGATAACGGTACTATCACCAAGTAAGTCGTGAGGTAACTTGACCTTAATGCTATATGGTGGATTATATGATGGATACAAGGTTGATAATGAATGATAAGTACAGTACTATTTTTCTTTTATTTCCTTGATGCAAATGTATTCAACGGCAATATGATATTTTTTTGAGAAGGATTGGAAATTTTGTTATGCAAAAATTATTAATGTTCTAGTTTTCTTTCTAGATCAAGTTTCATACATATCAACTTATTGTTGACCCCATTTTGAAAAGTATAGATTTTATGACTCCCGTGGAAAAGGTATATTCACTGGGCTTTCTAGCTCATTCTTTTTTCTTAAAAAAGCTTTTCCAAATTATAGACTATAGCATGGCTGCATAGGGTAACTCTACAATGAAGATTATTTGTACTTATTAAGAAAATGATTGTATATTTTTTTGGGTCATGAAGTTTGATGTAAAGATGGATTCATTTTAGTACTTTTGGGGAAAAACTATGCTTGGGAACAAACAACTTAGTGACTTGCTATTTTTGGGCTCGAATGGATGCAAATACTATATAATTGTTGAATGAAGATTGTTGATGCTTTATTGGAGATATGATAACATTGAATGTACAGGGATTGTTATATACAGGTGTTATAGTGCTTGAGATCCACCCTCTCGGTAGGGTTTTCCTTGCCAGGATTGGGGTGTGACAATGATTCCCCACCTTGAGACAAGCTTATGTCTTTATTCAATAAGAGTGCATCCACAATGCTATGTATACACCTAATAAGGACCATACTGCTTTACCTATCACGGACTCGCATCCAACTCATGAGATGGAAAATTGAGTCCAAGTCCAGTACCAAGGGTAGCACAGTAGATAGTGATCAATTAAATTGTGATTATTCTGGGAAAAAGTTGACATACAAGACAGTACTTTTGGAAATTGAATGCTGGCCCCACTTGGGAGAGCGGTCTCTGTTTTCATTATCTCATGTCTGAGACTTTTGCAGATCCGTTAGGTGGTATTGGCAAACTCTCAAGCATTTGATGACCTAGGGTGATACTTTCTCTACCAAAACTCCTGCCCTTGCTTCCCTTGCTTCCTCATCCACCAACTCGATACTTGTTCTACCATAGCTCCAACCCTTGCTTCTCTAGCTTCCTCATCCAACTTTGCTCAAACAGGTATCTTAGTGAGTGCACTCAATGCCTATCCTTACAACTGATCTTTGAATTACAGAAATCATATGATATAGACTAAGAAGCTTGGACAATTCTAAAGTGATGTGCTCGTGTAAGACACCAACACTAGTTAGAAACTTATCGACACATACTGGACACACATCCAAACATGCCCTATTCTTTTATATATGTCCACCATGCGTCATGTGTCCACATCAGTTCCTTGAGACAAAAACTTTTAGTTTTTTTAAAAAAAAAAGTAACAATGAAAGCACATCAACTTTATCATCTTCGCAACCACCACCATGTTCAAATCACTCAATAGGCAAGCTAATTTGTTTATGTAAGGGAATGACAAGGTTAAACGGTTTAATATTACACAACACATTAAGTATAGGTAATGCACATTTATTATGTTTATTAAATTTTATAAACAAATTTAATTTTATATTGATAAAACCAAAACAATATCAAAACATAAAAGCAATACTAGTACATACCATACCAATAACAAAAATGGCAACCATAGCTAGTAGGGTATTCAAAATATTGATAAATGATGTTATATGAGGACTGTATCAATATAAAATGGCAGGTATACCATTATTGTAAAATCATACAGGATGATATATTAATTAAATGGGTGAAGGAAGTCTACTCATTAGAGATGTTAATTTGCTAATTATACATTTCGAAGCATCTGCAGAGTAAATGCCCTGATTGAAATTATCCAAAAGAAAAATTTATAGATTCTAAAATAACCATAAGCAAGAGAGAAGAATATTACATGTTCTAAGAGTGGGGTTCTGATGCAAAATGATGTAACACAATTACTCTGGATGTTATCTTTTGCCCACTCAGAAGCCAAATTCTTTGTAAGTTAATTCATTGAACCTGTGAACAGAAAATATGACCCAAAAGCATGTGGCTTCACAACATCAAGTTCCATAACATGCTAATGTGGAAACATATTCCATATATTGATTGTAGAGTTAATAATCAATATGGCCCCTAACTTTATTGTCCCTTAATTTTTCAAATACCTCAATTTCATCCTTCTATTTGGATTTGGACATTAATTGATGACATGACATGGGTATTTAAAGAAAAATGAACTTGGGGCAGCTTGTTTCACAGGAAATGATTTGGGAGCTGCATGTCGGAGGAAAAACTTTTCTTTTCAAGGTTCTGTTTGTTTTGATGAAAAATATTTTACAGATAAAAAGATTTTTCCCAAAAATTACTTACAATTCTTTTAAACGGTATCTTTAAAAATGTTTTATGTTTTGTTCAAACCAAGCACCAAAGGATGAGACTGAGGCCATCTAACATCCAAGTCCAAATGGAAACAAACAGAAACAAATGATTGAAACCATTTAAACCATTGAGGGGGACTAAATTGGGACAAACTGAAGTTTAGCGACCATTTTCAAACAAGGGACAAAGTTTACGGGCCCTATGAGCCATTAATACTTGATGGTAACTTACCTTTGCTAGCTCCATAAACGGATCCGGAACCGGTGTGCACCAAGCCAGCAACGGAAGAAATAAACACAATGCTTCCAACTCCTCCAGATGCTTTTAGAAGAGGATATGCAAGTTGGCAGAGATGGAAAGCAGAATTGCCATTGGTAGCCATGAGCATTGAGTATTCTTCAGCACTATACTCCATAGTAGGCTTCCAAAGGGTTGTGCCAACATTGTTTATCTAGTGCCAGAAGAATGGCGTAATTGTAGAGTTAGTTTCTCAAGGGTCCAATTAACAAGAGAAGTCATCCATTAAGAGATTGCTCAGCATATAAACATTTATAATTCAGCATCCCAACATTGGTTTATATAGAGTAGAGCCAGAAGATCATGCAAAGAAAGCCTATAACAGCTTCAAGGAACCAAAAAAGGTGATTTAAAGTGACATTCTGATTTTGTGCAACAGTAATTGAAAAGACAGCTACTAATTAACTTGGACAAATTTCTAGTCTAAAGTTGAAAGAAACAATGCAAGGTAGTGAACATATTCATGAAAATATGAATATCTACAGATTTTGTGGAGGTGGCAACATGAAATAGCGAGCACATCATCATATTTGACATGGACGCCTAAAATCTCTTTTGAGATCAAAGCCCTTGGGAAGCTATATTTCATCGAAAGTAGATTCCTCTAAGCCTCATCTTGCCTCGTGTTGATCTATTGGTATCAAAAATCATTTGTAAACTGAGTGAGAGTTAAGAAAAAGCATACAAAGGATGATACTTGTTCTACCCTAAACCCTATATAGCATGCTTTGTTTGTTTAATTATCCTAATAAAGTCAAGAAATGTTAAACTGCTTTATTGATATTTCCATAAGCAATACTTGAATAGTTAAATACCATGAGCTTAACATCCTGATAGATTTTAAAGCCTCAATTTTTCTCTCTTGGTCTTTATTATACTACAATTCTTTTAGGTTAAGAAGAGGAACGTTAAGAGAAGCTTTAAGACGAATACAAATCATCGTGATTTTTGACAATCTCAAGTATACTAAATTACTAACGGCTAAGAGGAAGAACTTGGTGAAATTTGTACCAGGGGCAGATACATAGAAGCAGAGTAAATCCATTTTTATTTTTTTATTTTTAAACAGGCATCTTGTGTCCTCGTATAGAGATGAAAGAACCTAGATACAAATTGAAGCCTTTTTGTTTAAACATGATGGCCTTGTTTTGTCTAATTCTCGAAATACAATTTTTGAAAAAAAATTTCAAAATTTTGTTTGGTTGGAAATTTTTTGAATTTTTTTTTTTTCAAAATCTTCTCCCTCCTACACATTAATCAATCACTTTTTCTCTCTCCTATCTCCTTCTTAATCACTTTTTCTTTCACACACATCTACTCAACTATAACAAAATATCAAATCATCACAAACTCCCATACTCTAAAACTATTTCCAAAATATACAACCAAACAAACCAAAAAAATTTCTAAACTCTTTCCCTAAGATTTTTTTTGAAAATTTATCTTCCAAAATCAAACCAAACACACCCGACATTTTTAAAGTATCTTGAATGGTTGCTTCATTAAAAACATATATGGAACAATTGAGCCAAATCGAGTTTTGCAATACTCAAGCTAGGATCAAAGCTCAATAATAAAAAAAACAGTTTGATTCGATAATCAAGCTCGATTGACTTGTTAAATGTTATTATATACTACAATATGCATATATAACACATTTTACATTATTTAATATATAAATAATACATTTTCATATTATTTAAATAAATAATAAAAGAGCTAAGCTTACTCTAGCTCAAGTTCAACTTGTTTATTAAATGAGTTTCAAAATTTGACTCGAACTCAATTATATACAAGTCAAGCCAAGCCCAATTTACTTGCAATCTTGACGAAATGTATCACTATTACACTCAATATGTGGTTCTTGTATATGCATTTATTTCCATTATCCATTGAACATAATTCACAATCTTTGATTACTATGGCTATATTTGGTGCACCTTATTATAAGTTAAAAGCATATCTAAAAAAAAGAAAAAGGCCAAAAGTCCCTCTCCCCAATGTTTAAATAATCAACTTTTTTAACTTATAGTTATTTGTAACTATAAGAAGAAGTTCAATCAAATGATCTAACACAGACTTTCAAACTAAAAAATGGATAGTTACCTTTCAAAAAATTTTAATGATAGGAAGTGTTATAAACAACTTATTTAAGCTGCACCAAACAACTTATTCAAATGATCTGGCCCGTGTTGAATCATTGAAACGGTCCTGTTGTGAAATCCACAGCAAGGTTTTGAAAACCGGACCGGACCGGCCGGCTCGACCGGTTGAACCGTCGACCGGTCGGGATTCCGGTCCGGACATACCCTCTGAACCGGCCAAAACTCAAAACCGGTGTATTTAGTGAGAACTGGAAAAACTGCGGTTGAACCGGCAAACCGGTCGACCCGGAGCTGGTTTGCCGAATTGTCCGACTCGTTTTTTTTTTTAGTTTTTCTTTCTTTTTATTTTTTATTTTTTATTTTCTTTCTTTCCTTCTTATTATATATATATATATATAAAAAATATAAGAATATAAGAAAATTTTAATTTGAAATTCTTTTTCAAGGGTTTCCTCTTGTGAAGAATCCCATTAAGAGCTTGATGAAATTATTGTAAAAGTCTTCACTTATTTATAAAGAAAAAAATTCTTTCAAAAAGACTCAAGAAATTCATGTGGGATTCAATCAAATGTATTGGAGGGAATATTGAAATTTTGATATCCCTCCAAAATTTTTGCTCTCCTTTCAATCAAATTATTTGAATTAAAATCATATGGAGGGAATATTAAGGGTTGGTTTGGCATCTACTAAATAATATAAAGAGTTAAAAAGTTACTATCCTATTTAAATCACATCATCTTATTTAAATCACATCACCTCTCTAACACATCACATCAAACCCAACCCAAACCCAACCCATATAAGCCAATAAGTCAAAAAGTACACTTTTGTAAAACATCCCAAACCAACCCTAAATATTTGATTTCATCTTCCAAAATTGAAATTAATAATATTTTAAAATATATTATTATATTTTTCAGTAAAAAAAATATTAAGACAAATATTTAAGATAATTTAATATTTTTAATTTATAATTTTATTATATATATTTTTATTTAAATATAATTTTAATATATTTATTACGTCACGGTTCGATTCCGGTTCAACCCGACGGTTGAACCGGTGACCCGTTCACCCGATCCCTTTTCCGGTTTGCTCACCGATTTGGTTTTTAAAACATTGATCCACATGACCAAACAGTGCCCACCAGTCCAAATTATGGATAGGAGGGAATCCTCTCCAACATTTATTAGACTTGTTTAGTGCAGAATAAAATTGACAAGCAGCTATAGCACCACGTTTTTTGTCAAAAAAAAAAAAAAAAAAAAAAAAAAAACTAAAATTAACTAAGATATACTGCATCAAAAAGTCTATTCTCACGTATAATTAAGTAAAAAAATATTATAAATAGAATCATTATTTACGAAATAATTATATTTAATTTTATTCTATTTAAATCTAATAAATTAGGCTTCTTTCGGCAGGTGGATTAGAAAGTGGCGACGGTCTTATTTGGAAAGTTATCTGTTTTAATTGGTTATCTGTTTTAATTGACTATTTGATTTTATAACTATTTTAACCTAATTAAAATAATTATGTTTGGAAAGTTATTTTATTTTATTTTTTAGTTGATTTAATAATTATAAAAAAAATAAAATAATTATAATTTAAATATAATATTTTATTTGCTTAACTATTTTAATTTATTTTATTTTTTAATGAACAATCTGACTTTTCTACCCAAACAAAGTCAAAAATATCAGATCTAAAATTACAGAAGTCCAAAAAATTATCCAAAATCCAAGCTAAAAGCTGGGCTAAAATAGTCGAACGTCAAAAAATTATTACCAAACGAAACCTAAACACACTAGTGAGTTTTGGGGGTGACTTACCAGGATATTGAGCTTGCCATTGAAGGGAGATGAGACTTCATCCAACATCTTCTCTCTTTGACTTACCAGGACCATTCCTGCAAGCAACCATTGAGCTCGGATTCGTTGCGAGATCAGGTGTGCACGATCGCCCCTTTATCGGCTAGTTCCTCCACAACATCGTGCCTAAAATACGATACAGCCAATCAATCAATCAATCAATCAAAACCCTAGAAAACATGAATCGTCAATTTCGGGCGGATAGAGAGAGAGATGAGGCATATACCCGATGCCGCGAGTGCCGCCGGTGACGAAAGCTGTCATTCCGGCAACAGACCATCTCGACCCTCTCTCACTGCTCTCTACCTTCTTCGCCATTTTGACTCTCTCTCTCTCTCTCTCTCTCTCTCACCTTTTTTCTGATACTGAGATATGATAGGCTTGCTTGCGCAGTGTAGCGTCCGCCGGGGGGGGTGGGGGGCGGCGGGGGGTTGGGTGTTTGTTGATGCTCAATCTGGAGGACTGTGACTGATTCGACTTTGCCATTTGCTTTCACATAAGGTTGCGGGTGTTTGGTGGGAAGTCAAGATCCCCTTCTTGCACTTGTTTCTTGCATTTTCTATTTGCAGATTGGTCCACTTTTAGGTTCAGTTCAAGATTTGTTCAGTATATCATACTTGTAAAAAATCAAGTTGATCAGATATCAAAAAACATGTGTTCGGAAAACTGTTTATTAAATTTAAAAAAAAAAAAAAAATTTTAGTTCGATTTTTCTGAACACATGCTTTCTGATATCCGATCAACTTGATTTTTTACAGGTATGATATACTGAACAAATCTTAAAATATGAACAGTTTAGATTATCAAAATTGGGCTTAAAAGTAGGCCCAATGACCCTGTAAGTAGGAAATAATGTAAGGAAGGAATCCTTGCTCGTTTGTTGGGAGGGAAATCGGGTGCATTGTGTGGGTGTTTGAGAAATTGTTCGGTTAGTGTTTGAGAAGTTATTATTTTAATGTGTTATTTTAGTTTTTGACTATTTTAATAGGTTAAAATTTTTGTATTTGAAAATATGATTAGATTTTTTTTTTTTAGTTAGATGTGATATTTGTGAGAGAAAAAATAAAATGATTATGAATTTGATATGATATTTTATCTTATTAACAATTTTAACTTATTTTGTCTTTTTGTCTTCTGGCTAAACATCCCCTGTGTATATAGAATGTACTTTATAAGTAAAAAATTAACATAATTTTAATTTTTTGAACCATAATTAAAAAAAATTCATACCTGAATGTAATGTTAGACATTATTAAAAAAGGGCAAATTACATATACCCCTCGAGATTTAGCAAAATTACAGATATCCCCCTGAGGTTTGAGAAATTACAGATACCTTCCTAAAGGTTATATTTGCATAACAAATTAAGGGGCAAATTATTATGAAAATATAAACCTTAGATGACAATTTGTTATGAAAATATAAATCTCAGGGGGTATCTATAATTTTTGAAACCTTAGGGGATATCTGTAATTTAGCTAAATCTCGAGAGAGGTATATATAATTTGCCCTTAAAAAAATTATGAGTCACAACTAAAATAATGTTATAATTAAAAAAATAACATAATTAAATATACATATGATATATCCTTTTTAAAAGGAGTGTATATTAGAATTTCTCTTATTGGGAGGCAGTTGTTTGCTTTTTTTCTTTTTTTCCTACTCTTCCCAGGCTAGCCATCTCGGCGACAGTATATAGTGCTCGTATGGCATGTAGGTTTGGCATGGGTTGGGGTTATTTTAGCTATAAAAAAACAAAATAGATTTTTTAGTCTAGGTTAAAAGTTGTCACATTCAAACCATAATCATTATATTTTTTTTTTACAAAAATAAAGAAAGTCAAAAAGTCAACTCATATCCCAAACGAAGTCATAGTTAACTTTTTTATATTTAGATGAATTGTACCCTGTATCAAAAGTTTAAGTTCGAATTTTTCCTGGGTAAGTGTTACATGATTGAAAGGCTCTACTATGTAGTAGGGGTGTTCGCGGATCGGTTTTGTACGGTTTGCGGTTCGGTTTTGACCCGCCCGCATTTATGCGGTTTGGAAAAAAGTTAACCCGCAACCGCCCGTAGTGCGGTTTGCGGTTTGTGCGGGTAGGGTTTGTAGATATGCGGGCGGTTGCAGGCGGTTTGCGGTTTACACTTTTTCTTTCAAAAAATAATTTTTGAGTTTTTTTTTTCCCATCGAATTTAGGCATCAGATTCATTTTATATATTTGTGATCATTTGACAATAATTTTCTGATGAGTTTACAAATAAAAATTAAATATCAATGCATTAAATGAAAGTACCAAAAACAAAGAGATCCTACACTAGTATTTTTGCCATGAGAAAAATGTATATCAATACATTAAAGGTTGTACTCAATTAGAATTGTCAATTCAATAATCAATAATCAAATTAGAAGTTCCATCGACCATCAGAAGGAAAATTTTATTAGGAAAACGTGAATGAGTCACCAATAAAAATCATATAAAAAACCAAGTTTAGGACTTGATAATTCTACGACGTTAAAAAAGTTGAGAAATATTTAAAAATAAAGATCTTAGTGTCATAGAGAACATAATGGTGCTCTTGTTAAAGTTACATAGTTGGTATATAAAAAAAATAAAAAAAATAATAATAATTAAAGTGCGGGCGGTTTTTGCGGGTTGCGTGTTTAACCCGCGACTCGCCTGCAATCCACAAATTTATCATATTTCAAACCGCATCCGCCCACATTATGTTTGTGAAACCGCCCATTTATATGCGGGTTGGACGGTTTGGACGGTTTGAGCGGTTCAGACAAACCGTTGCCCACCCCTACTATGTAGTATCACCTACGAATGACATCTGCAACCTTGGTTCCTTATGATCTAATTCTAAAAGTCATCCCTACGTGGTTAAGTCATTTACTTAACATAATAAACTTGAAAATAATTTTTTTTTTATTATTAAAAAGTTTGTAAAAACAAAAAAGCTAAAAATAATGGATCTTTTTACTTATTTTGGATTTTTTTTTTTTATAAAAAAAAGTTTTTAGATTCTTCTATCCAAAGGCAGATAAAAAAAGTAAAATAAAATAAAATAATAAATAACAAAATTTTGAAAAAATGTCATTAAAAAAAATTAGAAAAAGAAGACACTTATTTCTTTGTTCCCAAACAACCAGTGGTGACATGGGATGTAGGGTTTGTAAAAGGAATATTCTTTTCGATTCACAACTGCGTTGTTTGGACTTGCGGGGTTCAATACGATTCTTAGCACGATGATTCAAATTGTTATTTTTAGACCACAACATATAAATTATTTATAAAATAAAAAAATTAAATTAATCTAATAATTATAATTATGTTTGTTTATAATTTCACTTTAGTGTTTGTAGTGTCAATTTGAACCATTCGAGTCAAGATGGATGGTTAGTCCGTAGGTGATGAGATAGGAAAATAAAGTGAAATTTTGTTTGAAAAACAAGTGGAGGCACATTTTTTTTTTAATTTTCAAAAATCTTGAAAATTTTATAATCAAGTTCACTTTTTTAAAATTGAAAATAATATATTAACTAAGTTTTTATTTTCAATTTAAAAAAAAAAAAACTTACTAGCAAGTGCACTTAGCACACAAGTAAAAAGGAAAAAAAAAATAAAAAACATTTAAGCACGCAAGACACTCTTTACTAAATATAATATACTTTTATTAAAATCAATACACTTTTTAACATCTTACACATTTTCAACATACTTTTTATACATTTTCTAACATTAAACAATGCATATAAAACAATTGTTAGTATTTACTTTAAAAAAATTAAAAAGAGTACTGCTATTAACACTTGCCTAAATTCTTTGGACCCCTCAATTTATAATTTTTTTTATTACAATTATACTATAAAGTAAAATTACATTAAAAGACCTCATTTAATGAAACACCTACCTATCAAATAAGAACTAACACTCTACAATGTTGGACCCCCACCCCCCACCCCCACCCCCACCCCTACCCCCAACTAGACGTGTTCCATCTTTTGAACCCTAAACTTATTACTCTTCATAATCAACCAACATAAACCGTAAATTTATTATTCTTCATAGCCATCTTAAACTTTGAATGTATCATCTTCATCACCATCATCAACCTTATTGAACCAGAAAGTTTTGTTTTCAGTATAATGTATACTTCATCACTTATTTCATATTGTAGAGCAATAGAGGATGATGACAACAATTTTGATGAGGCTGGTGTTCCATTGGTAAGTTTATCTGTCTTGCATTAATATTCTTGGTAGTTTTTAGTCGGTTGTTTTTAGTCATTCTTCTTTTGTTTGAGCTGTTCGGTACTGGTTTTGCCGACTGTTAGGATTATGTTCGATAATATAGTACTGAACATAATGGGTTCCGAATATTTATGCAAATAGTTAGTATTGTTGAACCAAATATAATCTTTATTTTCAGCACTGTTAAAGTGAACAAAACCATTAGTTTCGGCACTATTCAACCGAACATAATTTTTTCAATTATGAAATTACATTCACACATGTTTTTAGGGTGATGCTTTGGCTAGAGGCAACAAGGTTGATTCATAATTTGCAATGGATTATAGTAATGAATTTGTCACTTATGAGGTGAGTCTTTGATTGTTTTACAAATAATGTACCTTTTTTGTCCTTTTTTATGTGCAATAATTGATTAGTTTAATTTATTTATTTCAGATATTCAAGAGTCGAGATGAGTCAATTCGATGGGCATGTCAAGTTGGGAGAAGAAATGGATTCGTTATTGTTGTGTAGAAATCAAATGGGGTTGGTATTCGTGGTAGGAAGCCAAGACTTAGCTTAGCTTGTGAGAGGAGTAGATCTTATAAGGACACTAAAAAAAAACAGCAGGCCTAAGACAAAAAAAGACAAGACTAACTAGTACTAAAAAATGTGAATGTCCTTTTTTATTGAAGGGCAAAAAATTAGCCACAAATGATGACTGGATCTTGATGGAAGTGTGTGGTGTGCATAATCATCCTGCTACAGAATATCTTGAGGGTCATTCTTATGTTGGAAGGTTGTCACATGAGGAAACCTCTTTGTTGGTAGACATGTCGAAGAGTATGGTACGATCGAGTGAGATATTAGTTATATTGAAACAACGTGATGATGCAAATGCTTCCACAATGAAGACAATTTACAATGCACGTCATAGGTATAAAGTTGCTGAGAAAGCTAGGAGATCTCAAATGCAACAACTATTGGGTTAGTTAGCGGTTAACAAGTATATTGAGTGACATAGGAGCTATGCAGATACTGAGACAGTGACTGATTTGTTCTTTGCACATCCTGCTAGTTTAAATTTGTTACGTGCATTCCTAAAAGTGTTATTGATGGATTGTATTTATAAGACCAATCGATATCAGTTTTCCCTTCTGGAGATTATAGGTGTGACATCGATTGACATGACCTTTTTAGTTGCATTTGCATACCTCCAGTATGAGAAGGAGGATAACTACGCATGGGCACTTGGTATTTTACATAGTGTCATGGATGAAAATACTCCTTTCTGTTATTGTCACAGATAGAGGATTGGCCCTTATGAATGTCATATGTATGGTGTTTCCTGGAACTACAAATTTGTTGTATAGATGGCATTGTAACGCCCCAACTACCAGGTCGTTAATAAATTAAATCAACCTCAAAAATACAAGATTTCATAATCTTTCCCTCTTAAACAAATTTCGTCCTTAAAATTCACAATCTCTAATACTCCAAAATTTAATAACTTCTGACTTCTCAAATAACACACTTTCGATATGCACTCAAATATAAACAACGATTTTTTTTTACCTCAAATATTGAATCCAAATATTAATCACCCAACAGATTCCATGTAAGACCTAATCCCTACGCTCTGATATCATTCTGTAATGCCCCAACTACTAGGCCGTTGATAAATCAAATCAACCTAAAAAATACAGGATTTCATAGGCATTGGTAAAAATGTGCTTGCTAATTGTAAAAAAGATGTTTGAGACAAAGGATAAATGAGAAATGTTTATAATGAGTTGGAATATGTTGGTTACATTATCGTCTGAAGAAGTATACATGCAACGACTATCTTTGTTACATAGTGAGTTCAGTACTTATCAAGATGCACTTCATTATGTTACCTTATCTTGGTTGGATACATATAAGTCAAAATTTGTGGCTGCTTGGACTGACACATTTATGCACTTGGAAATTCCACAGCAAATAGGTAAATATGAACATTTAAATTTATTAGTTATTTAATTTTTTATAGCATTATTTTATAATAGTTTGTTTTCATGTATAGGGCTAAGAGTCCACATTCAAAATTTACAAGATATATTGGATCAAGTCAAGGAAATTTTGAGTCGAATTGGACAAGGATACACAATTTACTTGAGTTGCAACATAGTGAAATAAAATCATCATTTGAGAAAAGAAAGATAGTTGTGCAACATAGGCAATTGTGACGATAAATTAAATACATTAAGGATGTTGCAGCAGATGGCAATTGTGGGTTCCGAGCTATTGCTGGTTTGATGGGTTTTGGAGAAGAAGGATGGTTACAAGTGAGAAAATATTTACTCATAGAGTTGCATGCGTTACAGTGATCACTACGGGAAGTTATTTGGATCACAAGAGAGAATCGATGACTTTACCAATATCTTGGCATATTTTGAACCAAACCCTAGGTTGAACCGGTGGATAATGATGCCTGAAATGGGTCATCTTATATCGTCTTTCTGCCAAGTCATTTTGGTCCACTTGTCTATGCAACAATGTTTGACATGCCTTCCTCTTAGGTCAATACCGACTGTAGACACCCCATTTTTGACCGACCTTAAGACTCAGACGTCACCGATTGAGCACTCGGTGATGTTGCATATTGCGCTCGTTCAGAAGTCTCAGAGTCGCGGCCGTGCGCCCTGCCTCCGGACTTCCGAACCCTCTTCTGTGCCTTGCCTCGGTTTGCGAACCAGACTCGGTTTTCTCTGTTTTCTTTCCTGAGGAGAGGGAGAGGTCCCGTAGACTATCTCTCAGTGGCCGTGGGCTACATTTCGTGCCCGTAGGCCATTTTGCCCATTTCGGAGCCCGGTTCCCGGTTTTCGGAGCCGTCAGGCCGTGTGCCTCGGTTCGGAACCACCCGACCATCTCTGATTCCTCCGGTTTTTGGCATGCATCTCATTTACTCCCTTTCAAGGGACACTGGGGTCTTAGATACCCACTTCGTGGCCAAACACCATTTTCGGTGCTTAACGGCCGGTTTTCGGGACCCCGAACTGCGTGTTTTGGCCCCCGAGCATTCGTTTTGCATCGGTTTTTGTTCATTTTTGGCAGGTACCTCTGTTTTATCACCAGGAAGATCACTGGAGGGTGGGAGGCCATCAATTATCTCAGCAACCAGTTATGCTTCTCCGGCGCCCTCCGACGCCCGTTTTTCTCACTTCCGGGCTAATGTTGAACACTCTAGGGCCATTTTCTTCAAGCCCAAACCACATATTTGTGTTGTACACACATGGGAGGACCCTAAAAACATATGGCGCGGCCAGTAACTCCAATTGAACCTTTTGAACCCCTCCTAAAAGTGGCTTGTTCTCTCTCCTGTTTTACATTTTCCAAATTTGAACCACATGGTTGTGTTGAGGACACCTGGGAGGACACCAATATCTGGTGGCCGGCCATTAACTCAACTTGACCCTTTTGACCCCTAGCCGGCCGGCCGGCCACCTGCAGCAAAAGTGCCAGGCCGGCCAGCATCCTCAGTGTATGTACTTTACAGCTGTGTGCTGTTTTCCCCCAGAAAATATCTCTATCCGGGGGACCCTTTTGGAGGGAAATAAGGGCTCATTTCCCTCCACTTTGGCCTTGATGGTCCTCTCCCTCTCTTGTCTATATAGAGAGCCTCCCAACTCTAGAGAAGGGGTTGGAAAAATTACTTCAAGCATATACATACATAGAACTTCATTTCCTTCAAGTTTTGGTGCCATTTCTTCATCATCTTCAAGCTCTACCATCACAACTCCATTCCAGCAGCTAGGAGAGCTTTCCAGCAGCTAAGAGGCTCCCATTCTTCAAGCAAAAGGCAGCCAAGACTTGTCTACAAGGGTAAGTCTCACTTTCCCTCTTTTGTAGCCCATTTTTGCCTCATTTCTTAAGCCTACTTGCTCACTATTTTAGGCTCCAACCCTAATTGAAAAGGTCACTCTTTTGAGCTTATCTTCATGTTTGTTCAAGGGCTCAACCCTGTTTGAGCCCTTCATTTGGTATTTGCTTCAATATCATCTTGTATGCCCTTATTTTGCATGAAAGTTCTAGCCTATGAGTGATCTGTTTTCGAGCATAATTTAAACTGTAAATGGGCCTATTTTGATCCCCTCTTCAACATTGAAGAAGGGATCAATCCTGTTTGGGTCTTCTATCTTGCACTTACTTCATAATCTCTCCTATTTACCGTAAATTTGCATGATTTATTTGGCCTATATGTAAATTGTTTTGGAGTATGTCATGAACTGTGAGTAAGCTCATTTTGTGTCCCTCTACAACATTGTAGAAGGGATCAACCTTGTTGGGGGCCTCCATGTTATACTTGTCATTATACCCCTCTTTGGCCCCCATTTTTGCATGCTTTTTTAGGCCTATCTAGCTTCTGTTTTCGGCCATGAGCAGTACTGAAAATATCCATATTTTGGCCTTCTTGTCATGTTTTGTTAAGGGTCCAAGGCTGTTTGATGAATGTAAGGCATACCTCATGTTATAACCTTTGTTGGCTTCAACCTTGCATGGCATTTCTAGCATGTTTGCATACTGTTTTTGGGGTTGTCATCTACTGTAAATGTGCATATTTTTGGCCCCTCTTCAGTGTTATAGAAGGGAATTTTTCTTTTGGGCTTTGCATTTACCATCTACTTCAATACCCCTCTTTCGGCCCCTATTTTTGCATACCATTGTTGCCCTATCTATGATTGCTGTTTGGCCTTGTTTTCTACTGCAAAAATGCTTGTCTTGGGGCTGCCTTGCTACTGTATTTTCATTCCATGTCCATATTGTGCATGCATTGCATAGCTATAGGCCATTTCGGGTGCCTAAATTCGCATTTCGGGACCATTCCATGCATCGGGTGTACTTTCGCCTCATTTCGGGACTGTTTTGCATCATTTGTGAGTGCTGAAATTCATTTGCATGTTTGCACATCACTTCCATGCCATTTCATGCCTTAGGGCCATTGCCTCGGTTTGCGTACCCGTGTGCACGCATTTCGAGGCACTTCATTTTCATCCATCGGCCTCTTATGTGAGTGTGGCTGAGGCTCACTCATGTTAGTGTAAGTCCATTTTGCATTCTTTATGTCATTTTAGCATCATTGCATTCCGTATGCCATTGCCTCGGTTTGGTGCCCGTGTGCACGCATTTCGAGGCATCTCATTTTCATCTCACGGCCTCTTATGTGAGTGTGGCTGAGGCTCTCTCATGTTAGTGTAAGCCCATATTGCATTGCGTATCTCATTTTAGTCCTGTTGCATTCCGTATGCCATTTCCTCGGTTTGCGTGCCCGTGGGCACGCATTTCGAGACATCTCATTTTAGTCTCATTGTATATCATATTTCAGGCCATTTCATGCCTTTATGTCATTGCCTCGGTTTACGTGCCCGTGTGCACGCATTTCGAGGCACTTCTTTTTTTTTATCTGACGGCTTCTTATGTGAGTATGGCTGAGGCTCTCTTATGTTGGTATAAGTCCAATTTGCATTGCGTATGCCATTTCATGCCTTAGGATCATTGCCTCGGTTTGCGTGCCTGCGTGCACGCATTTCGAGGCATCTCATTTTCATAGCATTGTGCATATTAGGTAATATGTTAGCTGCATTTTATGCATATCATGCATATTGCATCGTGTTCGGGATAGGAGTTAGCCCGGGCACGGGAAACGAGGTACGTTCCGTACTCCGAGTGACGGAACGGATCTTAATTCCCAAGTCACCGACACTCCGGATTATCCATGATGGAGTTAGGTTTTGTTGTGGCATTCAAATGCATTCATCCTATATTGAGTTGTGCAATTCGGCTCTTCGGCCATCATGCATCGAGATGCGTGATTGGTGGCACGAGGATCGAGGCATGCATATATTTGTGAAATACATTGCTATGCCCCTTTCCTGCTATCTGTTGCAGCAAAATGGAGAATCAGCAACTTTTCGGAGTCTAGCACGCATTTCGAGGAAAGGTGCAAACAGAGGCTAATTGGGGCATCCCAGTGGATTTCCGCGCAAGGCAGCTCCAACGTACATCATTCATCAGAATCAAGGCAGCCCCTGGCTTGCATGCCAGTTTTACATTTTTCTTATTTAATTTATTAATTAATTAGGAATTTGTGTATTATTTGGGACTGTAATATTTTGGACTGTATTATTCTTTCATTCGGGACTGTATATTTATTTGGACCCTCTGCGCGAGGGCATAACTGTAATAAGTGTGGGTGAGTGTGATGTATGTCTTCCAACCCCACGTCTTTCTTCCCTTTTATTTACCCGCTTATGATGGTTAGATATAGGGCATATTTCAATTAGCATACGGTATGACAGCATGTTTGCATCATTCATCTGTTTTGCACGCACCGGACTCGGCGCATCATACAAACTGCATTTGTATTTCAATTCCTAATTGAATACGTGTTAGTTGTAGCATCATCATATGCCATGTTTAGAATAGCCGAGCCTACTATAGTTTGCATTTTTGCATGTGTTGCATTAGGCATTTCTGTATACTTAGGATTTGGCTTGGAGTACTCGGTAAGTTTCATGCTTTAGCGTCCTTGCATGCGTGTGAGTGTTGCCATGAATAGCATGCTTGCCATGAGGCTATTTGCTTATATGATATAACTGCCTGAATGCCTGTGGGTGGAGGTTGTGTTATTTGGATTGGGACAATTCATCAAATGTTTGTTTTAAGCCCACTAGATAGTGGCAACACCATGTTTTCTAAGCCCACCCGAGGGCGGCAAAATCTGCATCTTAAGCCTACCTGCGGGTAGCAAACCATCTTTCAAAAACAAACATGAAATGTTTTGTTCCAATTTAGACGACTCAGTCTATACTTGTATGCTGTGCGCATCACATAGTAACCTAGGCTAATAACCGGAATAAGAACATACAATGTTTTCAAAATAAGATATCATGGTTAGTAGAGGCCGGTCTTTGACCGGGCGAGCGGGGGTGCTCACGAAGTGACCTTCCCCAATCGTACCCAAGTTCCCGAGCCAAGGCAACTTTGGTGATGACGGACACATGGCCTTTGGCACCGAGTCAGGGTTTCCTAAATTTCCCATAAAAAATATTTAGGTGGCGACTCTGTATCTGGCAAAGCAGTCCATGTTTGGCACTTCTTTCAAAAAATCTGTTTTCTCAAAAACGATTTGTCGGATTTGGACTCTTTGGTTCAAGATTTAGAACCATGATAATCGAGTCCTTGAACTGTAGTGACCCCAGTATGAACGGAACGGGACTTAACCCTCCCGGGGCGTTCGGGGACGTCTACACCGACGTATATTGCCTCTCGCAAAGAGATATGTATTGGTGTAACACGCCCGCGAGGGAACTCACGGGTTACAGTTCGGACTCCCCTTTTTTTGTTTGTTGCGGTTCTTAATCTGAACCAAAGAGTCCAACTCTGGCAAATCGTTTTGAGAAAAACAGATTTTGAAAAGAAGTGCCAAACATGGACTGCTTTGCTAGATACAGAGTCGCCACCTAAATATTTTTTAAAAATGGGAAATTTAGGAAACCCTGACTCGGTGCCGAAGGCCACGTGTCCGTCACCACCAAAGTTGTCTTGGCTCGGGAGCTTGGGTACGATCGGGGAAGGTCAGCTATGAGCACCCCCTTTCGCCCGGTCCGAAGACCGGCCTCTACTAACCATGATATCCGTTTTTGAGAACGTTATGTGTTCTTGTTCCGGTTATTAGCCTAGAATTACTATGTTATGCGCACAGCAAACAAGTATAGACTAGATTGCCTAATTTGGAAACAAGCATTGCATATCCGTTTGTTTTGAAAAACGCTTTGGAATTTGCTACTCATAAGTAGGCTAAAACACGGATTTCAACGAGTTTTTCCAACTCAAGCAATCCAACCTCCACCCACAGGCATTCAGGCAGTTTATCTCATATAAGCATTTAGCCTCATGGTAATCATGCTATCATGGCAACATTCGCACTCATGCAATATGCTAAAGCATAAATACTTACATTGTACTCCGTGCCAAAACAAGAAACTAGTTAGCAAACATGCATGTCCTAGTTCATGTTAAGTGGCTAATGCAACACATACAGAGATGCAGTTTAGGATAGGCTCGGCTAACCCTAAAATGGCATGTGAAATGCAATCATTCGGTGCACGTATTCAAGTTAGATTTGAAGATACAATGCGGTTTGTATGATGTACCGAGCCCGGTGCATGTAAGACAAATGCATGGATGCACGCATGCATTGCATAAGGTATGCTAAAATAAACGTGCCCTAATCTACCATCGTAAGCGGGTAAATAAAAGGGAAGAAAGAAGTGGGGGTTGGAAGACATGCACACTACTCACGCACACTTATTACAGATTTGCCCTCGCTCGGAGGGACCAAAAGAATAATACAGTCCGAATAACGAATTAACTACTCTAGCTAATTAAATTATTACAGACCAATTAAATTAATTAAGCAAATTAATTAATCTAATTAAAGCAGTAAAACCCTCGGGAAGCGGGTCAGATGCAGCGCATGCTCGGGACTTGCTCGGAATCGCACTGCCATGCATAGTCTGCCTCTGTTTTCCCTGCTTTGCTCCTCTGAAAACTGCCAAAGTCTCAGGAATGCCTCTCAGGATACTGGGGGATCCCACCGGCTAAGTAGAACAACCACCGGCACTAGGATGTGGCCATCGGCACAAAATGAACCCATCGGCTGATGACTTACTGCCGGCCGGCACAAAATGTTGCCGGTCGGCAAACAATACCTGCAGAGCCTGCAACTCACAGCAGCAGAGGGCAAAACTTGCATGGCAATACAATTCAAGTAATGTATGCACCAATCATGCCCCCTATCATGTTTGCGACTCAAAGGGGTATGTGCCTCGATTCTCGGGCCATCAATCACGCATTTCCATGCATGATGGCCTAAAGAATCAAGTGTGCACTTTCATGTCAAATGAAATGCAAACCAATCAAACAAAACAAGGCCCAATTCCTATCACCAAATCAAGGAACAAGGCATGCATGCAAGATGCAATGCAACCTAGGCATGCAAGCTAAGGATGCAACATGGCATGACAAGGCACTTGTGCGAGCATACTAGCAAACATGAGGCAAGCATGCAACCAAGCAAATGATGGTCTTAAACATGATCTAGGTAACTCTAATTAGGCCTAAAATCAGTGGCCAAAACCAAGGAAATGAAGGCCAAAATGCACACACACATGCATGCAATCATGGTCCAACACCTTAAGCATAAACAAGGCAACTCTTAAGCACACTTAAAGAGACCAAACAATAGACAATTAGCATGCAACACAAGCTCTGAAATTGCACAAAATAGGGGTGCCAAACCAACTAATTCACGCAAGTAAAGCATGCAAATGGCCCAAGTACTTGAGGCAAGCCAAGAGGCTTAAACTAAGGTCAAACCCACCAAGCCTCACAAGGCTAAGGGGACTCAAAACAGGTCAAAGGAAGACCTAAACAACACCCGAGGAACACCTAGATGGCATCTAAATGGCTTGAATCCAAAGGCATGCGCAAATGCACTTTCAAGGGGCATACAACACAAGTTCATAAGGCGTTAAAGAGGCATGCAAGGCAAGCATACAAACATGTTAAAGGGACTGAAATAACATGAAAAGTGACTCCAATCCACTAAATCAAAGCAAACAAAGCATGCTATACACTTACATACTTAAGGCCAACAAGCCCAAAAATGCAAAGAGGCTATATAATGCATGCTAGGGTTGACTCAAACAACCTAAGACAGACCTAAAGCATGGCAAAATAAGCACAAAAGCTTCACAAATCTAAGCCTAAAACATGCTAAAACAAAGGCACACAACCTAAGGCATATTAAGGCAATCGCAAGGCATTACAAGGTAGGTATGCAAGGCATGCATGGTATACCAAAACCAACTTAAAACCATGTTATATTATGGCAATATAAGCATGAAAAACAATCATGGCATGCTCAACACACACTTGAACAAAGGCTTCTTCAAGAGGCCAAAAAGTGCCCTTTGCAAGGACAACAAGGAGAGGGGGTGGCCCTCTCCTTCTTGGGACTTCAAGGCATCATCTTTACCACTGAAATCCCTCAAGATTTCAGTGGTGAAGAGACCCAAACACCAAAATCCCGGATCACACCAAAATAGCACAAAATGGGGGCCTTTCAAGGCCTAAGAGGGGTCAAACTTCCCCAAAGCACAAAACACTCTTAATAGACTGACAAGAGGGCCTAAAAACAGAACTTTTTTGTATTAAACACTAAGCACAAAAACAGTTCTAAGATAGGCAAAAGTAGGATGCAAGAAAGGGGTAAAAGGGGGTAAAGTTGTTACCCTTGTAGACCTCTTCCAAGATGGTGACCTTGTTGCCTCCTTGAGCTCTAATCCAGCCAAGAACAGCAAGAACAAACCCTAGGAACCTCAGTAGCCAAGGGAAGGTGAAACACTAGGTGCTTGTGTGCAATAGTATGGACTAAAACACACACAAGAGTAATATAGAGATAGGATGTGTATTGAACCCTAACCCTAAAACCAGAGCTTCCTCTGTATTTTCTAAGCAAAAAGCTCTAATTTTTCTAACCCTAATGCCAAGAGAGGAGGGCTCCTCTTATAGGCAACCAATCTTGTAAAGCTTGTCAAGAAAGCTAACAAGAAGAGCATCCCTCCATACACGTGTATGGAGGGGAACAAAGTGCCAAACAGCTGTCCTAAAATATCTGAAAAAGCAGATGAACAGTAGTCGGCTGGCCAAAAATGTCATTTTGACAAAAATGACTGCCGGTCGGCCAAAAATAGTGCCGGCCGGCAATATATATTGCCGGTGGACACAAACAACAGCCGGTGGCCTCTAGCCACTGCCGGTGGTGTGTGGGGATGCCTCACAAGGCATTCCCTGCCCCTCCAAGGCAAAACACAGGTGTTTGGTGCAAAACCAGACACAAAACGGTCAAGTTCGGAGATCCTGAGGCAAGGCGCGTAGCCGAGACCTCCGGGAACTCCAAACGAACACAAACAAGGATGATCACCGAGTGTTCCAACGGTGACGTCCAAGTCTTGAGGACGGTCAAAAATGGGGTGTCTACAGTTGCCCCTCTTTGACAGAACTCGAAAGTCATAACAATGACGGGAGTGAATGTCAAAGCCCAGAGACGACCCATTTTTGACAAGGCCGAAGACTTGGACAAACATGCAAGACAAACAAGGTATGCGCCCGAAGGCAGGGGCAAAATGCAACTGAAAATGCAAGAAGCCAAGCATAACTTATGATCATGCAAAGAAAGCTGTAACGAAGCACACATGCAACAGTTTTAAGCTAACATACACCAAACTACACTACAATGCAGAAAGGATGTAAGAGAATTATGTAATTCTCGCTACGTCTCACTCGGAGGATACAATACCTGTTCGGTTCGTCCGGTTGCACCGGCCTCAAATGAACCGTACATACAATATTGTGCCTGTAAAGAAAACAAACTTAACAGGTAAAATGTGGTTAGCAACATGCATGACAATGCAATCGAAAGTGCGTGACAACGCATGCAATGTGTATAGCAAGATAGTGGGTTTGAACACATGTGAGTAAAGCAATGCACGCATGCAAGCAATGTGTATAGAAAAATAGCGGGATTGAACACATGTGAGTAAAGCAATGCACGCATGCAAGCAATGTGTATAAAAAAGGGACTTGAACACATATCAGTAAAGCAATGCACACGTGCACACAATGTGTATAAAAAAATAGCGGGATTGAACACATGTGAGTAAAGCAATGCACGCATGCAAGCAATGTGTATAGAAAGAAACTTGAACACATGTGAGTAAAGCAATGCACGCATGCACGCAATGTGTATAAAAAAATAGCGGGATTGAACACATGTGAGTAAAGCAATGCACGCATGCAAGCAATGTGTATAGAAAGAAACTTGAACACATGTGAGTAAAGCAATGCACGCATGCACGCAATGTGTATAAAAAAGGGACTTGAACACATATAAGTAAAGCAATGCACACGTGCACGCAATGTGTATATAAAGGAACTTGAACACATATAAGTAAAGCAATGCACACGTGCACGCAATGTGTATATAAAGGAACTTGAACACATATAAGTAAATTAATGCACACGTGCACGCAATGTGTATATAGAGGAACTTGAACACATATAAGTAAAGCAATGCACACGTGCACGCAATGTGTATATAAAGGAACTTGAACACATATAAGTAAAGCAATGCACGCATGCACGCAATGTGTATATAAAGGAACTTGAACACATATAAGTAAAGCAATGCACACGTGCACGCAATGTGTATATAAAGGAACTTGAACACATATAAGTAAAGCAATGCACGCATGCACGCAATGTGTATATCAATGCGAATGAGACACGCATACTAATGCAAATGACGACACGTATGCCAACGAAAAATGTGACACGCATGCCAATTGGAAATGAGACACGCATGCCGATGAAGAAGATGGGGCACACATGCCAATGGAAATAAGACACGCTTGCTGATGAAGATGGGGCACACATGCCAATGGAAATGAGACACGCATGCCGATGAAGATGGGGCACACATGCCAATGAAAAATGAGGCACACGTGCCAATGAGAATGAGGCACACGTGCCAATGAGAATGAGGCACACGTGCCAATGCGAATGAGGCACGCATGCCGATGAAGACGGGGCACACGTGCCAATGAGAATGAGGCACACGTGCCAATGAAAAATGAGGCACACGTGCCAATGAGAATGAGGCACACGTGCCAATGAAGACGGGACACACGTGCCAATGCGAATGAGGCACACGTGCCAATGAAAATGAGGCACACGTGCCAATGAAGATGAGGCACACGTGCCAATGCGAATGAGGCACACGTGCCAATGAAAAATGAGGCACACGTGCCAATGAGAATGAGGCACACGTGCCAATGCGAATGAGGCACGCATGCCAATGCGAATGAGACACACGTGCCAATGCGAATGAGGCATGATGCAAATTGCAACACGCATGCCACAAGGAATGCAAGATGATGCCAATGAGACACGCGTGCCTCACGCAATGTGAGATGCCCAAATGAAGCCAATGAGGTACGCGTGCCTCAAAGGATGCAAAATGCTGCCAATGAGGTACGCGTGCCTCAAAGGATGCAAGACGATGCAAGTGAGGTACGCACGCCTCACGGAGATGCAAAATGAAGCCAATGAGGTACGCGTGCCTCAAAGGATGCAAAATGATGCAAGTGAGGTACGCATGCCTCAAAGGATGCAAGATGCTGCCAATGAGGTACGCGTGCCTCAAAGGAATGCAAAATGATGCAAGTGAGG
>CM069903.1:155641864-155832189 GCA_036172215.1 Camellia granthamiana
CCGACGTATATTGCCTCTCGCAAAGAGATATGTATTGGCTTTGTCAACAACAACCATTTTGTTCAAGTATTGGTTTCCACACCCTGCCTTAGAACATTTAAAACTTAATAACGACAACATTTTACATTCTAATTTTTTTAATTTTTTTTTTTTTTTGGTAGCTCATCTTGGAGCCTAGTCATCTTATTCCACCTATAGCAACTAACTGGTGGAGGTACTATGACCCTTGTGCTGTAGGCTGGGAGGTTGCATACAGTTCCCGAGTACAACATTTCAAATCAATCATTAGTCTAGACGTAGCCACAATTGAAACAGTAGACTTGGATGAGGACTAATATCATACGAGTGAGATGGGAAACAGAATTGGAATGGATTTAAGTTATGTTATTTTATTTGTTATACTGAATTAGAATGGAAAAGAGTGAATTGGAATGGATTTAAGTTATGTATTTTGAATGGATTTAAGTTATGTTATTTTCTTTGTTATATTGAATTGGAATGGAAAACAGTGAATTAAAATGGATGTTATTTTCTTTGTTATACTGAATTGGAATAGAAAAAGTGAATTGGAATGGACTCAAGTTACACAGTGGTGAACAAATTTTGTTCGGACATACAGTGTGTAGACTTGACTTTCTTCGCACGCCTCCCTTTCGGAGAGGCGCGAATTGGTCTCCTACAGTTCGGACTCTTGTCACGGTTCTGAATCTAATCTCACAAAGTGCAATGTGAGACTGATAAACACCAAAGAGTCCAATCCGGCAAATCATTTTGGAAAATCAAATTTTGAATCAAATAATGCCAAAACTGGACTGCTTTGCTAGATTACAGAGTCGCCACCTAAATATTTTATTTTTGAAAAATTTAGGAAACCCTGACTCGTGCCAAAGGCCACGTGCCCGTCATTACCAAAGTTGCCTCGGCTCAGGAACTTGGGTACGAGAGGGGAAGGTCTTGAAATGAGCACCCCCGCTCGCCCAATCAAAGATCGGCCCCTACTAATCATGATATGTTGTTTTATAAACCTCATGTGTTCTTATCCAGTTATTAGCTAACTTTACTATGTGACGCATACATACAAGTATAGACTAAATCGCGAGAATTGGAACAAATCAACTCATATTTATTTTCAAAAATGGTTTGAAAGTGCCACCCTCAAGTGGGCTAAAACGCGGATTTGCCACCCTCAAGTGGGCTTAAAAAAACATGATTTGCCACTTCGCAAAGTGGGCTTAAAACTCACATCATCGAATTGCTCCAATTCAAGTAACAAAGTGTTCACCCACAGGCATTCATGCAGTTTAACAAATAAGCACATAGCCTCATGGCAAGTATGCTATCATGGCATCACTCACACTCATGCAAGTATGCTAAAGCGTAAAGATTTACAGTGTATTCCGAGTCAAAACAAAAGCTAGTTAGAAATATGCATGATTTCTAACTATATTAGATGCCTAATGCAACACATGCAACATGACATTAATAGGCTTGGCTATCTAAGATGGCATATGAATGCAACAATTTGATATACGTATTCAAAGAGGTATTGAAATACGATGCAGTTTGAATGATGCGCCGAGCCCGGTGCATGCAAGACAAATGAATGAATGCAAACATGTAAGCATAAGGTATGCTAATCGAAACATGATCCCTAATCTAACCATCGAAAGTGGATAAATAAAAGGGAGAAAGACGTGGGGTTAGAAGACATGCACACACGCACGCACACTTATTACAACATTGTGTCCTCACGAAGGAGGGTCCGAATAAATAAGCTAAGCTAATTATTATAAAACAACTAATTAACTATTCTAGCTAATTAATTATTACAAACCGAATTGAATAACTAGCTATGCTAAGCTAATTAAAATATTACAAAATAGATTAAACTAATTAATTACAATACGTGTATTAATCAAATACAACTAGCTAATGAAGTAATAACATGGCTTTGCGGGCGAGACATGCATGTTCGGTTGCTTTTTTCCTAAAAATCCATCGCCTTGCCACCGGCTGTCTCTGTTTGCACTCGCCTTGATTGCTGAACATCGAACCAACATTTCAGACTGCTTCTGCTCCAAAACAGGAGCACTTTTGCACCAAAATGGACTGGTGGCCGGTCAGCCACAAAAAGTGGCTGCCGGCCACCTTAACTGGCCGGTCGACTAGTGCAAGTGGCCGGTTGGCCACTTGTTTCTCCAAACTTCTGTTTTTGCTGCAACAGAGAGTAACAGAGGCAAAACAATGTATCTGCAAGAAAATGTGTGTACTGCCACCCTCCTCATCATTTCTCAAGCTTAAAGGAGTATGGCACTTGGCTCTCAAGCCACCAATCAAGCATTTTCATGCATGATGGCCAAAGACCAAGCTTGTACAAAGTCAATGAATGCACAAATAGACTCAAATGGCCACCACCCTATCATGCATGATCAAGGGTGACGGCGACCAAGAAATGTGACACGTTTCATCACTCTGAGTATGAAACGTCCCACATTTCGTGTGTTTGGATTAACGTCCGATCCAAACACATGTAATGCAACACAAATGCTTATCTTGTTCATGTGTTACTTTGCTCATTTCTTGTTTACACATTTTACATTACTAAGCCATTCCTTAACCGGTTAGTCCAATGTAAAAGTCCTCTAATGAGAGAGGGGTCAACCAAAGGATGGTTTAAGACATGAGAGAGATCGTGCCTTTGGCTAGGAGGAACCCTCATAAGAGAGTTAAAGCCATTGAGCACAAGCTCTATCAAGCTTAAACACAACCTTAAGACTAACCAACCCTCAAAACAAATGGAAAAATGAAGAAATGAGGGAGGTTGCAGAATTTCAGTGTTGAAATGGCATGCTAAAGACATTAAATCATGCAAGCAACACATGCAAGACATGTTTAAAAGCTAAAAGCATTAAAGCTAATGAAGAGCGTTACACAAGAGGCATGCAATACTAAGCTTAAATGACCAAACCGACTTTGGACATAGCTTAAACATGCCAAATTAGTGGCTAAAATATGCTGAGATGGAAGCTCAAATGGCAAGAAAAACATGCTCGCATGTTGGCTCACAAACAAGGTACAAAGCACAACTCTCAAAAGCAATGAAAGAGTGGAATATGTGAGAGTGTGACAGCGGTATATGCACTAAAATCATGTGTAAAATGATGCTATTACATGCAACCATTTCAAGCACAACATGTTAGAGGCCTTGAAACACAAAGCTAGTAAAGGCCTTTTACACTAGAGCTATACAAAACAAGTCTCATATGACCAAGAAGACTCAAAATAGAGCTAAAGCATGCTAAATTAGTAACAAAAACATGCTGGAATCAAACTAACACAAGCTAGAATGATAGGCTAAATCATCAAGTGTGCTAGGCTAGTAAGCATGATTGCACTACAAGTACAAAAAGCAAGCAAGAAGTGTTCCAACCAACCAAAAATAGAGTTGAAGCATGTCAAAACAAAGCCAAAAATATGCTTGAACTAAGCTACAAAAAGGTAGAAAAGCATGCTCAAATATTAGGCCATCTACACATGCAAACAAGATACAAGGAGGGGAGGCCACCCCCTCCCATTTTGGACCTCAAAACCAACTTTTTGCCACTGAAATTTCTCTGGAATTCAGTGGTTAGAAGGCCAAGAAAAGGGCATTTCAAAAGCTTTGAAAGATGGCTCAAAAGGCTTTTCAAGCCAAAGAGCAAAGGGAGGAAACCACCCCCTAACCAAACAAGGCTTAAACCACCATTTAAAACCTTAAAAATAGAGTTTTTTTAGAGGTTAAAACCAGCTTCAAAGTAGCATACAAAGGTGGCCAAACAATGAATTAAAACAAGGCTTAAAAGAGTTAAGTTCTTACCCTTGAAGCACAACAACAAAACAACAAGAATTATGAGCTAAAACCACTCTAAGAAGCCCAAACAAGGCCTCCAAGAACCTCAGCTCCAAGGTGAAGGTGTTTGGTCAAGGGGTTGTATGCAAAGATGTAGAGAATTCCCACTTTCAAGCCTAAAATAGGGAGAGAGAGAGAGAGGGGAAATTTTGCTCTTAAATTTCTAAACCCTCAAAATAGGGGAGGGACCTCCCCTTATATAGAAAAACAAGCAAAAAGCTTGCCTCCATATGGAGGATGCATTCAGTGATCAACAGCTGGCACAACTAGCACATAAAATATCTGAAAAAGGAGAAAATTGGCCGTCGGCCACTTTAGGTGGCTGGCCGGCCACCTCCCCTAGCCGACCGACTATTTCAAGTGGCCGACAAGTGCCAAAAGTGGCCGACAAGGCCTTTTCCCCCTCCAGGCAAGAGGCACCAAGGTTTGGCCCAAAAACAAGGCCAAAACAAGGAGGGTTTAGAGGCTCAAAGATAGGGTGCTCAGCCGAGACCTTCGGGTGCTCAAAACAAGCACAAACATGCACAATCATCGAGTGCATAAATGATGACGTCTGAGTCTTAAGGTCGGTAAAAAATGGGGTGTCTACATAGTGCTGATAGGATCACTAATGTTCGACAAAATAGGGTTGAACAAAGAAGATTAGTTCGACAACAATGTGCTAAACGATTTGTTTTTATTTGGTTTCACAGTGCTGAAGTGATTGGGCCAACAATTTTGATTGGGCCAGCAAGCATTTATATTCGGCACTACAGTACTAAAAAGAACTTGTCTGTTCGGCATTAGAGTGCTAAACGAATCAATCTGTTCAACATTATGGTGCTGAACGAGTCATTTTGATTCAGTTTTACAGTGCTTAACGAAGAGTATTTGTTCGGTTAGTTAGTAATGAACATAAAATTCCTATTTTATATAAACTAACCAACATTTCAAACAAACAAACTATCAAACCAATTCAAACCATCAAACCAATTTAAACAAATTCATTAATGTCACTGCTAAACTGTCAAACACCATCAAATTAATTCGTTGAGTGCCCAAAAAGTGTGGTAAAGTCATATACAAGCCTAGCTCATACTTGTGTCATATACAAACCACCATCAAAATGCAAGCCAAAAATATTTCTCAAACAAACTAACATTTACTAAAGTGTCTAACATGTAATAAAGTCTAACATATGTTTGGGACTAAGATTTCAAAAAGCACATTTGAAACATTTGAAACCAACAAAATACTAAAGTCTAAGATGTTCCTCCACGTTTCGTACAACGAGTGTACACCAAGTTCTCCGATGGTGTATGTTCTTCACTGGACTGTTGGCCCTCCAAGACTTGTGTTATCTTCTTCATAGCATTGCGTAACATATCTCGTGTGAGAGCTGCTTCATTGTATCCCATTTCGACCATTGAGCGTGAAATGCTCAAGGCACTGTCAATGCACTGCAAACAAGAAAATAAAACTTAACAATTGCCTTGAAGAAAATATACATGAAAATGAAAAGGTTAAAAATTGACATACGAATTGAAGCTGACAATAAGCAGCTGATGACTTAGAGCGTGGGTTATACTTAGAACGATATGTCGGGTTTTGAACTTGTACGTATGAAATGAAAGTAAATCATTCCAAGTAACTTGGCACATAATCCCATGGATGCAAGACTGGAACACTATGCGCCATCTCAGACAACGAGTGATTTTCCTAACTCTCCCAAATCGTATCCAAGTATTTATAGGCAATGTTGTACTATTTTGTAGTGGATCCTCTAGAGGCTCGAACCAGAGCAAGCGGAGGTGAGGGAATAGTTTGCACCTTGCCAAACTATCTCAACACCCTATCAGGATGGTATGGTTCAACGATGTGCATACATTTTAAGCATCCACTATAGTAAGCAACATCAAAAAAAGGATGCTCAATATGCTTATCATGGTATGGACCCTAAATAACCTATAACAACCAAATATTTATACGTAAGTTATGAGTTAGGTTGAATAATAGCAAGTAATATGTGCATACACGGAGTTAAGATTGACACTTACATCATGGGCCCTTAATTTGTCGAGGTCCTCTTGCAACCTTTGTAAAATAGACGTTGACGAACCAGATTGGGTGTCAAAAATCCAACGAAAGACACGAGGCTGATCTTTTTTATAGTCCAAATTGGAATGGGGTCTAGCACCAACAAAATGCTCGTAAATCCAAGTTTCCAGCAATGTCATATATCCGGTAATCTATTTCACAGCATACCTTATGGCAGTACCCAATTGTCAGTATAAAAAAGCCAATGTGGCCATACCCTAAGCATAAGAAGCAATTGATTGCAAATCCATAAGAAAAGACAAATACACTACCGGAACACGTGTCCCAGTCTTGTCTGCAAACAATATACAGCCTAACAAATATAACAAATATGCCCTAGCTGTACACTCAATGGTATTATTATTGTCCGCATTAGACACTGACCCAAACCGTTATCTCAACCATTCTACCTTGATAGACTGGCCCTGTGCTACCTCAACGTTACATTTGCCTCATCTACTGTTACTCCCAAAGCCTCAACTAGCAGATTTGCAGCCTTAACATTTGATAACTTCTTGCAAGAGATAGATTTACCAATCACTGGAATCCCTAGAATTACATTGACATTGTCTAAGGTTGGTGACATCTCACCAAATAGTAGATGAAATGTGTTTGTCTTTGGCTGCCAACTTTCCACAAAGACCAAAACTACAATTTTGTTTACAAATTTATATGAGCAACTCACTAAAGAAATCAACCCCGAATCTATAATTAAACCATGAAATTTGGACTATCATTTTCTTCCAAGTTGAATGACCATTCACCAACTTTAAAACCATGATTTAAGCATTTAAGTATTCTGTGTTTCTGCAACATAGAATAAAAAAATAAAAAAAAAGAATTACTAAAGTTGAAACAAAATTTAAAACATTAAATTAATCTAAGACAAGGAATGACATCATTATGCCAAATTTTTGTTGCTATGTGACAATGAAAACTCTTCAAAATTGAAGGATCATCTGCCCCATCCAGGAAAAGGTCTAGTAAGATCTTCAGTAAAATTTTCAGTTGTATTTGCTGGTTGGTCTTCATAGTCACCCATGTCTATTGGTTCATCACTCGGATCATCAACCATATCTGTTAGTTTATCACCCCGATCACCCATATCTATTGGTTCATTACCCAATTCATCACTCATGTCATTAATATTAAACTGATTGCCCCAATCATTTTCAACCTCAACCATTTTTTCTAGAGCAACACCTATGTCATTTATGTCATGTTCATTAACTCCACCACTTTGATCCTTAGTCTTACGAGTGCGTCGAGGTCTCTTAGTTGCTTTTTGAGAAATTACAACATTACGTCTTCTAGACGCTGTTGGGCTATCTCGAGCAAGTTCCACCATAGCTGTCCACCAAGTATAATTAGATGTTAGTAAATGACAACGTAAGCAAATATATAAGGCAACATAAGAAAATAGAATAAACCATAAGACAAAGGCTAAAACTAATATAATATAATCCAATTGAGTAAATACTAAATTAACAATATTCCACAAATTAAACAACCAAAGTTATATCCCACATAATACCAAAAGCCTTCGAGTCTTATTGTTGGCTTCCCCTTCTACCAATTTAAATAGAAAAAAAAAAAGAAAAAAAGAGAGAGAAACTCACTTTTGTCTTGTCTTCTTATATTTACTAATTACAATAATAAAATAAAACTAACTAATAACTACCCACAAATTGATAGGGCCAAATATTAATATTCAAATAAACAAAAACACTTAGAGTTCCAAAAAAGTCCAAATTCCTGAATTCAATTCAAATTTTATTCATTAAAAACTTTTTATGTTGACAAAAGTGCTTTTATTTTCAAATTCGTCATGTCTATAGCTCTGTTATGTGTTATGGGGGTCCATATCTTCAATAAAGGTCAAAATACATCTTCTTGTATTTACTAATTACAATAATAAAATAAAACCAACTAATAACTACACACAAATTGATAAGGCCAAATAATAATATTCAAACAAACAAAAATACTCAGAGTTCCAAAAAAAACTCCAAATTCTTGAATTCAATTCAAATTTTATTCCTGAAAACTTTTTATCTTGACAAAAGTGCTTTCATTTTCAAGTTCATCATGGCTGTAGCTCTGTTATGTGTTATGGGGGTCCATCTCTTCAATAAAGGCCAAAACACATGAGTTATAGAATGCAATAAATATGATGATCCTGAACTGTGTTTGAGATCGAAGAAAATTATTTCAGTTGTCGTTTAGCTACTTTGAACATGAAAAAACCATGCAGTCTATAATTTAAACATCATTCATCAACATACAAGATACTATTTTATCAATCATAAATCATAAACAATATCATTAAATGAATTTAAATATTGAATAGATCATCCATAAAAATACATAAATAAATCCCTATTATTTTGTATAAGTAATACTATAATGTTAACATTTATCAAAGGTTTGAACCAAAAATTCCACTAGACTAACGCAAATAGAAGTAGAGAATATAAACAGTACAAATTGTCATTATTTCTATAAATTGTTTGTTTTCCTCTTCAAGACTTCAATAACTTTTCTTCAACTATTCTATTTTGATTTGTTTTTGGGATTTACTAAACTTTCCCTCAAAAAGGGACCTGGGTTTTGCTTACGAGTGGAAAAAAATCAATGGGTTGTTTGTAATTTAACCATTGAATTTTATTTGCAATCTTGTTTAAAAAAAATAACTAATAAATAATAAAATAAAATTACATAGGATTAAGTTAACTAAAAAAAGGGTTAGACGGAAGAGATTAAGTTAACATCAAGGTAGAGATTTTGATCTCTTTGTTGTGGAATCAGGCCATGAATGATTATGATATTTTTATTCTATTTTATTACTAGTTGGTATGTAGATCTCTATTAGATTATAATATTCAAGCCATTCATTAGATTATAATATTCAGATCTCTATTCCCTAAAAAATTTGAATTTGCTGTGAAATTAGGCCATCCAATAGGTTATAATATTCTCTCAAAAAAATAGGCAAAGGAGAGGAGACTTTGCAAAGACATGAAGAGGACCAAAAGAAAGAAAAATATAAGACAAAGATTGACCAAGTATCATGATCAGAGTGGACACAACGAAGGGTTATTATCACAATTAGGGTTTTGGTGGTTGTGGTTCTGGTTGGTAAAGGGTTTTTGTTTGTGTGGTCATGGTTAATTGTAGAGAAGAGAAGCAAATTATACCTCAATTTGAGTGAAGAGACCTTTAATTCTTAAGAAAATGTCTACAGCTTCGTTGTGTGTGGCTCCACCATTAGCACCAATACCATTAATACCACTGTTAATTGTATGTTCACTTAAGAAGCCGGTGTTCTTCAACAACAAGAGATTGGTGGTGTTCTCTTGAACAGGAGATGGACAGTCATTAACAGGGAAAGGAGATGGTATGAAAAATTGGGCGAGTGTGCATTTTCTGTGATAATATTATGAATATGGGTAGATTTGGTATTAAGTGGGGTGTTCAAAAAAATGTTATTAAAATTTAAGGTTTAGGGTGGGGGTCCAAAGAATTGGGGGATCCAAAGAATTTAGACAAGTGTTAATAGCAGCACTTAATAAAAATAGAGACATAAAACAAGAAACATAAACATTAGCACACCACACTTGTATTATAACGATTTCGATTTTGACCCGACTCTTGTTGTATCTCGGACTCGGGTTTCATGGTTTCATATTGTTGTTCACATCTTACTTCCCTTGTATTTCCTTAAATTTGGCTATTGGATTGTTGTGGTTGCATTTGGAACAGGTTGGTTGCTTAGTTTCCAAACTTTTGTTGCCTAGATTTTTGCTCCTCCGCTCGAGCGGCACTTCGTGCACTCGAGTGGGCTTTGCAAACTCTCAATACTTTTGTAGATCTGCAAAACTATTAGGAGAGTGTGTTCTATACTCGAATGGTTCTTTCTACGCTCGAGCGGGCTCAGCTCGAGTGGCCTTTCTTGCGCTCAAGCGTTGGTTTGTTATCTGCAAAACTACTAGGAGTGTGCATTCTGCGCTCGACTGTCGTTTCTTGTGCTCGAGTGGAACAACTTATTATGCCTGGCGCTCGAGCGTCACTTCTTGAGCTCGAGCAGATTATGCGTATATCTGTTCGCAGCAGCCTCCTTCCACATCACTTTTTCATCTCTTTTCTTCCCCAAACCCTAGATCTAGAGCCTCTCTTTCTAGAACTCACATTTTCTCTACATTTTCATCTAGATCCGTTGGGCTCTCTACCTGTGTGCCTTTGTTAAAAAGGTAGAGCATCTCAAGAGCTCCATTTTGGTTCGAACAAGATTTGGTTTCGGCGTCTTTGAAGTTCCTCCATTGTTGCTTTAATCTTCTAAGCTTGAGGTAGGGACTTTCTACACTCTCTTATGATTTTTAACTTAATTATTTGTTGTTGTAAATAATGTTGGGATTTAGAGGATTTTAGACAAACCTAGGGTTTTGGTTTAAAATCAAAAGAGGAGTTTTCAAATGAAGGTATTGAAAATGGTTATGGGTATAGAGATGAGGATGTGTTGTGTTAAATTTGTAGATTTTGACACAAGGGTTGGATTTGGGAGAGAATTAAGTTTTGCCCTAAAATGTTTAATATAATTATTTTGTATAAATAATGAAATTGGTATTGGAGATATGAAATTAGATGAATGTTTATATCAATGGTAGAGGTGGATGTGTATTCTCTCTCACCTATGGAAATTTAGATAATTTATTTGTCTCGGAGATTATATATCTGTTTAGAAATATCTGTTTTGGGCTATCGGGGGAGGATAGCTATGATTGTTGTAGAAATTGCATGAGGATTAGGTGAATTGAAACTAATCTCTTAACTGTTGTCATTGAATATGACCATGTTTTAATACATTATATATGTATGATATTTGGGAAGAGAAAGGGGATGTACTCCATATTTGGAAGAAGAAATGGAATGGACTCCATTGAATTAAGTTGGCCTGTGTGTCTAGGGTGAAAATCCCGAAAATCGTGCGCATACATGGGTGCTGATTTCTGTGGACGAAATTTTCATAAAATGTCAAATGAAAGTGTTTGTGTAATGATTGTATTGGTTAGAAAACAACTGAGTTGTAGTCTTAGTTGGGATGTCTGGATAACAATGGACTTGACTCATAGATTAAGGTGAAATGAATTAAGATAAAATGGCTTGAAATATAAAACTTGGCATATTATGATCTTGTAACAATACGAAAGCTTTTATCATGGGCATTGTATATGCATATCATACTTATATCTCTGTTAAGATTCATATATTGTGTTAGATTGTTTCTATTGGGCTTTGGCTCACCCTACTTGGGAGAACCATTTTTAGGTGCTGGTGATATGTTCCGCCAAGGGCTTAGCTTGGGAGGATCGTGGAGCTGAAAGCTCACTTTTGTTCATTTTGTATTTATCTTTTTGTACAAGCTTAGGGCTTTACTTGTATCGAGTTTGTGACTCATTTTGTTGTAGCCAAGCATAGTCTTCGAAAGATGTAAGCCATTAGGGAAAATGAAGACTTCTTTAGCTTTCTTTTCCCTATTACCTCTTGTAACACATGTTGTAGATTCAGGATGAACAATTTATAAATATAGATAGCATGTGTCACCTTTTGTATATCAACTCTGATTAATAAAAGCTTCTTTTTTTTTTTATTTATATCACTTTGTAATAGTGTTTGGAGTTGGATTATTGTACTTATTTTGGGGGCGTTACAACTTGGTATCAGCACGTGCCGTGTTTGAATACTTTGGGTACGTGGGAAGTGGTTAGTACCATAATGGCTTTATCTCGTTTGACAGAGATCTTTATATGTTTGCAATGCTATTTGATAACATGTTTATGTGATTATATGGGTATGGAATCTAATTTCTAGAATGTTGATTGAGTCTACAGGTTTCTAGGAGTCCTATTAGAAAACTTGATCACTGCTGTTTCTAATTGAAACTTTGGCAACGTTGCGGGACGGTTATTATCCGGGAATGAAATTCGTATGTGTTTACATGACTAAGTGCTTATGTGGAGTGAATTACTGTTGTCCACCGCATTAGGACGCGAGTGACGACACATTTGTAAATGTGCTAATCTCTTTTGTTACCTTCATTAGGATGTCAGGACGAGAATGTGGTGGTGATAGGCGTGGTAGGCCTAGGAGGCATGAGGTGCCTTTATCGGATAAAATTCTGACACAGGAAGAAAGGGTTGGTCAGGCCAATGTGGCCGAACCAGTTAGGAACAAGCCATGGGCACCTTAGCTCTCAAAATGGCCAGAGCGTTGCGGGAATCCATGGACATTCTCAGGGATGAGAATCAAGTCTAGGCCCAAGTAGCTGAGGCATGGCCGTCTTTCTTGAAACAAGAGTTTTTTTGGTCGAATTCGGATGAGTTTTTAGGTGATCCCAAGGAGCCATTGAAGGCAGATGAGTGGTTGGAGCAGATGAGTGAAAATGTTCGAGATGCTTGGCATCGAGGACGATCAGTTCCGAGTGACCTTGGCATCCTTTTAGCTAAAGGGAGATGCGGGTCAGTGGTAGAAGTATGCGCGTGGGCGCATTGGGGTGGCTTGGGAGGCTTTTGTTAGCGTCTTCCAGGACAATTTTCTACCTCCCACAGTTAGGGAGAAGTTAAGAGACCAGTTCTCCAAGCTGGTGCAGTTGAACACTCTCGTGGCCGAGTTTGAGGTCACATTTACTAGCCTCTCTAGGTTTGCACCAGAGTTAGTGGCGACAGAGGAGTGTTGTTGTTTGGAGTTTGAGAAGAGGTTGAGGACCGGACTCATGTTCAAGGTGGCAAGATCGATGATTATAGATTATGGACGCCTCGTGGAGACGGCGTCTCACTTTGAGACCGTAATGCAGATGGAGGAGGAGAGGATGAGGGGCTCCAGACGGAGTTAGGATGTTCAGGGGGACAGTAAGAGGCAGAGGGGTCCTACCCCACAGCAGTCCTAGGGAGCACAGTCGACGTCTACCTTTCTAGTACCGAGTTTGGATTCTGGGAGAGGTGGTCAAGGAGATTTTACTTGTTACAAGTGTGGTCAGTTGGGCCCTAAGTCTTTAGCTTGCCCACAGAGAGGAGGAGGGCAGCGGTCTGCATCGTCTTCGGCTCGTTCTCAGAGCCAGAGTCAGGGGAGAGGGCAGCGCTCACTTGTTATCAGTGTGGGCAGACGGGGCACATGAAGAGATTTTGCCCTCAGTTGGGTGGCACACCCAGTGTGTCTGGTTCGAGACAAACACAGAGCCACTAGCTGTAGACACCCCATTTTTGACTGCCCTTAAGACTTGGCGCTTGATTCTGAACACCCGATGATGAAAGTTACACTGTGCAATCTTTTGAATTCTTGGCGAAGAAATTTGGATTCAAGCTCTAATCACAAACCTTGCACCCTATTTTGGCCAAAATTATTTTAAACCTTAAAACCCTCATTTCAAAATACTTTTGAAAATATTTCTACGATATTCCGAAGCTCGCATTTTGTTAAAAATTACGCTTTTCAGTAAACCGAGTAAGGACAAAGTGAAAATAAATGGAAGAGAGGTGAACTCTTTGAAAAAATCTTTAAAAACATCTTATTTAGAGGTTTGGAGTTGAAGAAAATTGGAGGAGAGGGAAGAAACCTAGTTGGGGAAGAAGTTGGCATAAAAAGTTGAGAGACCACCGGGCAGCCTCACTAAATCAGGTGTATCCTTTTGTACACTTGGACTTAAGTTATGAGGCCACCACCATTGGAAAGTGGACTTTCGGAGCTTCATTTTTTACTCAATAATCTCCTAAAGCCGAGTCTGGATGAGGGAGATATGGCTGGTTGAAGTTAGGCATCAATCCGGTTAAGCCAAAACTAAGCAACCTTCGCTAAAATAGGCATATCTCTTAGCACACTTATAATTTTGATGTGAGGCCACTTCCATTGGAAAGTAGACTTCCGGGGCTTCAATTTAAGCTCAGGAATGACCTGCAAAGGAGTTCGGATGAGGGAGATATACTCGTTTGAAGTTGGGCCTGAATGCAGATTTTGAGGGTCGGCCGTGGATTAGTGAAGGCCGGCCGGGCTTTGATGGCGTCAGATAGACAGCTGGCGGGAATTGATATTTATGATATTTTTGGCTCAAATTCTATAAATAGAGCCTCTTCCTTCAGAATTCAAGGTTGGCAAAATTTTCGAAAGGCTTTGAAGAGCTAAAAAGACCCTCCTCCCTCTTCCTTCCTCCTTGGACCCTCAAACCTCTTTTTAGCTATACATACACAATACATACATAATTGGAGCTTGTTCTTGGAGCTTTTTGCTGAGATTTCAACCTAAGTTTCATAAACTTGAGGGTATTGGAATCAAGTTTATTAACTACAAGTTATCTCTCTTTCAAGAGGTATAACTTTTGCATCTTCTTCCTTACTTCTCTCTCACTCTCTTCCTCTCTTTTCCTTACTTTTAGCCACTGTTTTCAGGCTATTTTGGGACTATCTTTATGGGTTGAAGCTTGTGGCTTAAAGTTATCAAAGGTGGAGGGGTTAACCGCCCTTCTTTGAACCTTGTTCTCTAAGCTTTTGCGCTTGTGTTTCCCACTTCTTTCTCAACTTTTTCTCAACTTTGGGCCACTGATTTTTAGAGTTTTGGAATGCTAAAATATGTGGTTTTGAGGTCCAAAAAGTGGAGGGGTTAGCCACTCCTTCTTAGGCTTGCTTACTAGCTTTAATTCTCTTCTATTTTGCTTACTTTTTTTGGCTTTTGTAGTGTAATTTTAGCACTGTTTTTAGCCTATTATGGGCTGTTTTAGGGCTGTCCAATCCTTTAAAATTGTTTCATGCTTTGATTAGTTTGTTTGTTGTCTCGTTAGTTTGCATACATAGCTTGTATTGTGTTATTTACTTCCGTCTCACTCTAAATAATCAATCAACCATCCATCACTTGTATTTGAGAATGGTTTCAACCAATTGAGGTTGTTCAATACATGTAAGGGAGACCTACACTTATTGGCTTAATCTCTTTGGAGATTCATCGTCAACGGTGTAGTCTCTGTCTCATGTCTTAGAAGAACCTCTTGTTTGACATTATTTCTTACTTAGAGGACTTTAACATCACCATGGATAAATGGACTAATGAATGGAAAGGCCTAATAAAATTGGTTTAAAACTTGGATTAACACACATAAAGAAAATGGTTGGAATTGCTTGAATTTGGCCGGACGTTATGCCAAGTTCCTTGTGTCAAGAGTTGTCACATGCTAATTCATGGCATTTTGATGATTCTTGAAGCGTTGCAACCTCTCTCTTTGAGTTCATACCATGACAAGAGGGAGGGGTGGTCTCATTCTTTGCATTTTATCAACTTTTGTCTAAAATTGAATTCAAGCATCAAGCAATCATATTGCTCATTGATGGTTTTGGAATCAATTCCAACCTTGTCTTGAGACTTTCCTATGACAGAGAAGGAAGGAGAAACAAACAGAGCTTAAAAATGCTCTATCTGCACTGATTTCACCTTAGAGCACAGAAATAGACTTTGCACCAAATCAATGCACGGTCGGCCCTCTGTAGGCCCGGCTGGCCGGCCCTTGGTGTTTCGCTAGCAGTGCAGTTTTTCAGAAACAGAGGTAGTGGCTGAAGGTGAAACAGAGGCAGTTTGGGGTAGACAGCAGCTTTCAGGCGATGCGCTGTAGACACCCCATTTTTGACCGACCTTAAGACTTAGACGTCATCGATTGAGCGTTCGGTGATGGTGCATGTTGTGCTCGTTTAGAGGTTTCGGAGTTTTGGCTGAGAGCCTTGCCTCCGGGCCTCTGAACTCTTTTGTGCTTCGGCTCGGTTTGTGGACCGAACTTTGTTTCTCTTCTCGGAGGGAGGGAGAGGTCTTGTAGATCATCTCTTTGTGGTCGTAGACCACTTTTCCCACTTGGAGACTAGTTTCTGGTTTTCGGAGCCTTCGGCCGCGCGCCTTGGCTCGAGACCACTTAACGTTCTCCGTTTGGCATGGTTTTTGAGCCACACCTTGTTGCCTCTGCCTAGAGGAACACTGTGGTCCAGAAGACCACTTTTGTGGTGGCATACCACTTTTGATGCTCGTAGACCAGTTTTCGAGGCTTTCGGCTGCGTGCCTTGCCTCTCGATCTCTCGTCTTGCATCCATTTTGGTTTGTTTTTGGTACAAACCTTGTTTTCCTTGTTTGGAAGGTGGTACAAGGGTAGGAGACCACTTTTTCTCCTTGGAGACCACTTTTCCTTTTGCCAGCCAGTTTTCTGGTCCGATAACTAGCTTGCTTGGTCTTTGGGCCACATTTTCTGGTCGGCCACCACACCACTAGCTTTCTTTCATGCTCTAGACCTCTCCCACCTATGGCCGACCAGTTTTTGTCTTGGGAGACCACTTGAAGTGGTCGGCCTGGTCGGCCGACCACTTCAAGTGGTCGGCTGCTTTTTGGTACCTTTTTGGAGATATTTTCCTCCAGCTATGGAGGGCATTAGAGCTATCCTCCATACACGTGTATAGAGGGATTTGTTTGAAGCTTTGCTTCTCCAAGAAGCTTTGCCTTTTAGTTTCTATAAGAGGAAGGCTCCTCCTCCCTCCTCTAGGTTGAGAAACTTGAGGCTTGAGAGATAGATATACACTTGTATCTATTCTTCCTTGTTTGTTCCTATTTTGTGCCTTAAAGTGTTATTTTGTCTTAGCTTAACACACAAACACACACTCAAACACCTTCCTTTGGTTGCTGAGGTGCTAAGGGGTTGTTTTTGGTGTTCTTGGATTGGTTTAAGCTCAAAGAACTTGCTGGAGTTGCAGTTGTAAAGGAGGTCTTCAAGGGTGAGTATTTGATCTTTAAATCCCCCTTTCTTGCTTAAGCTTTTAGCCCTTCTTGCATACGTTTTTAAGCTTAAATCTTAACTAGAAAAAGTTCTGTTTTTGCATGTTTAAAATAGTTGTTTAAGGTCACTTTTTCGTTTGGGGTGATTTACCCCCTCTTAGGCCTTGTTAGGCCTTGTTTTGAGCCATCCCTTTAGGCTCTTGTTGAACCATTTGCATGACCTTTCTACCACTGAAATCTAGAGGATATTTAGTGGTGGAAAGGTGGTTTTGGTGTCCTAAATAGGAGAGGGTCATCGCCTCTCCTTGTATTTTGTTTACTTGCTTCATATGCCTCATGTTTGAGCATCTTTGTTAAGCTTTTGTTGGCCATATCTTAGCTTGTATTTGTGGTTATTTTACTGAGGCATACCACTATTTTTGCTTGGTTTGGTCACTCCATGCATGGTTAATACACTTGTAGTGTAAATCACACAAACTAGCTTTGTATGCTTCATGAAGTAGCATGTCATTCTAGCTTGTTTTCTTTCCATTTCAGCATGTTTTTGGTGATGTTTTAACATGCCATGACTCTGTTTTGGGTGGGTTTGTTGGCCCCTTGCATGCTTCATACACTTGTAGTGTAATTCTATGAAATAGCCTAACATGCATCATGCTTTGACATGTCATTTTAGCATGCTTTTGGCTTAGCTCTGAGAAGATTTTGTTCATGTTTTATCATGTCTAAGGTCTGATTTTGGTTGTTTTGGCCATGCATGCCTTGCTTTGTATAGCCATAGTTTAATCTAGCTTGTTAGCTTTGTGCATCAAGTCCACTAGCATGCTTTACTTGGACTATTTGAATGATTTGGCATCATTTATTATGTGATTTCAGTTCATGTTTCATGCTCATGCATTCACATTTGTCACTCATTCAATGCGTTGGAGGGATTCCCCCTTTATACCTTAACATGAACCATTGCGTATGCCTTCATGCCTTAGCTTGCGAGCCATCATTTCAGTGCTTATTTGGGGTTATTATGCCATGATATAACTCTAATTTTTATTGGTTAAGTCATCCCATGCTTGGTCTTAATAGGTGTAGTGTAATCCATCTTATTTGCCTTGTATGCATCATGCCTTATGCTCTTCATGCTAGCTTGTTTTGGCTTCCTTCCATGCATGCTTTAGACTCATTTTGACATGTTCTAGGACTATTTTGGGTTGCCTTTGCCAGATGCTTCATGTTTTGTATACTTGTAGTACAAATGCTCTTGCTTGCCTCAAGCTTTGAGCACCATTGCATGCTTCATTTGTGTTGTGTACATGATTTGGCATCACTTAACATGACATTTCAGAGCATTTAGCATTGCCATGTTCCTACCTCAATCATGCTTTAAGTGCCTTTGAGTGTTATGCATTGTTGCCTAGTTTATGCCTTAGCTCGTATGCTTGCATGCCTAGGCCTTTGAGCCCTCGTCTCAGCATGTTTAGGTCCTTATTTTGACCTACTTGAGCTCTGTCCATGCTTAGTTCATGCATTTGTGCCATGTATTGCATGCCTCCTTTGTAGTCCTCTTTACTAGCTTCATGCTTTAAGGACCCTAGCATGCCATACTTGTGTTGTTTGAATGATTTGGCATCATTTCTTACCTTATTCCAGTGCACTTAGTGTTGTTACACTTCCACACTTTTCACTCTTTAAGTGTTCTTGAGAGTTGCACCTTAGTGCCTTAATTGGTGAGCCAATCGGCATGCATGCTTGTATGTGTTTTCGGTGCCTTCATTTTAGCATTATGGCCTCTGTTTTGGCATGGCTGAGGTCTACCCACATTCGGTTTAAGCCCATTGAGCATTGTGTATGCCATGTCATATCGCATTGTGCATGTTATGTTGTTGTTTGCATTGCGCATGCCATGCTCTTGCTTCGTATTGTGTATGCCATGATCATATTGCATTGAGTATGCCATGTTAGTCATTGCATTGTGTATGCTAGTTACCATTTGCATTGTGTATGCTAGTTGTCATGAGCATTGTGTATACCATGTAGTTCATTCTCATTGTGTATGCTAGTATGTTAATTGCATGTCCCTCCCATGTTTGTATGCTTGAGTCGCATTGTGTATGCCATGTTATGTGTTGCATTGTTGTTTGGAATAGGTGTTAGTCCAAACACGGGAAACGAGGGACGTTTCATACTTAAAGTGATGAAACGTGCCTCAATTCCCGGTCGCCGATGCTCTTGATCATACATGATAGAGTTTTAGGCTTTATGTGTTTATTTGTGCATTCATTTTATATTGAATTGTGCAACTTCGACTTCTCGGCCATCACGCATTGAAATGCACGATTGGTAGCCCAAGGGTCGAGAACCGCACTCCCTTGAGTTCATGACATGATAGGGGGGGTGGTTGTGCACACACGTCTTGCAAATACATTGCCATGCCCTTTCTTGCTCTATGTTGCAGCAAACTGGAATTCAGCAGCAACAACTGGCCAGCCAGCCAGAAAAAACTAGCTGGCCGACCACTTTTTGGTTTTTCAACAACCAAAAGTGGTTGGCCACCCTCCCACAGGTTTCCCTAGGTGGAGTTTCAGCTTTCTGGAGCTTGGTGCAAGTTTCTGAGAACAAATGAAAATAGAGGCAAATCGGGGCATCGCATTGGATTTCCGAACAAGGCGACCGAGCATGCATCCAGTCTTCTCCCTCCGAGAACCTCCTATTTTACTGCTTCCCTTAGCTGTCATGCTTAGATAGCTAGCTTTTTCTTTGGTTTGTACCCTTAATAGTTAATGCGTTTAGCTATTTCAAATCATTTTGTAATAATTAGTTAACTAGGATTAGTTAATTAATTTGTTGTGTAATAATTAATTTAATTAGCTTAGATTAGCTAGTTAGTTTCTTATTCGGTCTCTCCTTCGAGAGGGCGCATTATTGTAATAAGCGTGCATGTGTGTGACGCATGTCTTCCAACCTCCATTTCTTTCTCCTTTTTACTTAACCGCTTACGATGGTTAGTTTTGGGGCATATTTCATTTACCATACCTTATGTTCGCATGTGTGCATCCATTCATCTGTCTTGCATGCATCGGGCTTGGCGCATCATACTAACTGCATTGTATTTCAATTCCAATTTGAATACATGTATCAAATTGCATTTCATATGCCATTTCTAGAATAGCCGAGCCTATTTTAGTTGCATTTTCGCATGTGTTGCATTAGCCATCTTAACATGAACTAGGATCATGCATGATTTCTAACTAGTTCTTTGTTTTGGCTCAGAGTACACTGTGAGTGCTTACGCTTTAGCATACTGCATGTGTGTTAATGTTGCCATGAAAGCATGCTTGCCATGAGGCTAACTGTTTATGTGATATAACTGCCTGAATGCCTGTGGGTGAAGGTTGGATTACTTGAATTGGAACAATTCATTAAAAATCGCGTTTTAACCTACTTGCGAGTAGCAAACTTTAAACCGTTTTCAAACGAACATGCAATGTTTTGTTCCAAATTAGGCGATCTAGTCTATACTTGTTTGCTGTGCGCATCACATAGTAAGATTAGCTAAATAATCAGAATAAGAACACATATGTTTTCAAAAACAAGATATCATGCTTAGTACAGACCGATCTTTGATCGGGCGAGGCGGGGGTGCTCATTAAATGACCTTCCTCTCTCGTACCCAAGTTCCCGAGCCGAGGCAACTTTGGTGATGACGGACACGTGGCTTTAGGCACGGGTCAGGGTTTCCTAAATTCCCCTAAAATAAAATATTTAGGTGGCGACTCTGTATCTGGCAAATCAGTTCATGTTTGGCATTTCTTTATAAAAATCAGTTTTCCAAAACGATTTGCCGGATTTGGACTCTTTGGTGATTTATCAGTCTTACATCGCACATTGTAAGATTAGATTCAGAACCGTGACATTTGAGTCAAAACTATAGTAGCTTAGAGAACAAAATGAGAATTCGCACCCCGCCCCTCGCAGGTGCGCGCGGATATTCGGAGAGTTCCCGGGAGCGCATCCACATGCGCATGCAACCTCCGTCCATCTTCCGTCATGCTCATATCAAATGCGTTGTTATTTAATTGTTTCATTAGCATAGCAAAATTGTGTTGTAATATTTAATTAGCCTAATTAGTTGTAGCTAATTGGTTGTGTTGTAATATTTAATTAGCTTAGCCTAATTAATTTAGTTTAATTATCTTAGATAGTTAGTATTCATTTCAAGTGTTGTAATAAATTAGTTAATTAGTTTAGCTATTTATTCAAGTTTTGTATTAATTAGCTTAGCTTAGCTTAATTAGCGTAGCTAGTTAGCTTATTCGTCGGACCATCCTTCGCGAGGGCATAATGTTGTAATAAGTGTGCTTGCGTGCGTGTATGTCTTCAGACCCCATGTTTTTCTCCTTTTTATTTAATCGCTTTCAATGGTTAGATTAGGGACATTTTCAATTAGCATACCTTATACTTACATCCATTCATTTGTATTGCATGCACCGAGGCTCGGTGCATCATTCTAACTGCATTGTCATTTCGATATCTTATGTGAATATGTGTTCAAATGCATGTAATCAAAATGCTTCATATGCCATATTAGTAGCCGAGCCTATTAAATTGCATATTGTATGTGTTGCATTAGACATTTGGCATAGTTAGGAATCATGCATAGTTTTCTAACACATTTCTTTTTTAGCTTAGAGTACTAGGTGAGTTTTAGTGCTTTAGCATATTTGCATGAATGTGAATGTTGCCATGAGGCTAAATGCTTAATTGCTAAACTGCTTGAATGCCTGTGATGGAGGCTTGGTGTTTGAATTGAAACGATTAAACAAATGTGCATTTTAAGCCCACTTTGTGAAGTGGCAAAATCCTGCTTTAATCCTACTATGTTTGGTGGCAAATCCGTATCTTTAAGCCCACTTGAGGGTGGCAACTTCAAACCATTTTCGAAAACAAACATGAGTTGAATTTGTTCCAAATTGAACAAACTAGTCTATATTTGCTTGTGCGCATCACATAGTAAGGTTAGATTAATAACTAGAACAAGAACACATAATGTTTATAAAACACCATATCATGATTAGTAGAGGTCGATTTTTTATCGGGCAAATGGGGGTGCTCATTTCAGGACCTTCCCCTCTCGTACCTAAGTTCTCGAGCCAAGGCAACTTTGGTGATGACGGATACGTGGCCTTCGGCACGAGTCAAGGTTTCCTAAATTTCCACAAAATAAAATATTTAGGTGGCGACTCTGTATCTGGTAAAGTAGTCCAATTTTGGCATTATTTGATTTAAAATCGATTTTCCAAAAAGGTTGCTGGATTTGGACTCTTTGGTGATTATCAGTTTCACATTGTACTTGGTGAGACTAGATTCAGAACCGCGGGAGTCCGAACTATGAGGCCTTCTTTTTAAACCCTTTCCGAAAGGCGGGGCGCGGAAAAAGGTGAGTCCACAGTTTCTAGCGACTCTGCTGGGGATTTTGAGAACTTGACTTGAACTCGTGATATGTTATTTTATCTACACTTATGTGTTTCTTTGCATTTACATTTGCATCGGTGCGCCTAAGTTATAGTGTTTGCCATCTGCTATTCCTGAGCGGTTTGCCGGAGGCTTGCTTGGAAAAGATTGCCAAAAGGCTGATTGGTTGCGGGCTCTGCCACGATGGGAACACAACTCGTGGATCTGGATTACTGCTGTACCGTTTGATCCTCCTTTCATTTCTCGGTGTTAGGTGTGAGAGGTATATTAGGTAGTCTTGTCGAGGTACTTTTTTTGACCAATCGACCTAGTTGCATATCGAAAACCGTAGAGACTGTTCCAAACTAGGACAGGTTGCTTACCCGAATGTAGGATTGTGTGAAAGCCACTTGTTGTACATAGTGAAACTCTAGCTCCTGACGAAACTAGGACAGGGTAACCCTACCCCATCATAGGGGTGTTTTAGCTCTCACTTAACTAGTATGTGCTTTACAGTAAAACTGTACAGGGATGTGCATATCAATTGCCAAGTTGGTATCTGTTTCGGGACAGAATTTAGTAGAGAGCATAGTCATTCAGTTGTGATCATATTTGTTCTAGTGAAATTGGGCTGAGATGCTGTCTATTTTCTCTTTTGCTAGATAGTCCTGGAACCATAGCTTCAAAAGGCTCTAATATCCCCCAGGTACTTTGGACTTGTATCGATAGACTTTGTCAGGTTGGAATTTGTTCAGAGGCAACCAGAGTTTACCTCACTTCCCCTGGGTACAAGACGAAGGAAGTTCAGGCAGAATTCACCAGTGCAGTTTCTATAGTAGTCACCTCTCAGTTTACCCAGGTCTAGTCTGGTTTGGGAACAGTTATCTGCATTTAGCTCAGCATGAGATCAATCACCCATTCCCATAGCTCAGTATCCCCCAGCCAGTGCGGAAGAACTGATACAGCACCTGCAACAGACAATCGAGGCACTGCAGCAGGACGCAGTTCGACAGGTTGAAGTCATGGCTCGTCAGGCCAAAGTGATAACCTGGCTACAACAACAACAGCCATAGCCGGCCGCGGCTTCTGTATCTCATGCATCTCCCACGGGTAACCCGACACCCGGAGCTACTGCCCATACTGCAAATGTCCAAGAGACTCAGGGCAATTTGGCGGAGCCAATCCCAGCACATACCTCTAAAGCTCTTGTCTATCAAACCGAAGCTTCGTTTGAATTTGAGGTTGACCCAACTGCACTTAAGGTCAATAAACTGGAGAAGTTATTCAAATGAGCACAAGGAGTGAACTTCATCTCGGATTTAAAGGATGGGTATACTGAATTTGTAGTTACCTTATCGGAGCGGTTTAAAATGCCGCATATCGACCGCTTCGATGGCTCTGGAGACCCAATGGTGCATCTCCGCCTGTTTTTTGATATCCTGAGGCCAATGGGTTTGACCCCAGCCTAGAAGTTGTCTCTCTTTGGCCAAACCATGTCTAGGATAGCCGCAATCTGGTATGCGAAATTGGAGGACTTTGTAAAACAAAACTGGGAAGAGATGGCTGAGGCCTTTATTGCTCAATACTCCTACAACACACAGATCGAGGTCACAAGTCGTGATCTCGAAGCCACCCGCCAAGAGCTAAAGGAGGGTTTTTCAGAGTTTGTGACGAAGTGAAGAGCGAAGGCCTCGATGATGACTACAAGGCCTTCTGAAAAAGATCAGATTAGGATGATTGTTCGGAATCTGCATGGCAAGTTTCTGCAGAAGATGATTGTTCTACCTCTGTTTACCTTTCCAGAGTTTCATGGAACGGGCGTTCAAATCGAGGATGCCATTAGACAAGGGATCTTTGTGAAAGATAATGAGCTTTTGAAGAAGAATGTTGTTCGCAGTTCCAATGTTGCTACTAATGGTAGCACAGTTGCAAAATGCTCAGAAGTAAACACTGTCACCACTCCCATCAATGGCCAAAAACCAACCACTTCAACTCGGCCCTAAGCTTGAAATTTCTATCCCCTTTACATGAGTCTTTCTCAAGCCTTAAAAATGCTACTAGAAAAAGGGTACCTAGAACTCTTAGAACCCGACCCCTTCCAAATCCTCTTCCACCAAGATATGACCCAACTAAATACTGTGTCTATCATCAACAGCACGGTCATGATACAAATTGTTGCACCCGCCTCTGTCATAAGATTCAAGATCTTTTTGACGAAGAGATCATGGCTCCACCAAAAGGACCTCAGGCCACCCCTAACTTGTTACCTCCACATCTCAATCTAATCCATACACTGCCATCTACCTACAACCCCAGCATATACATCACCCTAGTTCATTTACCCAAGCCTGAGGTGTTCATTCCAAAAAGCATGGACTTGTGTATGATGGATGCACTTGAACCCCGATCATCTCAAACCCAAGAACCCACTACTTCTGAGCTGATGAGCATCATTGAAGATCTTTAGAGAACTGTGGTAGATCTAGCCTTTGGGGTTTTGGCTCCATCATCGACTACATCACATATCAAGAATTTCATGTCAAAAGGCTCCCCAATCTTGGGACGGGTTGCATTTGAAGAAGGCCAATCCCTTGGCAAAGTGGAGGCAAATGGCAAGAACAAGGTAGGGGCAAGCATTGGTCCCTATGAACATCTTCAGTGGGCTGTTGAGGCTTTGAAAGCCGAGGGACTAAACAAACAGCAAGTGCTCGCAGTTGTTGCAAAAACTGTGGATGACACTTTTGCCACTCAGGTTCGGGGCATTTTGAATCAAGGGGCAAGCCGGGAAAAGGGATGTCATATCAGAAATGCCTCTTTCAGCTTCAAACCTACACTTAGAAAAGGTCATCAAACCCAGTCAGCACCTACCAACCCCTTTGCCGGTACATCCAACACAACTTCACAAACCTCAAGCCATCAGGCCTGAGGCCAGAGGGTCTTCACCCCGCTTTACATGTCCTTATCCAAAACCCTAGGGGTCCTAATCAAAAAGGGACATCTTAAGCCATTAGAACAACGCCCACTACCCGATCCTCTCCCTCTGAAACACAACCCGGCCAAATACTATGCCTTTCATCAACAAACCGGTCATGACACTGACAGTTGTTTTTGTCTTCGCCATGAAATACAAGATCTAATTGACAACGAGGTCATCATCGTACCAGGTCCTACAAAGTCTATCGGCATCGAATCAATGAACTAGGGGGATAATGTGACTATGTGATCGGCGAGGAACCACCTGCTGATAGCGCTCATTTTACTCCAGATGTGGTGGATGGCACGCACTGTTTTAGCACTTTGAAAATGCTGTTTATTGTACTTTCTAACTTGGGTATTGAGTCAGTTCTGTTGTGTTATATTGAGTCTGTCTTGTTGTATTGAGTCAGTCCTGTTGTGTTAGAGTTGGGTGATTTCGGGAGTGTTACCTCGGACATCACTATCTTGTTTTGTGTTTGTCTTTTACACTCTTTCTTTTGCATCTGTTTCTGTCATCGAGCCAGTTGTGCTAGAAGATCTGAGTGAAATGACAGTACATTTTCACCTACTTTTCCTGTGCCTTTAAATCATTGCATTGACCTAAGTTTTTCAAAACTTTTCTAACACTGTGATGAAAACAAAGAGGAAGGAATTCCTCGGGATTTGCAAAAATTTGATCGACTGAGAGGAAGAGAGGCCTGCTAAGCCCTTAATAAATGAGATCATGTTTGTTAATGTGAGCACTGAGAAGGATCCTAGCTTGATCCAGATTGGTTCTGCATTGTCTTTAGGAGAGCGGGAGCGACTATTCGCTTTCTTAAAAGATTTCAAAAAAAAAGTTTTGCGTGGTCCTACGAAGACATGCATGGAATCGCTCTCGAGATTGTACAACATAGGATCATTCTCGGTCTCAAGACTCGACCCCTTTGCTCTCAAACCTTGAACTTTGATTCAGAATGTTCAATGATCAACCAAAACATGAAGCTTGCAAAGTTGGATCGGAAGCAGCCCTTGAACTAGGGGCAATAAGGTCATATATCATCAAAGGAAGCTTGCAAAGCTGGATGAGAAGCATCCCTTGAACTAAGGGCAGAAAAGTCAGATGTGCTCAAAGATTCAAAATTGGGTCATCTCTCAAACCAATGAAGACTGGCAAGAAAGCCAAATCCGAGAAATCTGAGAGAAGAAAAGTTTTGCTAAAGAACAATCGAGTTCCTATCCACAACACTAGGGGCAAATTCAAACCCCAATTGGATGAGCTCTTACATCATCAAGACTATTTAATCAAAAACAATAGCCATTCTCCTAGATTCAGATGGCTTAGAGATCCTACGGCCAATCAACATGAACAAGTTAAACTTTTTTTTATCCTTGAGAGGCTCGCTGGACCGAAAACCCGGAAGGGCAACCCAGGCAAAAGTTAGAGCAAAGAAAAGAAAAGAACAAAAATGAAAAAATGGAAAAAAAAAAGAAAAAGAAAAGAAATAAGAAAAAGAGAAGAAAAGAAAAAAGAAGAACAAAGCAAAATGAAAAAATGGAAAAAAAAAAGAAAAAGAAAAGAAATAAGAAAAAGAGAAGAAAAGAAAAAAGAAGAACAAAGCAAAATGAAAAAAAAATAGCTCGCAAGGTTGAAAACCCGGAAGGGCGACCTTGGCAAAAGTTATAGCACAAAAGGAAAGTGTTAATACCCGAGTGCGCCTTAACCCGGAACTACGTATGGCTTGATTCCCATCTTTGGGATACGTAGGTAACTTCATCCTGAAGTTTGGCCCCAACCATTTTTAGCCTACTTGCCTCGTCCATGTTGATTGGCTTATCCTTGTTCAAACTCGGCTATCTTATCCATGTGCAAATTGGCTCGTCTTCATTCGAATTCGGTTGTCCTATTCCGTTACAAGATTCAGCTGCAAGACAAATCAAGTTCAGATTTGAGATTGTGCATCTCAAGATTAGATTCTGTGTTGGTTGAGCAATGGCCATTTGCAAAAACAGTTTTGAAGATTTTTAGTGAAGTTGACTAGTTTTCTAAAAAATTATTCCATTTTCCCAAAACTGGACCATTTCTTGGACCCAAAAAGGAAAAATTTCAGTGCTTATAGCCTAACTTGCATGATTTCAAATTAGAAAGTCGAACAAGTATGCTAATCTAACTCTCATGTCAGTCAAAATTGTTTTAGTAGAAAGCCAAAAACAAAAAAATGGTCAAAATGATGAACTAAGGACACCGTTGAGTCAAGTTTTCTGTCTGTTCCCCATTATCAATGTATTCGCCAGAAAGGGCACATCTAAAGTTAACAGCAGAAGGCCAAAAGCTCACTCATTCTCCAAGCAATGAGGTATCAAGCCAAGTGTGAAGCACGAATTTAAAATGGAGCTGGATATTTGGTTCCCTCATCTGGACGATCACACCCAAATTGGCGTTTGACCTGGAATGGGGAAGTAGAAAACGCAATGTGTGAGACCAATTAATTGTATACCTGGCCGGTGAGACGTATTGTAGTTCATCTCAATCAAGTTAAGCCAAGGGCATCATCAACCGATGTCAGTTGCAGATTTGTTATGCATCCGGTCGTACCACAACCCCTCTGTGGAAGAGCTCACTAGTTGTGAATGAAAGAAGAAGAATCTAGTAGAATACTAGGGGCAAGAGCCCATAACTTCCTGCTTATCCATCAACCACCCAGGGAAGGGATAAAAAATAGGAGAGATTAAAGAATAGAGAGATGTGCGTTGAGAGAAAAAGTGGGAAAATGGCTTGTTAGAGAAATAGAGATTGAGTGCCATAGTGATGTGAGAATCACAAATAAGAAAGGGTGGGAAACAATACCCTGAGAAGCAGGCTCCTCGTGAACTGAGAGGTCTTTCGCCATTGGAACACATTTGAGTGTTGTGTTTGTTGTTTTTGTTTGTCTCGATTCTTGTTTTGAGTCATTGTGAGTGTAAATGTTTGTGTTGAGGTTATTTTACTTTGTTTTCCTTTGTTGAGTCGTTTAGACTGTGGTCAGTCGTAGGCTCAATACTCGATTAAGAACTCATTTTTCAATTTCAATTTCAAAAATAAAATCGTTTTGTGCTCAGAGTGCCGTGCCATTCTCCACATTTGTACAAAACAGGATTCTTTCTTTCATAAATTACAGGGTTCGACCCAGGCCATGTGAGAACAATAGAACAAGGACCTATCTGAAGCTATATAGGTTCTGGACTTCAAAGCAAAAGAAAAGAGGGAAAATCGGAGCATCTGAGTTTGTTTCAGCTTCAGAAAATTCCGAGATTGCATTCCGGATGTACCTCTTCAAGCCTTGTCAATGCTCCGAAGTATGAGTGTACCTCTACCTCAAGTTCAAGCTTAAGCCTGCTTCAAGCTAGAATGGCGATCAGAAGTGCTTTACCTGAGCACCATTCCCTGCCAGAGGCATCTTGGCTGTGTTTACAATGAGTTCCTAGGAGACCAACTACGACGGTGGAAACTAGAGTTCGAATGGCGACGCCTAGAATACAAAGGTTCGGAATTTTCGAGACTAAAGTCTAGTTTGAATACCCAGGGGTGTATTCTCGGCTTGAAATCTGTATGGCAGCCCCATAGATTGAGATAACATGTGTGCACCTCAATTCTGGATATTGAACCAACCTAGTCTGTCACCCCGTTAGAGAATAGGGAAAGTTGTGAATATGACCGGGAAGAAAAGCGGCATCCGTGGCTTCTACATGCAGAGGTTACCCCTTGTTAGCATTTCAAGACCTTTGTACTATGAGTTGAAGATAAGAGTTCGAAGAAAACAAGGTAAGAGTTCGAAGAACACAAGGGGAGATCCCTGTCAGAGTAGAGCGGTTCATCGCCACTCACCCTATGAGGTGCTTTTTAAAGCGCCGCTTTGTTTGTTTATTGCATTCCCTAAACATCATACACTACATTGCTTGTAACATGTATCATATCATCGCGCTTATTGTAATTATTTGCATCTTACGTTATCTTGTATCTTTTATCCTTTTACGCTGAGCAGCGTTTAGGATCGTTGTCCCCCGGGGCTTATCTCAAGATGCGTGGAACGCGCTCCTGACGTTTTTTCTTTAGACCTCTTCTCACGATTTCAGCGTGGTTAGAGTGTCCCATTCCTCACATGATTTCAACGTGTTTGGAATTTATCTCAGGATGCGCAGAACGCGTCCCTAATGGTTTTTTTTGGACCTCTTCTCACAATTTCAGTGTGGTTAGAGTGTCCCATTCCTCACATGATTTCAGCATGTTTGGAATTTATCTCAGGACACGTGAAACGCGCCCCTGATGGTTTTCTTTGGACCTCTTCTCATGATTTCAGCGTGGTTAGAATGTCCCATTCCTCACACGATTTCAGCGTGTTTGGAAATTGTCTCAGGATGCATGGAACACGCTCCTCATGTCTTTTCTTTGGACCTCTTCTCACGATTTCAGCGTGGTTAGAGTGTCCCATTCCTCACACGATTTCAGCGTGTTTGGAATTTATCTTAGGATGCGTGGAACGCGCCCCTGCTGGTTTTCTTTGGACCTCTTCTCATGATTTCAGCATGGTTAGAGTGTCCCATTTCTCACATGATTTCAGCGTGTTTAGAATTTATCTCAGGACGCGTAGAACATGCCTTTGATGGTTTTCTTTGGACCTCTTCTCACGATTTCAGCGTGGTTTGAGTGTCCCTTTCCTCACACGATTTCAGCGTGTTTGAAATTTATCTCAGGACGTGTGGAATGCGCCCTTGAATGGTTTTCTCAGGACCTCATCTTACGATTTCAGTCTGGTTTAAGTGTCCCCTTCCTCACATGATTTCAGTGTGTTTGGGATTTGTTCTTTCTTCTCTCACGATTCCAGCATGGTTGGAGTATGTCACTCTATTCATCTACTGCATTATCTGTTTTATAGCCTGCATCCTTTCCATGTTAAGCTTAGTTTGGTCTGTGCCTATACTTTTCATGTTAAGATATAGTTCTGCATGTGTACGCGCCTATTCTGCAAGAATTGTGGTTTGAGGGTTTCAGCACCTTTTCTGTGTTAGACATGGTTTGTTTTGTGTCCATACCTTTTCTAGGCAAGATGTGGTTCGACTTACGCCCTTTATTCACTTTATCCATTGCATTGTACTTTGTCTTGTTACATTCAGCATTTAGGATCACGATCTTTCCACAGCAGATCATTCCTCACTTATATCATCCCACCCTATTATTTGTATTTTTTCTGCAAAACACATAGTTCTGCATGTGCACACGCCTATTCCGCAGGAATTGCAGTTTGAGGGTTCCGACACCTTTTCTGTGTTAAACGTAGTTTGATTTGCATCTCCATCCTTTTATGGTATTCGTGTGGTTTTGCACTGATTGTGGTTTGATTATTTCATTACATTGTTTTGTTATATTGTGTATCATTTTGCATTCTGCCTCCTAAACTACACTGGTTTGATTCCTTGCAAAGGGATATGTAGGCAACCCTCGGGTTCAACCAATTGCACTTGCATTTTGTTTGTTTGCCCAAGTCTTACGGCCTTGTCAAAACGGGTCGTCTTTGGGCTTTGACATTCACTTACGTCATTTCATGACTCTAAGCTCTGTCAAAGAGGGGCAACTGTAGACACCCCATTTTTGACCGCCCTTAAGACTTAGGCGCTTGATTCTGAACACCCGATGATGAAAGTTACACTGTGCAATCTTTTGAATTCTTGGCGAAAAAATTCGAATTCAAGCTCTAATCCCAAACCTTGCAACCCATTTTGGCCAAAATTATTTTAAACCTTAAAACCCTCTTTTCAAAATACTTTTGAAAATGTTTCTATGATGTTCTGAAACTCACATTTTGTTAAAAATTACGCTTTTTGGTAAATCGAGTAAGGACAAAGCGGAAATAAATGGAAGAGAGGTGAACTCTTTGAAAAAATCTTTTAAAAACATCTTATTTAGAGGTTTGGAGTTGAAGAAATTGGAGGAGAGGAAAGAAACCTAGTTGGGGAAGAAGTTGGGCATAAAAAGTTGAGAGATCACTGGGCAACCTCACTAAATTAGGTCTATCCTTTTGTACACTTGGACTTAAGTTGTGAGGCCACCACCATTGGAAAGTGGACTTCCGGAGCTTCATTTTTCACTCAAGAATCTCCTAAAGCCGAGTCCGGATGAGGGAGATATAGCTGGTTGAAGTTAGGCATCAATCCGGTTAAGACAAAACTACGCAACCTTCACTAAAATAGGCATATCTCTTAGTACACTTAGAATTTTGATGTGAGGCCACTTCCATTGGAAAGTAAACTTCCGGGGCTTCAATTAGGCTCAAGAATGACCTACAAAGGAGTTTGTATGAGGGAGATATACCCATTTGAAATTGGGCCTGAATGTAAATTTTGAGGGCCGGCTGTGGATCAGTGAGAGCTGGCCATGGATCAGTGAAGGCTGGCCGGGCTTTGATGGCGTCAGACAGACAGCTGGTGGGAATTGAACAAATATCTTTGTTTGAAGATATTTATGATATTTTTGGCTCAAATTCTATAAATAGAGCCTATTCCTTCAGAATTCAAGGTTGGCAAAATTTTCGAAAGGCTTTGAAGAGCTAAAAAGACCCTCTTCCCTCTTCCTTCCTCCTTGGACCCTCAAACCTCTTTTTAGCTATACATACACAATACATACACAATTGGAGCTTGTTCTTGGAGCTTTTTGCTGAGATTTCAAACTAAGTTTCATAAACTTGAGGGTATTGGAATCAAGTTTATTAACTACAAGTTATCTCTCTTTCAAGAGGTATAACTTTTGTATCTTCTTCCTTACTTCTCTCTCACTTTCTTCCTCTCTTTTCCTTACTTTTAGCCACTGTTTTTGGGCTGTTTTGGGACTGTCTTTATGGGTTGAAGCTTGTGGCTTAAAGCTATCAAAGGTGGAGGGGTTGACCACCCTTCTTTGAACCTTGTTCTCTAAGCTTTTGCCCTTTTCTTTCCCACTTCTTTCTCAACTTTTTCTCAACTTTGGGCCACTAATTTTCAGAGTTTTAGAAGGCTAAAATATGTGGTTTTGAGGTCCAAAAAGTGGAGGGGTTAGCCACCGCTTCTTAGGCTTTCTTACTAGCTTTAATTTTCTCTTATTTTGCTTAATTTTTTTTGCTTTTGTAGTGTAATTTCAGCATTGTTTTTAGCCTATTATGGGCTGTTTTAGGGCTGTCCAATCCTTTAAAATTGTTTCATGCTTTGATTAGTTTGTTTGTTGTCTCGTTAGTTTGCATACATAGCTTGTATTGTGTTGTTTACTTCCGTCTTACTCTAAATAATCAATCAACCATCCATCACTTGCATTTGAGAATGGTTTCAACCAATTGAGGTTGTTCAATACATGTATGGGAGACCTACACTTAATGGCTTAATCTCTTTGGAGATTCATCGTCAACGGTGTAGTCTTTGTCTCATGTCTTAGAAGAACCTCTTGTTTGACATTATTTCTTGCTTAGAGGACTTTAACATCACCATGGATAAATGGACTAATGAATGGAAATGCCTAATAAAATTGGTTTAAAACTTGGATTAACACACATAAAGAAAATGGTTGGAATTACTTGAACTTGGCTGGACGTTATGCCAAGTTCCTTGTGTCAAGAGTTGTCACATGCTAATTCATGGCATTTTGATGTTTCTTGAAGCGTTGCAACCTCCCTCTTTGAGTTCATACCATGACAAGAGGGAGGGGTGGTCTCATTCTTTGCATTTTATCAACTTTTGTCCAAAATTGAATTCAAGCATCAAGCAATCATATTGCTCATTGATGGTTTTGGAATCAATTCCAACCTTGTCTTGAGACTTTCCTATGACAGAGAAGGAAGGAGGGACAAACAGAGCTTGAAAATGCTCTATCTGCACTGATTTCACCTTAGAGCACAGAAACAGAGCTTTGCACCAAATCAATGCACAACCAGCCGTCTGTAGGCCCGGCCGGCCGGCCCTTGGTGTTTGACCAGTAGTGCAGTTTTTCAGAAACAGAGGTAGTTGCTGAAGGTGAAACAGAGGCAGTTTGGGGTAGACAAAGCAGCTTTCAGGCGATGCGCATGCAACATCCGTCCATCTTCTATCATGCTCATATCAAATGTGTTGTTATTTAATTGTTTCATTGGCATAGCAAATAGTGTTGTAATATTTAATTAGCCTAATTAATTGTAGCTAATTGGTTGTGTTGTAATATTTAATTAGCTTAGCCTAATTAATTTAGTTTAATTAGCTTAGATAGTTAGTATTCATTTCAAGTGTTGTAATAAATTATTATTTAGTTTAGCTATTTATTCAAGTTTTGTAATAATTAGCTTAATTAGCGTAGCTAGTTAGCTTATTCGTTTGGACCCTCCTTCACGAAGGCATAATGTTATAATAAGTGTGCGTGCGTGTGTGTATGTCTTCCAACCCCACGTCTTTCTCCTTTTTATTGAATTGCTTTCGATGGTTAGATTAGGGACATTTTCAATTAGCTTACCTTATGCTTGCATGCTTGCATCCATTCATTTGTATTACATGTACTGAGGTTCGACACATCATTCTAACTGTATTGTCATTTCAATATCTTATTTGAATACGTGTTCAAATGCATGTAATCAAAATGATTCATATGCCATATTAGTAGCCGAGTCTATTAAATTGCATATTGTATGTGTTGCATTAGACATTTGGCATAGTTAGGAATCATGCATAGTTTTCTAACACATTTCTTTCTTAGCTTGGAGTACTAGGTGAGTTTTAGTGCTTTAGCATATTTGCATGAATGTGAATGTTGCCATACCTAGCATGCTTGCCTTGAGGCTAAATGCTTAGTTGCTAAATTGTTTGAATGTCTGTGGATGGAGGCTTGTTGTTTGAATTGGAACGATTCAACAACTGTGCATTTTAAGCCCACTTTGTGAAGTGGCAAAATCCTGTTTTAAGCTCACTATGTTTGGTGGCAAATCCGCATCTTTAAGCCCACTTGAGGGTGGCAACTTCAAACCATTTTCGAAAAGAAACATGAGTTGAATTTGTTCCAAATTGAGCAAACTAGTCTATATTTGCTTGTGCGCATCACATAGTAAGGTTAGATTAATAACCGGAACAAGAACACATAATGTTTATAAAACACCATATCATGATTAGTAGAGGCCGATCTTTGATTGGGTGAGTGGGGGTGCTCATTTCAGGACCTTCCCCTCTCGTACCTAAGTTCCCAAGCCGAGGCAACTTTGGTGATGACGGACATGTGGACTTTGGCATGAGTCAGGGTTTCCTAAATTTTTTCAAAATAAAATATTTAAGTGGCGACTCTGTATCTGGCAAAACAGTCTAATTTTGGCATTATTTGATTTAAAATCGATTTTCCAAACAGGTTTGTCGGATTTGGACTCTTTGGTGATTATCAATTTCACATTGCACTTATGAGACTAGATTCAAAACCGCGGGAGTTCGAACTGTGAGGCCTTCTTTTCAAACCTTTTCCGAAATGCGGGGCGCGAAAAAAGGCGAGTCCATACCAGCCTGCACAGTCAACACAGGTCTCGAGGGCCAATCAGGGAGCCTCTTTGGCTCAATCACTGCATCAGGCTTATGCTCCGGGGGTGAGCAGGTTGAGCATAGACCTACAGGGCGTGTGTATGCTGTTACCGCGCTAGATCTAGTACCAGCGCCTTCGGTAGTGAAAGGTACTTTTTTGTTTTGCAATTCTGTTGCTAATGTGTTGATTGATATAGGTGCATTCCATTCATTTATCTCGTCTGCATTTGCATCGGTTTTGGGGTTAGAGTTGGCTTAGTTAGCATCTTATATCTGTGTAGAGTTACCTATTGGTGGTGAAGTTGTTTTGAAGCAGGGGTGTCGGGGTTGTGATGTAGAGGTTGTCGGTTGCCAACTTCTTTTTACATTTGTATTGATTGATATGTCTAGTTTTGACGTTATTTTGGGTATGGACTGGTTGTCATCATATCGGGCAGTTATAGATTGCTACCGTCAGAGGGTTACTGTATGTATCTTGAGCGGTGATTGCTTTTATTTCTTGGGAGACGGGGTTGATAGTCTTATCACCGGTGTATGATCCGCGTGAACAGAGTGAACTTAGTTGCCTTCTTGCCAACTTCTTGAGTACTGAGTGTGATGAAGCCCGAGTTGAGTTGCCAAGGGTACTTTCTGAATACCTGAATGTTTTTCCGAAGGATCTTACCAATTTACCACCTCGCCGTGAGCTTGAGTTCTCGATTGATTTAGTGCTTGGCACAACACCGATTTATATGGCACTGTATAGATTTACACCTGTTGAGTTAAGTGAGTTAAAGATTCAACTCCAGGAATTGTTAGATAAGGGTTTTATTCACCCTAGTACTTCACCTTGGGGAGCACCGACTTTTTTTGCCAAAAAGAAAGATGGTGCGTTGCGACTTTGTATAGATTACCGAAAGTTGAACCGGGTAACTGTTAAGAACAAGTACCCGATGCCTCGTATAGACAATTTGTTTGATCAACTGAAGGGATCTGGTTGCTTCTCTAAGATAGACCTGGGATTGAGTTATCATCAGCGGAGGGTAAGGGAGGAGGATATCCCAAAGATGGCGTTTCGTACATGGTATGGCCATTATGAGTTTCTAGTGATGCCATTTGGCCTAACCAATGCACTAACTGTGTTTATGGATTTGATGAACCGGATCTTCCGTGAATTTCTAGACCGCTTTGTGGTCGTCTTTGTGGACGACATCTTGATTTACTCACCCTCTGAGGGGGAGCATGAAGAACACTTGCAAGTGGTACTCGAGTTGCTTAGAGCCCACAAACTGTATGCTAAGTTTGGGAAAAAGAGAAGTTAAGTTCTTAGGCCATGTGGTATCCGGGGAGGGGGTGACTGTAGATTCGTCCAAGGTAGAGGCAGTGCAAGATTGGGAACCACTTAAGAATGCTTTCGAGATCTGTAGTTTCTTGGGGTTGGCTGGGTATTACCATCGGTTCATGAAGGATTTATCTAGATTAGCCTCACCATTGACTAGACTAACGAGAAAAGGAATCAAGTTTGTGTGGAGTGAGACCTATGAGAAATCTTTTCAAGAGCTTAAGGTTAGACTTACTATTACTTCAGTTTTGATTATTTCGGAGAGAGGTTTGGGCTATTCGGTGTATTGTGATGCCTCATGGAAAGGTTTGGGTGTCTTGATACAGGAGGGGAATGTATTAGCTTATGACTTACAACAGTTAAAGACACATGAGAGGAACTACCCTACTCATGACCTAGAGTTAGCGGCGGTAATCTTTGCCTTGAAGATTTGGAGGCATCATTTGTATGGTGAGAAGTTTGAAATATTTTCTGATCATAAGAGTCTGAAATATTTTCTGATCATAAGAGTCTGAAATATCTGTTTACGCAGAAAGACTTGAATTTGAGGCAGAAGATGTGGATAGAGTTTATAGAGGATTATGATTTCAAGTTACATTAACATCCGGGAAAGGCCAATGTTGTGGCTGACGCTTTGAGTATGAAATCCATTAACAGTGTAGCTTGTATTTCCATTCGGGAATAGGGAAATGTTGGGTGCTATTGGGGAATTTGATTTGCATCTTGGCGAGTCTGTTGAGTCTGCAGCCTTGTTTTCGGTAGTTGCACAACCTATACTTGTGAACCGAGTGATAGAAGCACAAAAGGGTGATCTTGAGGTAGAATCCCTCCGGGAGAAAATCTCTAGTGGGAAGGTAGAAAGAGGCTTGAACGTGCTGACTTCTTCACCAAGACACTTCCACCTAGACATTTCCAAGATTTGGTTTTCAAACTCAAGTTGATTTCTACCTTGCCACCTTGAGTTTGAGGGGGGGATGTTAATATATGATATATATATATAATTCTTTGTATTTCATATTTAGATTATAGGCTCCTCCCTATTAGACATGTTCAAATCTTGCCTTATTCTCTCCGTACCTTATTCTTTCCTTTTCTTATTCTTTCGCTTGTACAACACTCCTCATAGTCCTATACCCATAGCTTTGAATTGTAAAGACATCAATTGAATACAATCTCTTTTCTTTCTTCTGTGTCTTCTCATATGAATATTTTGCTTTCAGGCTTATCGGTAGATACGCTTAACAACCGCTACTTCTAGTTAACTCATAAGATACCTGCAATCAGAAATAATATTGCTAAGATGATGATTTTCGAATAAGTTTTGCATGGTGTAGACACCCCATTTTTGACAGTCCTCAAGACTTGGACGTCATCACTTGTGCATATGATGATTGTGATTGCATGTGTTCGTTTTGAGTGCCAGAAGTCCTCGGCGGAACGCTATGTCTTTGAGCCTTTAAACCATGTCTTTTTTATGTCTTGTTTTGGACCAAAACTTGGTGTCTGGAACTTTTGGTGACCTGTTGGCCACCACCATAGGCTGTTAGCCATGGCTCATGGTTGTCGGTCATTGGTGTGGCCGGTCGACCACCAGTGTCTTTTTCCAGATATTTGTTGATAGCTGTGACAGCTATTAGCACAATGAGCTGCATCTGCCTACACGTGTATGGTAGGTTGTTTCTAAGCTCAAGGCTTGTTTTTCTATATATATGGGGGTTCCTCCCCCATTTTAGAGGGTTAGAAAATTTGGAACCAAATTCTCTCTCTCTCTCTCTCTCTCTTGCAATTTTGTGCTTAGTTGCTTGTTTTTTCTACACTTTTACATACACTACCTTAATCAAAGTTGCTTCTCTTTGGGCTGAGGTTATTTGAGACCTTCTTTAAGCTCTAGCAAGTGGTTTTAGCTTGGTTTGGTGCCTAAACTTGAGCTTTGCTTCAAAGGTATGACACTTGCCTTATTTACTTTGTTTCAATATACTTGTTTTGCCATCTTTTCTTACTATTTTGGGGCTGGTCTTAAACTGTAAAAAGTTCTATTTTTATGGCTTAAAAGTGGTGGTTTGAGTCCTTTTTTAGTTAAGAGGTGGCTCACCCTTCTTGTTTCTTTGTTTGTAAAGTTTTTGTCCCTTTATTCATCACTTTCGAACCAACTTTTTTTGGCCTTTTAACCACTGAATTTCAGAAGTTTTTTAGTGGCAAAAAACTCATTTTTGAAGTCTAAAATTAGAGGGGTTAGCCTTCCCTCCTCGTGTCTTGTTTGCATGCCTAGTTAGCCCCATGTATTAGCTTAATGTTTTAGTTTTTTGTGGCTTAAGTCCAGCATGTTTTAAGCTCTGTTTTGGGCTATTTTGCCTCTGTTTTGGCTGTTTGGTGCCTTTTGAGTCTTGTATTGCATAGTTATAGTATAAGTTCTTTCACTAGCTTGGTGTTTTAAGGCTTTAACCACCATTGGTTTGAGTTGGTTGCATATTTTAGTGCTTTTATCACTTATTTCCACCACTTAATCATCTCTACAACCTCCCTCCTTTCTTGATTATATATTTATTTTGAAAGTGGTTCAAACCATTTGTTTGTTTAAAGCATGAAATTGAGGTGTTTGTACTTAATGGTTTAATCCCATTTGGGTTCATTTCCAACGGCATGAGGTCTCTTTCATACCTAAAACAACCTTTGGTTTAAGTTCTCTTTCTATTAGAGGGCACTCACCAATGGACAATTGATTAAAGAATAGACACTCACTAATGGGGAATTGATTAAAGAATAGTTTGGTAACTAAAATGTGTAAACAAAATTGGCAAGTAAAAGAGGTAAGATAAGCATTCTTTGTGTTGCATTGCATGTGTTCAAATCGGACGTAAATTTGAACTCAAGGAAAATGGAACATTTCATACTCAAAAGTAATGAAATGTGCCATTTTCCTAGGTTTCCATTGCCTTTGATCTTGCATGATAGGGTGGTGGTCATTTGAATCTTGTTTTTGCATTTATCAAACTTGCACAATTGGTTTCACAAGCCATCATGCAATGATTTGCTTGATTGATGGTTTGTGAACTAAGTTTTGTCCCTCATTTGATTTCCCTATGAAACGAAGAGGCAAAGTGTGCAAACAACCCTTGAGAAATACACTGTTTTGCTCTATTTGCTCTCTGATGCAGCAAGGAAGTTCAGGCTATCAGTGGCCGACAGCCACCACCAGTAGCCGACCGGCCACCATTGGTAGCTGACTGGCCCCTGATCGGCCATCAGTGAAATTTGCACAGTGTGTTGGTAAGGTGGAGTAGAGGTGTTCTAGAAGTGGGCAAAGTTGTTGGTGTTCAATGCACAAACAAAGGCATTCAACAATAAGGTAGTGCCTTTTTGGGTGGAAACCGAGCATGCATGGGCCTTCCTCGCTTCTCGGGAGTAGCTAATTTGTTTAATTAGCAATAGATCAAATATGTGTTGTAATTAATTATGTAGCTAATTAAGTGTTGTAAATAATTAGTTAGTTTAACTAGTTGTTCGATTTCGTTTTGTAATTAGTTAACTAGAATAGTTAATTAATTCAAGTTTTGTAATAATTAGTTAGCTTAATTAGCGTAGCTAGCTAGTTAGTTTTTATTCATTCGGACCCTCTTTCGCGAGGGCATAATGTTGTAATAAGTGTGCGTGCGTGCGTGTGTGTATGTCTTCCAACCCCACGTCTTTCTTCCTTTTATTTAATCACTTTTATGGTTAGATTAGGGACATATTTCAACTTAGCATATCGCATGCTTGCATCCATTCATTTGTATTGCATGCACCAAGGCTCGGTGCATCATTCAAACTGCATTGTTATTTCAACAATTCTTTGAATACGTGTTTAACCACATGTTATTGCTTCATATGCCACATTAGTAGTCGAGCCTATTAATTGCATATTGCATGTACTGCATTAGGCATCTTGTATAATTAGGATCATGCATCTTTCTAACTAGTTTCTATTTTGGCTTGGAGTACTCAGTGAGTTTTTATGCTTTAGCATACTTACATAAGTGTGAATGATGCCATGATTAGCATGCTTGCCATGAGGCTATATGTTTAAATGCTAAATTGCATGAATGCCTGTGGATCAAGGCTCGTTGTTTGAATTGGAACAATTTAACAAATATGCGTTTTAAGCCCACTTTGTTGAGTGGCAAATCATGTTTTAAGCCCACTATGTTTGGTGGCAAATCTGCAAACTTTAAGCCCACTTGAGGTGGCAAATTCAAACCATTTTCGCAAACAAACATGAGTTGAATTATTCCAAGTCTTGTAAACCAGTCTATACTTGCTTGTGTGCATCACATAGTAAAGCTAGCTTAATAACCAAAACAAAAACACATAATGTTGATAAAAATCATATCATGATTAGTAGAGGCCGATCTTAGATCGGGCGAGCGGGGGTGCTCAATTCATGACCTTCCCCTCTCGTACCTAAGTTCCCGAGCCGAGGTAACTTTGACGATGACGAACACGTGGCCTTCAGCACGAGTCAGGGTTTCCTAAATTTCTCCAAAATAAAATATTTAGGTGGTGACTATATATCTGGCAAAGCAGTCCAATTTTGGCACTTTTTGATTCAAAATCAATTTTTCAAAACGATTTGCCGGATTTGGACTCTTTGGTGATTATCAGTTTCACATTGCACTTTGTGAAATTAGATTCAGAATCGCGGGAGTTCAAACTGTAAGGCTTTCTTTCAAACCTTCCGAAAAGGGGCGTGAAAAAGGCGAGCTACAGTTTCTGGCGACTCTACTGGGGATTTAGAGAACTTGACTCGAACTCATGATATGTTATTTTATTTACACTTATGTGTTTCTTTGCATTTGCATTTGCATTGGTGCGCTTAAGTCACAGTGTTTGCCATCTGCTATTCCTGAATGGTTTGCCGGAGGCTTGCTTGGAAAAGCTTGCCAAAAGGCTGACCGGTTACGGGCTCTGCCATGATGGGAACACAACCCTTGGATCTGGACTACCGCTGTACCGTTTGATCCTCCTTTCACTTCTCAGTGTTAGATGCAAGAGGTATATTAGGTAGTCTTGTTAAGGTACCTTTTTGACCAATCGACCTAGTTGCATATCGAAAGCCATAGAGACTGTTCCAAACTAGGACAGGATGCTTACCGGAATTTCGGATTATGTCAAACGCTTTGCTTGAATAGTGAACCCTAGCTCCTGACAAAACTAGGACAGGGTAACCCTACCCCATCATAGGGGTGTTTTGGATCTCACTTAACTGGCATGTGCTTTTGGAGTGAAACTCTACAGGAATGTATGTATCAGTTGCAAGTCTGGGTATCAGTTTTTGGGAGGCAGAATTTAGTATTGAACATGGTTTTACGTCTTTGATTACATCAGTGTACTGATTAGAATTTGAGCAGAGGGGAAATGCGGTTTTTGATTTTTGTTTTCTTTTGCTTTATTTCTTTTTGCAAGGTAGTTTTTCATCATTGCTTCAGATGATTCTGTTACCCCCCAAGCACTCTGGACTTGAGTGAGAAGGATTTGTAGATCTAGGGATCTTGTCAGGGGACAACCAGTGTTTATTTCACTCCCACTGGTTACCAGACAGAGGAGGATCAGACAAAATTCACCGATTTAGCAGTCGACTTTTGCTACACCTGCGCCCAGTTAGGCCCAGTCTTTTACTTCTACTCCATAAAGAGAGTATCCGCCAGCTCTGGTAGCTCAAAATCCTCTAGTCAGCGTGGAAGATATGCTTCATCAGCTCCAGTAGACCATTAAGACTATGCAGCTAGATGCTGCCCGCTAAGTTGAGACCACAGCCCGTCAAGCAGAGGTCGTAGCCCGCCAAGCAGAAGTGATAGAAAGGCTTTAGCAACATCAACCACAACTGGCAGTAGCCTCTGCATCCCATGCACCCCCAGCGTGAATTCCAGCACCTAGGGTTATAGTCAATGTCTAAGAGAATATGGGCATTTCGGCAGACCCAATCCCACCTCAGACCTCCAAAGCACCAGTTTACCAAATGGAGGTGTCGTTTGAATTCGAGGTTAGCCCCACTGCACTGAAGGTCAACAAGCTAGAAAAGCTCTTCAAGCGGGTGCAGGGCATGAATTTAATCCCTGATATTGAGGATGGATACACTGACTCGATAGTGACTCTGCTGGATAGATTCAAGATGCCGCACATAGACCGGTTCGACGACTTCGGGGATCCTATGGTCCATCTACTGTTATTCTCTGACATCCTACGATCAATGTGTCTCACTAGACTTCAGAAGCTGTCGCTTTTCGGTCGGACCCTGTCGAGTATAGCAGCTATTTGGTATGCCAAGCTTGAAGACTCTGTGAAGAGAAACTAGAAGGAAATGGCTGAGGCCTTTATCGTGCAGTACTCCTACAATACCCAAATTGAGGTCACGACCCGTGATCTTGAAGCGACCCGTCAAGAGTCGAATGAGGGCTTCTCAAACTTTGTGACTCGGTGGAGGGCCAAGGCCTCTATGATGACTATTTGGCCGTCTGAAAAGGACCAAATCAGAATGGTGGTCCGTAACTTGCAAGGGAGATTATTACAGAAGATGATAGTCTTGCCTTTATTTACATTTGCTGAGCTCCATGAAATAGGGGTGCAAATTGAGGATGCAATGAGGTAGGGTCTGATAGACCATAAGAAGGAACAACCCAAGAGGCCCTTTACACGTAGCTCTAATGCAAACACGAGCGGTAGCATTTCCGCAAGACCTTCGGATGTGAACATGGTCACCACCACACCCAAAATTGCTAACCCGTTCGCCAGTGCATCCAATACAACTTCACAAACCTCGAGCCATCAAGCCCAAAACCAAAGGGTCTTCACCCCTCTCTACATGACTTTGTCTAAAGCCCTAGGGGTCCTAATAAAAAAAGGGCATCTTAAGCCGTTAGAACAACGCCCACTACCCGATCCTCTCCCTCTGAAACATAACCTAGCCAAATACTGTGCTTTTCATCAACAACATGGTCATGATACTGATCAGTGCTACAGACTGCGTCATGAGATTCAAGATCTCATCAACAATAAGGTGATGGTGCCTCTCCAAAAGCCAAACATCACTACAAATCCTCTCCCACCACATAACCAAGTTCATCCACCCCGGTAAATAAACCTCATCCACACACTAACTATCCCTTATGACCCCAGTATATACATTACCCCTTCCCACTTACCTAAGCCAGCGTTGTTCATCCCTGAGAGCATAAACTTGTGCATGATGAGCACGTCCTCACTTTAACCCGAACTAGTGGTAGTGACAGTGGAAGATAAAGGAAGGTCAGCCTTGGTGGAGAATGCTAGTCCGTTGCCCGAGGGTTTTGAGGACTTATCTGAGGGGATGTACAACCCGAGCTACTATATTGTGCCAATCAATCAAGCTAAGTCGGAAGTGGTGTTGCCAGCTGGGATGGAGGTCAATGTAGTTCAAGAAGATGGACCAAGTCAAGGATTAGATGATCTAGCCGACTTGGAGAAGGACATAGACAATTTGTAGTTCTTTGATGAGCAAGATCAAGGAGATGTGCATATTGATTGGTTTGATCTGAACAGGTCGATAGACAATTATGGATGGCTAAGTGATGAGCCTGATATAGATGAGGGAATTGGATCGAAGTTGGAGGAATAGAAAACGGGGAAAGCTGCAATGTTCGGAACGACCGATGGAAAGGGTAAACTACCGGAAAGCACCGGTGAAGAACAATCAGCTCAGGAATTGGGCATTGTTAGTACTGTGCATACAGAACAAGAAGCCACACCGGAGTGGTTTGGACAAGAAATGAGTGAAAACGATTAGAAAGCTGGAAAAGCTCAACACCCTGCGGAGAATGTTTGTGATAATGGAATGATCCGAACGGAGCTGGATGAGTGCCTATTGGCTGCTGAAGGGGTCTGGTGGGATGACGACGACCTACACTTGGCCCATACCAATGTGGATTAGGGTGAAGACCTTCTTGACAAAACTTAGTATGTAGAAGAAGGTCGACCATATGACAAGAAGTGGCTGATATTTCAAACCACCGCATCTGAACCAACTCGAGGCATCCGGGAATGATAAAGAAGTTGAGAAACAGAGGGAAAAGCAATTAGAGGAAGAGGTTGTGCTAAAGTAGTTGAAGAAGATTCAAGTTGACATATCTATCTGGGGTCTGCTTATGGCTTCATGAATGCATAGGCAAGCTGTACTAACAGCGATGGATAAAGTTAAGTTGTCCATCGACACCACCCCAGAACAACTAGTGGGATTAATCTTTCCGGGAGGCGCTGCACCAACTTTGACCTTTTCAGATAAGGAATTACTGCCAGAAGGCTCTGCACACAACAAGCCTCTATACATATCCGTAGAGTGCCGAGAAAAGTGGATACCAGTGGTATTGGTCGACACCGGGTCGGCAATCAACGTCTGTCCCTGTCGTACGGCTTATACTATTGGTCTGAAATCGATCGATTTTATGCCTATAGCCCAGGTGATCCGGACGTATGACAATACAAGCAGAGAGGTGATGGGGACAATGCAGATTAGAGTACAAGTCGGCCCAGCTCAGCAAGACATCGAGTTCCATGTTTTGGACGTTCTAGCCACTTTTAACTTACTACTTGGGCGACCCTGGCTGCACCAAGTGAAAGTTGTCTCTTCCACCCTCCACCAAATACTGAAGTACCCCCACGGAAAAGGGGTGGCCATAGTCTTCGGGAATTCATCTATACATCCTCCGCCAGAGGTCACTACACCTGTGCTAGAAATTGTGCATGGCGAAGAGGATGCTTTCCTCTTTGAATTTACCTTGGCCTAGGCCCGGGCAGTACAAACCATCCTGGGATCGGATGAGGGCTTATATGTCAGTGCTTAATCGATCTACTTCATGAATAAACTCCAACACATGCTAGGAATGGGATTAGGGAGAAGCGGCCGGAAGGGCGTTACTGCATTGGCCTATGTGCCACATAACCCGTATGCCTTTGGTCTCGGCTATATGCCTACCAAAGAAGACTGGGTGAGAAAAGGGAAAGAGATGGCAGGAAGAGCCAAAGCAAAGCAGGCCGGGAAGCGCTATGAACTTGTGCACCGACCTATCTAGGGAACCCTAAATGGCTATTTTGTCTGGGAGGGTGAAGACTTCCTATTCTGTGGTTTCCCTAAACCTTGGTTCAATTTTGAGAAGCAGCGCGTTCCCAGCTTTGAGATTTTCTTTAACTTATAACTACAAGAGAGTGATGCAGAGGAATAGACTGAACTAACCACTGAGGCTGCAAAGAGCACATAAAGTGATTCCAACAGCGATGAGTTTGAGATAGGGACAGCACTGGCATGTCTCCTTTTGGATCCTCCGATCAACTCAGAGAGCTTGAGGGATGACTTAATTGTTTCCATGATCAGGGACCAACTGGATGCCAACCCTTCTAGCAGCATCTTAGATGCATCTGACACACCATCCCTCATTTGGCAGCTGGAGGAAGGCTACCTGTCTAGCAGTTCCGAGTCAGGTAGTGAATCAGAATCTGATTCCACAGAGTCTATGGAGTCGGAATCAGATTCTGGTTCCTCTAAGTCTGGGTCCGGTATTTCTAGGGTTAATAACCCGGATGCCAGGGTTTTGTCCAAGTAATCTTTTTCCTTTTTTTTTGAGTCGGTTGTAACCGAGGATTTGGATGAGTTGGACTTTTTGAATGAGAATGCCACTGTAGATTCTGAGTACTTCTCTGTGCCTCTTGTTTACTGCATTGATCATGATTTTTAAAATTTTGATGAAAACGATGAGGAAGGAATTCCTCTGGTTTTGAAAATTTTGATTAATCAAGTGGAGGAGAGGTTTGCAAAACCCCTTGCTGATGAAATCATTCCAATTAATGTGGGTACTGAGAAGGATCCATGTCTGGTCCAGATCCGGTCCACGTTGTCTTTTGGAGGAACGTGAACGCTTAGTCACTTTATTAAAAGATTTCAAAGATGTTTTCGTGTGGTCCTACGAAGACATGCCTGAAATCAATTCTGAGATTGTACAACATCGGATCTCTTTTGACCCCGAGGCCCAGCCCATCAAGCAGAAGCTGTGAAGAATACGCCTGGATTGTGCTTTGAAAATTAAGGAGGAGGTCACCAAGTAGATAGATGCAGGGTTCTTGCTAGTATCTGAGTATCCGACTTGGTTGGCTAACATTGTTCCAGTGCCAAAGAAAGATGGAAGAATTCAGATGTGTGTGGATTTTAGGAATCTGAATAGAGCCAGTCCGAAGGACGACTTTCCCATACCGCACATTGATGAATTGGTGGACTTCACCGTAAGCCACGCATTACTCTCCTTCATGGATAGATTTCCGGGTATAACCAGATTCTGATGGCACTCGAGGACAGAGAGAAAACTGCTTTCATTACGCCGTGGGGAACCTACTACTACAGGGTGATGGCGTTTGGGCTAAAGAATGCTGGGGCTACCTATCAACAGGCTGCAACCATAATTCTGCATGATATGATCCATAAAGAGGTCGAGGTGTACGTGGATGACATGATTTTCAAATCCAAGGAAAAAGAGGGCCACTACACCGCCTTGAAGAAATTCTTTCAATGCATCAGAGAATACCGGTTGAGGTTGAATCTGCAGAAATGTACTTTCGGTGTAACAGTAGGGAAAATGCTAGGTTTCTTGATCACACAGAGGGGCATCGAGGTAGATCCTTCCAAAATCAAGGCCATTTTAGAAATGCCACCACCAAGGACTGAAAAGGAGGTGCAAGGCTTTCTGGGCAAAGAGCAATTCATAAGACGGTTTATTTCAAAATTAACCTTGACTTGTGAACCACTATTTGGCTCCTGAAGAAAGGGAAGAAATTCCTATGGGATGATCGATGTTAATTCGCTTTCGAGCAGATCAAGCAGTACCTTCAGAATCCACCCGTATTGTCGCCGCCAAAGCTGGGAAAGCCCTTGATTTTGTATCTATCAGTCACGGACACAACAATAGGATGCATGCTTGCTCAGGAATCTGAGGATAGGGTGGAAAAAGCCATCTATTACCCAAGCAAGAAAATGCTAGATTATGAGACCCGCTACACTCCCCTAGAGAAAGCTTGCCTAGCCTTGGTATAGGCTACCAGGAAGTTAAGGCATTACTTGTTAGCTCACTCCGTAATTCTGGTTTTGAGATTAGATCCCATCAAATATCTCTTTGAGAAATCAGTGCTCATGGGTAGGCTAGCTCGTTGGTTGCTTTTTCTCTCCGAATTTGATCTGAAATATGTTACTCGCAAGTCTGTCAAGGGAAGAGTGGTAGCAGAGTTCCTGGCAAATCGCCCAGTGGAAGGGGATGAAGTGATAGAATACCTGTTTCCAAATGAAGCTATTCTGCAAGTCGAGGAAGAGATTTGGACAATATACTTTGACAGAGCGTCTAATCAATATGGTTATGAGATAGGGATGTTGCTGATAGCACCCGACAATTCCCATATACCCTTAGCCTTTAAACTTCGGTTCATGGTATCTAATAACAAAGCAGAATACGAGGCGTGTATTGCTGGTTTGGAAGCCGCCCTAGAACTAGGGGCAAAAAGGTTGGACGTTATTGGGGACTCGAACCTAGTTGTGTCTCAAGCAAAAGGAGACTGGAAGGTTAAAGAAGAAAAGATAAAGATCTATCACTAGACCCTAGATGTTCTGATTCCTAGGTTTGAGAAGCTAACCTTCACGCATTTACTAAGAGAGAACAATAGGTTCGCTGACGCCTTATCAACTCTATCTTCCATGATAGACATCCTGTTTGCAGTCCGAATGCATCCGATCATTATTGAGCAGAGATATACGCCAGGTTACGAGACTATCGCCGCAATAGATGAAGTTCAAGATCAAAACCCTTGGTACTATGATATCTGGAACTTCTTGGAAAATGAGGTTTATCCACCAGGGGCAAATGCCAAAAATAAGAGGGCAATACGGCGGATGGTCGTTCAATTTATCATCTGTGGAGGTAAACTGTACAAGAGAGATCATCTGGGAATGCACAAGTTGTGTGTCGACGCAGAGGAATCAAAGCGCCTAATGGAGGCCATCCATGGAGGAGAGTGCGGAACGCACATGAACGGAGTAATGTTAGCCCGGAAGATTCTCAGGCAAGGTTACTATTGGTCTACTATAGAGGAGGATTGTATCGGTTTTGTTCGGCAATGCCACAAATGCCAAATTCATGCCAATCGCATGAACATTCCGCCGTCGAAGCTGTACAACATGACTTCACCATGGCCTTTCTTAGTCTAGGGAATCGATGTCATCGGTACAGTCACACCAAAAGGGTCAAATGGGCATGAATATATTCTGGTGGCAATTGATTACTTCACAAAGTGGGTGGAAGCTCAGTCTTATGTAGTGTTGAAGGCAGCGCATGTGGCTAAGTTCGTCCGAAACAACATCATTTGCCGTTATGGAGTCCCGAATGAGATCATTTCAGATAATGGCTCCCATTTCAAGAGAGAAGTGATCGACTTATTGGAGAAATACAACATGGCTTTTCATAAGTCATCCATATACCGGCTACAAACCAACGGAGCTGTTGAGGCCATTAATAAGAACATCAAGCATATCCTGCAAAAAATGGTTGAGACTAACAAGGACTGGCCAGACAAATTGTCATTTGCACTTTAAGGTTATAGGACTTCAATTCGAACGTCTACTGGGGCAACTCCTTACTCTTTTGTTTATGGGATGGAAGCTATTTCGCATATTGAAATAGAAGTTCCGTCGCTGCGGGTTATGGCTGAGTGTCAGATAGCAGAAGTAGACAGGCAGCAGAGCAAGTTTGAAGAACTGATGTTATTTGATGAGAGAAGGCTAAAAGCATTATACCATGTTCAGGGTTATCAATGCAGGATTGCCAGGGCTTTTAACAAGAAGGTTAAGTCCCGGAATCTCAAGGAAGGGGATTTTGTGCTGAAAGACAACCGAGTTCCCATCCATGACCCTAGGGGCAAGTTCAGACCCAATTGGACTGGTCCTTACACCATCAAAACTATTTGGTCTGGTGGAGCTGTTATTTTCATGGACCTGGATAGCCTAGAATTTTCCCAACCAATCAACATGGACAAGTTGAAGAAATACTATCCCTGAGAGGCTCGCTAGGCCGAAAACCTAGAAGGGCGTCCTAGGCAAAAGTTAGAGCACAAAAATTAGAAAAAAAAAAAAAAAAAAAAAACTGAGCTCGCAAGGTTGAAAACCCTAAAGGGTGGCTTTGGCAAAAGTTATTGCGCAAAAGGATAAAGTTAATACTCGAGTGAACCCAAACCGAACTACGTAAGGCCTGATTCCTATTTTTGGGATACGTAGGTAACTTCATTCTGAAGTTCGGGTGTAAACACCTCCATATCAACTGTCCTATCCATGTGTTTGATCAGGTTATCCTTGTCCGTTCTTTATTTGAGTGTTCAGTTGTGATTGTCTCTGAGAATTGGTTGTAGTGCTGAGCAGTGCTATTCAGACAATGGGCAGTTTTCCATTTTTGGATTCGGGGTTGTATATCTCGAGGATAGATTCCTTGCATATCCAGTTGTGATCCTTATCGAAAATGGTTTTGAAAAGTTTTAATAAAATTTGATTTTTGTTCAAATTTTACCTTTTACAACTTAAACCATTTTTGACCGAAAGGAAAATTTTCAGTGCTCATAGCTTTAATTTCATTGATTTCAATACAAAATTCTCCAACTCTCGATACAAATCAAAGCGGTTTTTTATTACATACATGCATAAAACTTGAAAAGTAAGATCAAAGCAATAAATTTGGGGCATAGCTGAGTCAGGTGTTCCTACGTCCCCCGCTCGTGCTTGTGGAAGCTTCTGATGCCAAAGTGGGCCCAAATTGTGCCTCATCTTCAAGCCAAGTTAGGCACTCATCAGAAAGGGCACAGCTGAAACTAGGGGCAGGAGCCAGAAGTTCTCTCATCCTCCAAGCGGTGAGGTACCTAGCCAAATATGAACCTCGGACGGGGAATGGAACTGGGTACGCTACCCCATCCTCTAGGCAAGTCTGATCATGTCCAAACTGATGTCTGAACCAGAATGTAAAGTAGAATACACAGTGTGTCAAGCCAATCAGCTGAATGCCAGGTTGTCGAGCCATGCTGTAGCTCATTCCGGTCAGATTAACCCAGGGGCAACGCCAAGCAATGTCAGCAGTAGACCTGTTGCACATCCAATGGCACCACCATTCTTCATTCGAAAAATCAACTAGCTGTTGGTAGAAAAAGTATGCTCGGGTTGAGTATGCGGGGCAGGAGTCCATTATCTTCAGCTTGTCCATAAGCCACACCTGGGGTGGGATGAAAGAAAAGGGAGATTAAAGAATAGAGAGATGTATGATGAGAGAAAAAGTGAGAAAAGGGCTTTGAAAGAAAAACAGAGCATAAGTATCGAGAGATGTGAGAAACACATATTAGAAAGGGTGGGAAACATTACCTGAAGAAGTAGTGAACTCCTTGCGAATTTGTTTGTCTCTTACTGATGAAAGGCATCTAAGCCCATCAAAGTCTCGGCCAACGCCAAACCAATGCAACTCTTGCCCTTTTTCAAATCTTGGGCTACTTCGATTAATCGAATGCTAGACCTACCGAAACTAGGGGCAAGGAGGAAATGTGCTAGTATGCACAAACAAAGAGTGTGTTGTCGAAAACCCCGCCAAAGAAGGTCGCCGCGGTCGCCAACGTCAGAAAATGAATGAATCAAACTAGGAATGTCCAGCTCTCCATTATGAACCAAGGATCTGGCCTCGTGTAGAGTAAGCCCACACATCCGTCACAAAGCTTGGATATGGCCAAAGCGGGGCTGTGGCAAGATTTCCTCATTACACCGGGACTCCATTAGCACTTGAAATTCTTCGATTGTCGGGCATAGTTCTTGTCCCCCGAAGCTAAAGACGTGTGTGATCGGATTCCAACATCTAACCGCGGCATGTAAAAATGGAAAACACAGTGGAGTACGACTCAACGGGAATAGTGCGTTTATGCCAAAACCCCAGAAATTTACCTTTTCGAGCCATCTAAAGTTGCAATCCAATTCGAGAGGTTTTGCGCAAGAAATGGTTCCATTTGTGGCAAAAATAATAGCCAAAATGAGTTCTGGAGAAGAAATGATGAAGGTGAAGCTTTTGTAGAAGATAAGGCAGTGAGTGGAAGACAGGTGGCAACAATCTGGAGGTTCCTCACATTGATGGCTGACCAGCCATTAGTGATGGCCGACAAGCCACCTTTGTAGCCAACCGGCCACCACTGGTGGCCGACAGCCTCTATTCATGGCTGACAACCTTTTTGTCTGTCCTATTGTCCGTCTGTGTGCTGAGAATGCTGAAGGCATGTGTTTTGTTCTGTTCTTTATGCATTTTAAGGTCTTGTTTTGAGTCCTTTTAGTTCTAGCAAGTTTGTTGAGTTGTATTTGAGTTGTTTTGTTTATCGAGTTGTTTCGTTTTGTTTATCAAATTGTTTTCAATTTGATTATCGAGTTGTATTACTTTGTTTGTTAGTGTTGGTTAGTTCATTACCCGATTAAGAGAGTTGTGCCCATACTGTGTTCAAATGTCATTATCAAATTCAATCTCTTTTTCATGCAATGATGTGCTCATGATACAAAATACAACACTTTTTCAAATGAAAACTGGTTTTCTTTCCGATCATGGTTGCTTTTTACAAAAGTACAGTACAAGTTTTCAAAGCAAATAAAACCTGTCTGAAACTGTACAATGTGCTAACACTACTAACAAAAGAAGCTAAGAAAAAAAACTATAAGAAAATTAGCGCCAGTCGCCTCAGGCTCGTGATGCCCTCTTCGTCCTCTTCCTCAGAGGAAAGGACTCTAGGGCGCTGTCTCCGTCGGCGCTGCTGTCTAAATCTAAACCAGAGTCTGAGCTGGCGCCATCTCCACTCTCTGTCTCTGAACCTACCTCGGCATCAGCATCACCATTCTCGAAACCAGAGTCGCCGTTGCCTCCACTCTCAGATGACTCAAACTGTGGACTCACTGCCTCATCAGAGCCACTCGTCTCGGTGTCGTCATTACTCAGAATGGGCTCTGAAGGACCACTCTCATCTCTGGTGTCCCTAGCTCTGCTTCGGTTGTGTACTGGAGCCTGTCTCTCTCTCTTCCCTATTGTCAAAAGAGGCATCGCTGGTGCAAACGCTGCAGCTGCCGCCGGTGCTGTCGGTAGTGGTGGAACCTGAAAAGACAGTTGTCATATGTCAGCCACAGTAGGCGTATCATATGCAAGTATGGTGTGCAGAATGAGTATATACAGAAATCAAGTACCGTGTATGAATGCAGTATGGAAGTGCAGTGTTTCAGATGCAGTGTATCAGTGCAGTGTGGGGAAGTTTTCAATTGAAATGTCAGTTTCAGTGTGTCAGTGGAAATTTGATGACTGGAATGCAACAAAACTGAAGAAATGACCTAAATGCCGTGGAAGCTGAGCAGTGCCTCCCTCTTCAATATCATACCCTCAAATGAGGCCAGTAGCTCCAGCAGATCCTCGGTGTATCCTGGGGGTGCCTACAAATGCATTGAGAATGATCAGTGTCTAGAAGGAACAAATACCAGAAAGAGAGGGGAAAATTGAAAAAATGTGGTACGTACCGGGGATGCAGCATGAGCTCTAACATATCTATGCCTCGCTACAGTAGGCTCAATCGGGATCTGGTATGGCTCCCCAGTATACCGCCAACATGTGAGTGCTGTAGGCAGCTCCGGCCAGCCGGTCCTCTGTCCCGCCTGGGTAGCCCCTCTACCATGCACCCTGGTCGCCCTAGCCATCCTGGGCACTTTAGCTCTCTCTTTCTCTTTCTCTTTCTCTCTCGCAGCTAGAGCCTCTGCCCCCATCACCTCCACAAATACTGGTCAAATGAGGCATAAGGTATGTCCGGATGAATGTTGAATAGTCCCCCTCCCTGCGAAAGTAGTCGGCCTCCAAGCCCTCCGTGAACTAAATTATCTCCTAGAAGGTGAGTCTCTCTGTAGCTCTCATAGATGGTGGGGGCGCCATGGAAACTACCAGCTCAGGCAAGCCCATGGTCCGGCGCAAGAACCGCTCGCCTAAAAACCAGGCACGACAAACCGGGCCCTTGAACAAAAGTCGATAACGGGAGGCTCCCCAAGCTCCAGCGAACTGGTCCCTGATTCCGGCCGGCATTGTCGCCCAGGGCTACCAAGTGATCTGTAAATAAAGAATGCACAGATTGTTAATGGTCATCAGATATCGGAGTATGAATTCGAAGCATGAATCAGAGCCCAAGTAGAATGAAAATAACTGTGAATTTTGAGTTACCTCTGCCGCGATCATTGTGTCGAAGTACCGGCGAAAGAATGGAAAGGTCTCCCTGGTCCTCCGCAAGCATCTCCTGTTGTACCGATGAGAGTACGGCACAACGGGGGGCATCTCCACCTCCGGCTCTGCAGCGAGGGTCGGGAAGTATGCATACACCCAAAGCTGTAAGAGAAAGGGCAATAGTGAGTATACAAATAGTGTACAGAAAGTACAAGTGCAGATGCAGAAAGCAGAATGTGTGTAGAAGATGTGTACAGTGTACAAGAGAGTATAGATACAGAGGATACAAAGTGTATGGTGCAGAAAGCGCAGTATATGGGTGTAAACAATGTGTGTGCAGTGTATAGAAAATTCAAAGTAGAAAGCATAGAAACAGAAAGCAGAAAATGCAAACAGAAAGCATAGAAACAGAAAACAGAAAATGCAAAATATAAATGTAAAGCGTACCTCCCAGGCTCGCCAGTAGCCTCCGATCCTGTCTCCGCTCCTGCAGGATGTCGAGCTCATATAGCCATACAATGTGGCTAAGCCAGCACCTCCTCAATCGTAGAGCCGGATCTGAGATAAATCCCCCAAGGCGCTCAGAAGATACAATCCAATAGTGTTCGCCCTGTTGGCAAACAAAGTGGTGCCGAAGAAGAACATCAAAAAACCTCGGGCGTAGTGCTCTGTCTCCTCTGGTGTCTCTAGCTCGGTCCCCCAGAACTGCTCCGCGAACCAACTGTATCGTACCATCCCTCGTCAGAAGTGAGGCGGGTGCATCCCTAACAAATAGATCCAAGCGGCCTTCCACTCACCCATATCCGTATCATAAGGGATCGAGTGACCCCCTACTCCTATGCCGGTGAGCATGGAGAAGTCACAGGGAGTCATCGTCATCTCCCCGGCGATAGAGAAGTGGAAAAAGTTTGTGGTATCCCACCACCTCTCTACCAATGCTCCAAGTAAGGGTCGACTCGCAATAAGGCGTGATAGTCCCATGCAAAATGAACCAAAGTAGGCCTCGTCGATGATATGGCGGACACCGTCAGGAAGCTCCATTTACTAGTCCCTCGCAGACGTGGCGCCATAGCCTCTAATAGAGCGAGAATCCTCCTGTGATTAGAACAGTAATATATAATGGTATGAGAACAAGCAGATGAAATGCAGTGTAAACATCACAGTTGAAGCAAGGAACATAGTTGAAGCAAGAAATACAATGTATAGTGAAGAAAACGTAAGAATACAATGTATACCTCGGTGGCACCGTAAGACAAATGGGAGTCCGACTCTCGTAGCAAGAGGTCCTCTGGTGCACCTTGTGCAAACCAGCTGAAATGCCGAATACTCTTGGGTGGTAGCACATGTGTCCGAGGATGATATGTCGTCGGATCAAAGGGTCAAATCTAGGGTGGTAGTAGCACTGGCTCAGGCTCCGCCTCTATCTCTGGAGATAACTGGGGTGGGATCTCCAGGAAAGCTTGCTCGCATGCCTTGAGCTTTAAGTCCACTAACATGCCTTGCTTGTGTTGTGTGTTTGATTTGGCATCACTCTTGGCATGTTTTCAGAGCTTAACATGTTGTCACATTTACATGCTTTTCATTCCTTTTAAGTGTGTTTAAAAGTTGCTCTATAATGCTTAAAGTAATGGCCCTTTAGCATACATGTTTGTATGTTTATTTCATGCCTTTGTCACATCATTTTGGCCGCTGATTTGAACCTATTTGAGAGCTGTCCATATTGGTTTAAGACCATCCCCGCATGTTGTTGCATGCTTGCCTTGTATGTTGTCACATACTTGTTGCATATTCGATAAATTGCATGTTGTAACATGTTAGTTCAATTGTGCCTTGTCGCATACTTAGTCCATGACATGGTGTTGCATGCTTAAGTTGTAATGCATTTGGCATGCATTCTCTTTTTTTAGTTGCTTAACATATTGTCACATGTTTCCCTCACATGTTGTTGCATGTTTGTCATTAGCATTGTTGTTATATGCCTTGCATGCTTATTTGTTTAGGTTGTATGCCTATTGCACATTGCTTATTTGCATGCTCATGTTGGATTAGCTTGCTCGCATGGCTAGGTTGCATAACATTAAGCATGCATCCCTTGCCTCTTGATCAACCATGATAGAGGTTGGGACCCTTTATGTGTTTTGTGTCCATTTCATTTGACATTAAAATGCACACTTGGCTCATTTGGCCATCATGCATTAAAATGCGTGATTGATGGCCCGAGGGTCGAGAACCATACTCCTTTGAGTCTCAAACTTGATAAGGAGGGTGGTGGTGCAAACATTGCCTTGAAAATGCATTGCCATGCTCTGTTTGTCCTCTGCTGCAGCAAAACAGGATTCTGCAAGGAGAGATGGCCGGTCGGCCATCTTCAGTGCCGGCCGGCTATGAATTGTTGGCCGAGGTCCCTACAAATGGTCGATGACCACGTTTCCATGGCCGGAGGTCCCATCTCTTGGCCGGTGACCTCTCACAGCACCCAGAAGGTGATTCAGAAACATCCTTGAGACTTGTGCAGTCCTCAGAGGTGCAGAGCAGTGCAAACAGAGGCAACATGACATGGCGATGGATTTCCGAGCGAAGCCGACCGAGCATGCATGCATCTCTCTTCCCGAGGCTATTTTACTGCTTTAGTAGCTTAATTAATTTGTTTAATTAGTTAAGTGTTGTGTAATAATTAATTAGCTTGTTAGTTAGTTAATTTGTATTATTCTTTCGATCCCTCCGTCGAGAGAGGCATAATTGTGTAATAAGCGTGCATGTGTGTGATGCATATCTTCCAACCTCACATCTTTCTCCCTTTTACTTACCTGCTTATGATGGTTAGTTTTAGGACATATTTCATTTTAGCATCCTTATGCTATGCATATTTGCATCCATTCATCTGTATTGCATGCACCGGGCTCGGCGCATCATGCTAACTGCATCGTATTTCAATTCCAACTTGAATACGTGTATCGAGTTGTCGCATTTCACATGCCATTCTTAGATTAGCCGAGCCTATTCTAATTGCATTTTTGCATGTGTTGCATTAGCCATCTTAACATAGCTAGGATCATGCATGATTACTAACTAGCTATTGTTTTGGCTCGAAGTACACTGTGAGTGTTTATGCTTTAGCATCTTGCATGTATGTGAGTCTTAACATGAAAGCATGCTTGCCATGAGGCTATTTGCTTATGTGTTATAACTGCCTGAATGCCTGTGGGTGAAGGTTGGATTACTTGAATTAGGACAATTCATTGAAATCCGTGTTTTAGCCTACTTACGAGTAGCAAACTTCAAACCATTTCCAAACAAACGGATATGCGATGCTTTGTTCCAAACTAGGCGATCTAGTCTATACTTGTGTGTTGTGCGCATCACATAGTAATTCTAGCTAATTAACCGGAATAAGAACGCATGTGTTTTCAAAAACGAGATATTATGTTTAGTAGTGGCCGATCTTTGATCGGGTGAGTGGGGGTGCTCATAGATGACCTTCCCCAATCGTATCCAAGTTCCCGAGCCAAGGCAACTTTGGTGATGACGGACACGTGGCCTTAGGCATGAGTCAGGATTTCCTAAATTCCCCCAAAATAAAATATTTAGGTGGCGACTCTGTACCTGGCAAAGCAGTCCATGTTTGGCACTTCTTTCTTAAAAATCAGTTTTCCAAAACGATTTGCCGGATTTGGACTCTTTGGTGATTTATCGGTCTCGCATTGCACTTTGCAGGATTAGATTCAGAACCGTGACATTTGAGTCCGAACTGTGGAAAAGCATAGGCCATCGGGGCGTGTCCACACCTTGCCGACGTCCTTCTGCACAAGATTCGGATCCTGTGCTTTTTCACTATGGTTTTCTTCTTCGATGTTAGGATCGGCTTGTTTACCACTCCCACATGGGACGTCGTCCCTGACCTTTTCTTTATGTTCGTCGTTGGCCATCTATTCTCCTTACTTTCCCACAGACAGCTCCAAATTGTGGGTGTTGATTTCTGACCACACAACCAATGGGAGAACTCAGTTGGAGAGCAGTGGCAGAATAGATTAAGCCTGAACAACCTGTCATAGAAAAATAAGAATCCAGCAATGGTTCGTCCACCTAGGGGCACTCTGATGCTCAAGTCAGTAATCAAATATCTCTCAAAGAGAGCCAATTGTGGTTAACTCACAAGAAAGAACTTATTGCTCACAGTATATCACACATACCTCAGACCCACGAGGGTGCCCTGCTTTTATAGCCAGCACTGACCTGATCCTTGTAGAAGCCTAACTTCAGTGGACTCAGGCTCAATGCTCATCCTAGACTCTCAGCTAGATAGGGATAAACTCCCTAAGAGCTTTATCTTTATCCAGACTGAGATTCTCTCTTGTTCTAGGACTCTTGTCCCTTATCCACTCATCTCGGATTTCGGTATATCCGCAGATAACCTCGACCTATCCGAAATCACCTCGGCATCAAGACCAGGCCACGTGGTACCTTGGCTGACACTTCGGCGTCATCTTGGCCACGTGCTGTCATTCACAAAATATCCCCCCACAATGATTATGTTTATTTCAAATTTAAATCGGATTTGAGAGTACGTGGGTTTGGAGCATGTCGTTTTTAATAATTTTAATTCTTTATTTTATAAGATTTTCAATTACTTTAAAAATTAAATGAGTTTAAAAATCATAATATTTTTATTATATGACGTTTATCTCTTCGAAAAAATAAATAATAAGTTCGTTCCAACTCCACACATCTCCAATACATCCAACAACTTCCAATTATAATAATAAAGCTCAATGTAATTAAAGCTTCGTTTGGCATTTAATTTTTGGCTAAAAAAGTATAAAAAGACAAAATTAACTACATAAGCTAATAAGACAAAATATCACATCTAAATCATAATCATTATATTTTTTTCTCTCACAAAAGTTAAAAAATCCAAACCAAACGAAGTTAAAAAAATCAGGCTAAAAAAGTCCCAACACAAAAAAGCCAACTAAAAAAGCCAATGCCAAACAAACACTAGACTTTGTTTGGAAAGAGAGTTGGGCCAATTTAGCTCACAAAAAGATAAAATAAGTTAAAAAATCAAAATAACACAAAATGTCATATCTAAATCATAATCGTTTCATTTTATTTCCCCCTACAATTATCGCATAAAAAAAAAATAATATCCCAAACTAAATTAATTAAAAAGTCAAACTAAATTAACTCTTCTCACACAAAAGTTAAATAGCCAATACAGTGTTCACGGCTCTTTGAACCAAAATCTAATGTTTTTTAATTATTATTTTAATCACAAAGGTTTCAACAAAGATTGATTATGTTACATACATATAATGATCCCAAAATAAGTGTAATAATCCAACTCCAAACACTATTACAAAGTAATATAAATAAAATAAGAAACTTTCATTAATCAGAGTTGATATACAAAAGGTGACACATGCGATATACATTCATAAATCGTTCATCCTGAATCTACAGCATGTGTTACAAGAGGTAATAGGGAAAGAAAGCTGAACAAGTATTCATTTGCCCTAATGGCTTACATCTTTCCAAGACTGTGCTTAGTTATAACAAAATGAGTCAGAAGCTCGATACAAGTAAAGCCCTAAGCTTGTACAAAAAGTTAAATACAAAATGAACACAAGTGAGCTTTCAGCTCCACGGTTCTCCCAATCTAAGTCCTTGGCGGAGCATATCACCAGCACCTGAAAATAGTTTTCCCAAGTAGGGTGAGCCAAAACCCAGTAGAAACAATCTAACACAATATATGAATCTTAACAGAGATATAAGTATGATATGCATATACAATGCCCATGACAAAATCATTCGTATTATTACAAGATCATAATATGCCCAGTTTCATATCTCAAGCCATTTTATCTTAATTCATTTCACCTCAATCCATAAGTCAAGTCCATTGTTATCCAGACATCCCAATTGAGACTACAACTCAGTGGTTTTCTAACCAATACAATCATTACACAAACACTTTCATTTGCCATTTTACAAAAATTTCGTCCGCAGGAATCGGCACCCATGTATACATGCGGTTTTCGGCATTTTCACCCTGGACACATTAGCCAACTTAATTCAATAGAGTCCATTCAGTTTCTTCTCCCAAACATAGAGTACATCCCTTTTATCCTCCCAAATATCATACATATACAATGTATTAAAACACGGTCATATTCAATTATAACAGTTAAGAGATTAGTTTCAATTCACCTAATCCTCATGCAATTTCTACAACAATCATAGCTATCCTCCCCCGATAGCCCAAAACAGATATTTCTAAACAAATATACAATCTCCAAGATAGATAAATTATCCAAATTTTCATAGGTGAGAGATAATACACATCCAACTCCACCATTGATATAAACATTCATCTAATTTCATATCTCCAATACCAATTTCATTATTTATACAAAATAATTATATTAAACATTTTAGGGCAAAATTTCATTCTCTCCCAAATCCAACCCTTGTGTCAAAATTAACAAATTTAACACAACACATCCTCATCTCTATACCCATAACCATTTTCAATACCTTCATTTGAAAACCCCTCTTTTGATTTTAAACCAAAACCCAGGTTTGTCTAAAATCCTCTAAATCCCAACATTATTTACAACAACAAATAATTAAGTTAAAAATCATAGAAGAGTATAGAAAGTCCCTACCTCAAGCTTAAAAGACCAAAGCAACAATGGAGGAACTTCAAAGACGCCGAAACCAAATCTTGTTCAGACCAAAATGAAGCTCTTGAGACGCTCTACCTTTTTAACAAAGGCACACAAGTAGAAAGCCCAACGGATCTAGGTGAAAATGTAGAGAAAATGTGAGTTCTAGAGAGAGAGGCTCTAGATCTAGGGTTTTAGGAAGAAAAGACATGAAAAAGTAATGTGGAAGGAGGCTGCTGCGAACTGATATACACATAATCCGCTCAAACTTAAGAAGTGACGCTCGTGCGTCAGACACAATAAGTTGTTCCGCTCGAGCACAAGAAACAACGCTCGAGCGCAGAATGCACACTCCCAGTAGTTTTGCAGACAATAGACCAACGCTCAAACACAAGAAAGGCCACTCGAGCTGAGCCCGCTCAAGCGCAGAAAGAACCACTCAAGCGTAGAGCACACTCTCCCAGTAGTTTTGTAGATCTGCAAAAGTACTGAGAGTTTACAAAGCCCACTTGAGCGCAAGAAATGTCGTTCGAGCGGAGGAACAAAAATCTAGATAACAAAAGTTTGGAAACTAAGCAACCAACCTGTCCTAAACGCAACCACAATAATCCAATAGCCAAATTTAAGGAAATAAAATGGAAGTAAAATGTGAACAACAATATGAAACCATGAAACCCAAGTCCGAGATACAACAAGGGTCGGGTCAAAATCGGAATCATTATAACCTCCCCCCTTAAGGAATTTCATCCTCGAAATTTTAAATCAAGTTTTAAAGTTATCCTTAAACCAAACAAAATAACGATAATTAATCAATTCCACTACCATGACCCATTCTCTGCTCATCCATTCTTATTAACTCAATGCACAAGTTCCAACATCAAAAGTACAATTCACATTTTTCCAAAACATATACAATGTTCATATTAAATCCATGTTTCCAAAACTTATACAACATATACATGTTTCCATATTCTCAAAGCATATACAATGTTTTCATATCTCGTTAACATGACAAAATTTTAATACATGATTAAGCATTAACAAATAAATTTGAATATTTCTCACGGACTTCCAACTCACGTTCTCACGTTGCTTCCTCAATCCCGTGATGTTTCCACAATACCTTAACCAAGGGAATTGTCTAGCCTTGCAAGACTTGGTCCCGAGTATCTAAGACTCTCATTGGTCTCTCCTTATACGAGGCATCCTTATCTACCTCTAAGTCGGTCCAATCCAACACGTGCGATGGATCTGGTTCATACTTCCAAAGTATGCTAATATGAAACACATCATGAACCCTAAAAAGCTGTGGCGGCAAGGCCAAACGGTAAGCTACCTCTCCAATCCGCTCAAGGACTTCAAAAGGCCCAATGAATCGAGGGGACAATTTCTCACTCTTTCCAAACCTCATTAAATCCCTCCTAAGTGATATCTTCAAAAAGACATGGTCTCCCACCTCAAAAGAAAAAGGTCTCCTTCTACGATCGGTATAACTTTTTCTAGCGACTCTAGGTCGTAACCGACCTCTTTCGATCAGTGCAACTTTTTCCATCGTCTCCCAAACTAACTCTGGACCCAACGTAGGTGCATCACCCACATCTGCCCAATATACAAGAGTTCTACACGGTCGGCCATACAAGGCCTCAAACGGTGCCATGCCAATACTCGACTAGAAGCTGTTGTTATAGGCAAACTCTACTAAGGGCAAATGTCTCTCCCATGAACCCTTAAAGTCAAGGACACAACCCCGAAGCATATCTTCCAAAATATGAATGGTGCGTTCTAACTGCCCGTCAGTCTGAGGATGATACGCAGTGCTAAAGGTTAATCTCATGGCCAAGGCACTCTGTAGGCTCTACTACAACCGAGCTGTGAAACGCAGATTTCTATCCAAAACAATTGTTACTAGGACCCCGTGTAATCTCACTACGTCCATAATGTAAAGGTCGGCAAGATAATCTACCGAGTCACTTACGCACATAGGTATAAAGTGCGCTGACTTAGTCAGCTGGTCAACTACCACCCAAATGGAATCACTATCCCGTTAAGTCCTCGAAAGGCCCACAACAAAATCCATCGTGACATGCTCTTACTTCCACTCGGCTATAGGCAAGGGTTGTAACAAACCCGCTAGTCTCTGATATTCAGCCTTCACTTGTTGACAAGTAAAGCACTTTGACACAAACACAGCCACATCCTTATTCATTCCCCTCCACCAAAACTGGCAACAAAGGTCGTGATACATCTTTATGCCTCCCGAATGCACCACAAGGCATGAATGATGAAACTCTCGGAGTACTTCCTCTCGGCAAGACTCCGGCACGAACAGACGGTCACATAGGACTTCACGGGATGCCAGGCGAGCAGAGTCGGTGAGAGGAGAGTCTTAAAAGATACCTCGTACCAAGGGAACTTATGTCAAAGAATATTAGCACGTTCAGGGAAAGGAACTTTGCTTTGATGCGGTGAATGAAGAGAAATCCAAAAGGACACATAACGACACTGGGAGCAGCGCACCAAAAAGGCTAAAATCTATTGACAGCCGAGCTCCTGGTCGGACTAAGGAGGATTTGAGGGACTATCTCCAGAGGAAGTGACAGAATGCCGAGGTCACATTTCCTGTTAAGCCGAGAATGCCGTTCTCAGAAGAGTTGGATAGGTTTGAGGCCCCAAAAAGGTTCCATATGCCAAGGTTCCAAATTTATGACGGTAAGTCCGATCTGAACTTTCACATTGGCTTATATCTGAATTCAATGGCTTTGTATACTAGGAACGAACCGTTGCTATGCAAGGTGTTCTCCTCATCCTTTGTGAAAATTGTTTCAGATTGGTTTCACAAGTTACCGAAAGGAACTGTGAAGAGTTGGGAAGGCCTGGCCAAGATGTTTGTGGCCAGGTTTTTTACAAACAAGTTGCAGCCACTGAGGGTAGACTCCCTGATGGCTCTAAAAATTGGCGAGGGTGAAAGCCTCAGGGCTTATGCCAAAAGGTATTATGAGGTGTTCAACTGAATGCCAGGATGCAACCAGGGGTTGGCAGTCGTGTCTTTTAAGAAAGGCCTGGAGGATGATTACACGCTTCGGAAGTCACTGGTGAAGACTCTACCAAAGAGTATGGAGGAGCTTATGGTAAGGATCGAGAAATATGCCAGAGCAGAAGAGGATACGTTTGGAACGAAGGCGCCAGAGCAGGAGAAGAGAAACGGCACACCGAAGCGAGGCCGAGGTAATACAAGTTTTAATAGGCAGGAAACAGGGTTGAGAGCTGCATAGGTAGTCACCACAGTGTTCCGAATCTCGATTTATAAAGTTCTAGAAAGGATCAGAAGCTAGTCGTATTATAAAGCGTCGGAGAAGATTCTTGGCGAATTTATGGGGAAAAGCCTTAGGAAGAACTATGCTTACCACAATGAGGATGGGCACTTGACTTAGGGGTGCAGAACCCTGAAGACGCATATGGAAGATCTGGTCAGATAGGATCACTTGAGAGACCTGGTAGATGAGGCCAGAACGAGGGAAGAGCAAGCAAGATTGTCCCAGGCATTGACAGCACCACCTCTACCACCACCACAATAGCAAGCAGATGGACCTCGAGTGATCAATGTGATTCACTTAAGGGTCAATGAGAATGAGGTACGTGGAGAGACTCAGAGGGTGAGGCACTTACAGCATGTGTATCAGGTCTAGCAAAAGAGGCCTAGGACAAACGAGTACCAAGGGCCAATGGTGTCCTTTACTGAGGCAGACTTAGACATAGTGCAGCATCCACACAACGATGCTTTGGTAGTGATCCTCAAGATTGGGAAATGCTAGGTAAGACGCATTCTGATCGACCAAGGCAGCTTTTGTGACATCATGTATGTCCGATGTTACAAGGAGCTTGGCCTTCATCAAGATGATTTGGAGCAGTCCAATAGCCCAATGGTCGGGTTCAATGGAACGCTAACATGGCCCCTGGGAGCAATGAATTTGGAGGTGCAGGCAGGCACCAGGAAGGTAAGCACAGAGTTTATAGTAACTGACACCCCATCCCCTTACAATGTTATCTTGGGAAGGCCATGGTTGTACGCAATGAGGGTTGTTCCCTCAACGCTACACCAACTGTTGTGGTTCCCAATAGAGCATGGAATTGAGGAAGTTAGAGGGGATCAGGTGTAGGCAAAAAATTGCTCAATGGCAGTAATAAAATCCACCTGCAACGTGCGAGAGACAAAAATAATAAAAATTGAAGACGAAGACATGGAAGTTATAGATGATGTCGGCAAAGAACCAGCCGAGAAGAGTAAGGAAGCCTTGAAGAAAATTCTGGTCCTAGAAGGGAATGAAGAGCGTTTCTTCCTTCTCGGCTTAGGCTTGGCCGAGGATGAGGAAAGGGAGTTGGAAGTTTTCTTATGGGCCAACATAGAAGTATTTGCCTGGACGCCATACAAGATGTTAGGCATTGACCCCGAGGTCACATGCCATATGTTCAATGTAGACAGGTTGGCTAAACCAGTCATCCAGTGAGTGAGGAGGCCGGTGTTGATGCATGTTAAGGCAGTTGAGGAAGAAGTGGACAAACTGCTGGAAGCCAAAGCCATTCGCGAGGTGAATTACCTTACTTGGTTGTCTAACACTGTGGTAGTGAAAAAGAAGAACGGCAAGTGGAGGGTTTGTGTCGATTTCACCAGCCTGAATATGGCTTGCCTCAAGGACAGTTTGCCACAGTAGATGCCACTTCAGGGCATGGAAGGATGAGCTTCCTGGATGCTTACAGGGGATACCACCAAATAGCAATGTATCCCCCTGATGAGGAGAAGACTGTATTTATCACCCCAAAAGGGCTGTACTACTTAATAGTGATGCCTTTCGGATTGAAAAATACAGGAGCAACCTACGAGAGGTTAGTGACCAAAATGTTTAGACATCTAATTGGCAAGACAGTAGAAGTATACATTGATGACATGGTCATGAAGACCAAAGAACCTGAGAATCATCTGGCCGACTTTAAGGCAGTTTTTGATATCCTGAGAATATATCAGCTTCGACTCATGCTTCGAAATACACATTTGGAGTTGGGTCTGGAAAGTTTCTAGGATACTTGGTCACCAGAAGGGGCATTGAAGCAAGTCTAGATCAAATCAAGGCCATCATTGACTTGAAAAGCCCGACATTCGCAAAACAAGTGTAGATGTTGACTAGAAGGGCCACAGCCCTGAACAGGTTTATCAGCCAAAGTTCTGATAAGTGTAAACCATTTTTTAGTTTGTTAAAGAAGGCTACAGATTTTTTATCGATAGAGGAGTGCGAAGTCGCCTTGGCCGACTTAAAAAAGTACCTGACAATAGCTCCGGCTTTGTCAAATCCAATTCCTGGAGAAGAATTGTTCCTATACTTGACAGTTTCAAAGCACGCAGTGAGTGCAGTGATAATCAGAGACGAGAAAAGAGAACAAAGGGCAGTATACTATGTGAGTAAAACCCTAGCAAGTGTAGAGACCATGTACTTACCCCTGGAAAAGTTGACATTAGCCTTGGTGATGGCTTCAAAAAAACTAAATCACTACTTCCAAGCCTGCAGGATTGTGGTACTAACTGAGCATCCTTTGAAGTCCTTATTACAGCAAGGAGATCTGACAGGCAGGGTAGCCAGATGGGCAGTAGTGTTGGGCTAATATGACTTAGAGTTTAGGCCCAGAACAACAACTAAGGGCCATGTTTCGGCCGACTTTGTGGCCGAGTTCACCCTTGGTGCCATTTTGCATCAGACTCCGGTGAGCTGAGATTTGGGATGCCCGGGGGAGCAAGAAGAAACCCAACTGGAGCCTAAGAACCCCACTCAAGCAAAACAGAAGAAACAAGAGAAACCAAAGCCCTGCGACATCTACATCGGCGACTCCTTCCTCCTGTTTGTTGATGGAAGTTCAAACCGTCAAGGAGCAGGGACAGGAGTAGTGTTAGTATCGCCAGATGGACGAATGTTAGAACAATCTATTCGTTTGGGGTTCAATGTCTCAAACAATGAAGCAGAGTATGAGGCACTTATTGCAGGGTTGAAATTGGCAGCAACAATGGAAGCCGATGAGGTGGTAGTCTTCTGTGACTCCCAATTTATTGTGAATCAGGCAACATGCGAGTATGTAGCTCAAGATGAAAGAATGATAGCCTATGTCAAAGAAGTTGTTAGACTGCTAGCCTTGTTCTAGGATTGTCGGCTACAGCAGGTTAGCTGAGATGATAACAGTTATGCTGATGCCTTGGCTAACCTGGCTAGTGCAATGAAATCAGGAGAGGCAAGGACAATAATGGTTGATTATTTGTCAAGCCCAAGTGTGGAACCACTGATCACAGAGTATGAAACAATGTGTGTGGAGATGGGTCCAAGTTGGATGGATGCAATAGTGATGTTCCTTAGGGATGGCAAACTACTAGACGACCGAAAAGAGGCACATAAGACCAGATTGAAGTCGGCCAGGTTCAGCCTAACATCAAATGGCCATCTCTATAGGAGATTCTTCACTGGTCCCCTTTTGAGATGTGTGCATCCCTCCCAGGTTGAAGACTTTTTGTATGAAATACATGAAGGAGTATGTGGAAGCCATGTTGGGGGCAAATCATTTGCTCATAGGGCCATTACTCAGGGGTACTGGTGGCCCTACATGCAGAAGGATGCTGAAGCCTACGTCAGAAAGTGCGAGAAGTGTCAAAGGTTTGCACCTTTGATACATCAACCAGCAGCAGATTTGAACTCAGTATCCAGCCCTTGGCCATTTGCCCAGTGGGGCATGGATCTTGTTGGACAACTGCCCCAAGCAACTGGGCAAAGGAAGTTTCTGCTAGTAGCAACTTATTACTTCACAAAGTGGGTAGAAGCTAAACCCCTTGCGAAGATTCGAGATATTGATGTGAAGAACTTTATATGGAAGAACATCATCACCAGGTTTAGCATCCCAAGGGCAATAGTAGCAGACAATGGTACACAGTTCGACAGTAAGCTAATCAAAAGTTTTTGTGCAAAGTACAAAATCAAGAACTACTACTCTACTCCAAGTTTTCCTCAGAGCAATGGTCAGGTTGAAGCATCCAATAAGACTATCTTGGATGGGATCAAAAAGAAGTTGAAAGCAACAAAGGGAAAGTGGGTAGAAGAGTTGCCTAATGTACTCTAGGCATATCGAACTACGCCGAGAAGATCAACTAGGGAGTCTCCATTTGCCATGACTTATGGCACTGAAGCAGTTATCTCACTGGAAGTCAGCATCTCTGGGATCAGAACCCAAGGAGTAGAGAATAGGACTAATGAGGCATTCCAGGCCCGAGATCTAGACCTGCTGGAGGAGAAAAGAGAGAGAGAGCAACAATTCGGCTGGGGACATACCAGCAACAACTTGTTATGGCTTACAACAAGAAGGTCAACCCAAGAGAGTTTAAGGTTGGGGACCTTGTGCTAAGAAAGGTTGTTGGAAACAAGAAGGATCCCAGGGAGGGAAAACTTGGCCCAAACTGGGAGGGGCCTTATAGAATCATCTCGGTTGCCGGTAATGGGGCATATCAGCTTGAAGACACTGAGGGCAAAGAATTGCCAAGACCCTGGAACACTTGCAACTTGAAGTTTTTTTTATCATTAGTTTTTTTATTTTTCGAAGTTTATGTCATAATTTTATTAGCCGAAGTAATAATAACATGCTAGTTTGATTTTTAAGATTTTTAAATTTGTGCGATAGGACTGACCAGTCCTATGACGATGTTTCTAAATGAAACATAATGAATAACTTAGACTTATTATATGACAGAGTTGAATTACACTTGCATATAATAGAGTTGAACTAAGTTGGCGATGTTTCTGAATGAAACATGATGAATAACTTAGACTTATTATATGGCAGAGTTGAATTATACTTGCATATAATAGAGTTGAACTAAGTTGGCGATATTTCTGATTGAAGCATAACGAATAACTTAGACTTATTATATGGCAGAGTTGAATTATACTTGCATATAATAGAGTTGAACTAAGTTGGCGATGTTTCTGAATGAAGCATGATGAATAACTTAGACTTATTATATGACAGAGTTGAATTATACTTGCATATAATAGAGTTGAACTAAGTTGAATTAACCTAGGCTTGCCATGTCGGCAGAGTGGCACTAAAGTCGACTAACAGAGAAACCAAGGTTGGACCTCGGATAGTCTTTGTTTGAATCTGACTTCGGCAAAAGATTATAAACGCATAATGTGAACTTAAGTGGAACTTAGGTTCATATTAGGGGGTAGGGAGCAGGAATGATAAATAAACTTAAGAGCTTGGGACTTGTTGAAATTTTTTAGAAAAATTTACAAGTTAAAATGGGCTTAACATTTGTTGAAATTTCAAAGAAATTTACAAGCTGGAGTTAGCCGAGGTAATTATGAAAGAAGTATCCGAGGTATATATTACCCGAGATGACCAACCAGGTTGCCAAGCTTGGAAAGGTTAGAAGGGTGAGGTCTTGACAGAAAACAGCAAGCGGAAGTAAAGAAGCAATACTTGACTAGGTAAGTTTAAAGAAATAGCACTTGTAAAAAATATTTCGAAATATTTTTTAAGTGTTGGCCGAGGTATTCCAAGTGTTGACTAAGACAAACAATTAATATTTATATCCGAGGTACTGTATCCCGAAGTGATTGCATAGTTAAGGTGTACTTTAAAGAAGTAGAAAAATATTCTAAGTACGGAGAAACATACAAACATGCAAGGCATAAAGAGAAAAGTAGTAAACATCTATACACCTAGCCAAAGGAAAGCATGCATTCATAGAAGAAACTATTTCAAAGACAAAGGCACCTCGGCCTGGCTAAGGAAACTACTTGTTTAGATTACAAACAGGCACATCGGCCAAAAGAAAAAGTAAAATAGCTTAGATGGAAAAATGTTACAACTGTTCAAAAGTAAGAAGAAAAATACAATAGGGGCAAAATCCTAAGTTCATGTATCTCTGACATTTTTCACAGTTTGCCATTCCTCGGCAATTGGCGTTGTGTCAGCCTTGGCAGGTAGCTGGGCAGACCTTTCAGCTTGGACCTCGGTGTCGATCTCACGAAGGGTGTCATCCAGGCTCTTATTGGCAGTCTCGATCTCGACCTTGGAAGTAGTTTTTTGAACCTCATCCTCGTCATCCTAAGTCAAGTCTAGGACTTGCTCATTCAGAGTTGGGGACTTGACCCCAGCAGAACCTTCAGCACTGGCTTTGACCTCGGCTTCTTCTTCCCCCTCAGCCTCATCCTTAGACCGGCTTGGAGTGGGAGAGAATGGTAGTACAAGTCAGCTTTCGTCCCAGAGAGGATAGTCATCGAGGATAGCCAACTCCTTCAAAGAAGCCATCCAGCCAAGGGTGTAACCCTTATTGCATGCCTAGTTGACTTGCTTTTTATATGCATTGCGGATGTCGGCTGCCCCTTCAACATAAGCCTTCTCGTCGGCCGCCTTGATTTTGGCTGCTTTGGTAGCCAATGCCACTTGGAGCTCAGTTTGGGCATGAGACTTCTTCTTTTTGGCTTTTTTGGCCTTGGCCACATTCTCAATAGCTTCGGCGTGATCCTCGGCTTTGCTCTGGGCCAGTTGGGCAGTTTTCGCCTGGTCCTGTAAGTTTCGAATGCGGGCCTCGGCCTTGTTCAGTGAAGACAGAAGCTTGGCTGCCTTCTTTGTCTTATTGGTTAGCTCCTTTTTAAACTCCTCGGTTTTGACTGGGAGAGAGTGTGATAACCCTGGTCCGTGTTATGCTAATTAATCTTGATTATGATTGTAATTATGTGTTTGATATGATTTTGAGTGCCATTTATATAAATATATGTGGTTTTGAATTTCTATCTGTTCACCGTAGGAAAATCTGTTTGATTATCTGATTTAGAATTTAAATTGAAGGCCCTATCCGCCACAGAACTCGAAATTGATTACGCCATTGTGATTAGCATAATTTTTAGAGCCTACGGTGAAATTTAATTGGAAATTGATTCGGATCAAAATAATTAGATTAAACTGATTGAATTGGGTATAATTAATTAGCTTTAATCAAGTCTAATTAGATGAGCCTATAAATAGGCCCTTATACACTTAAACTCACCATATGTTTGAGCTCAAAATCTGAATTTGCTCTCTAGAGAGAGAGTGTGTCAATTCTAGAGAGAGAAAGAGGGAGAATTGTGCATTTTGACTCAAAGATTGTGGATTGGGAAGCTACACTCAAGAATTAACAAGAATTTGTGAAGATTGAAGTTCCTATGTGAGTATTTGAGCATAAATTCATAAGTTAAGTTTGTAATTTTGTGAATTCAAAGAGAATATGTAACCAAGAGCAAGAATTAAGTTGTAATTGATGAATTTGGAGTCAATGAATGCATGCATGTTTAGAATTGCCATGAATTTGCATAAGCTAGCATGTAACATGTTAATTATGAAAGATTGGGCATTGAATCATACATGCAAGCATGGTTTTGTTGAGTTTCATGGTTATAAGCACCATTTGTACTATTTGTAATAGAAATGGAGTCAAGAATTGACATGCATGCATGATTGATAAAGATATGAAGTTTGAATGCATGAATTTAATGTATTGGAAGTAAGTTTGGTATAATTTGGGTTTACATGTGATTGATTCATAAGATTTGAGCTTCATAATGTAGTAAATTGGTGTTTGTAGCATGTTAGAAGTTGTATATGAGAGTTATGGGTTATAAAATGCAAGCTATGTTGATTTGAATGCAAGTTTGAAGCTCAAACTGGTTGTTGGAAATTTCAAAATTCGGCATGTCCGCTCGAGTGGGGAAAGCGCCGCTCGAGCGTGAAATGCTAGTTCCTAGAACTTTTTCAGACATGGACGTCCGCTCGAGCGGGGAGCCGTGTAGTTTGACTTTCAGCTCGAGCGTCTGAGGTCACGCTTGAGCGTAAAAATGAGGCAACCAGTATTTTTGTAGACCCAATGGGTCCGCTCGAGCGGCCAAAGCCACACTCGAGCGGGGAGCCCTGTTTCAGAAAGTTTGTAAAGATGTTTTGTGTTTCATTTTCCGTTTTCTTCCATTTCTGAGCACTCTAAGGCATGCATTGAACATTGTAAATGGATTAAAAAGATAATAAAGAGGCCTAAGAGGAATGCACAAGTTAAGAACGGATTGAATCATTTGTGACCTATATGTGTTATGTAATGTGTAGGGTCGAGCTCGAGGGCAATCCACCGGCAGAACACTGTGAGTAATATCTTAGTAAAGATATTTTCAAGTATGTTACTTTCCGAATGCTACTTCTGTATAAGCTTCATGGATGTGTTGATTTGAAATATGAATGAGTATTCTATATGCCTAATTTTGTATAAGGCCGTTTGACACGTTTGATATATCTGAATTGGGCCTAAGGCTGTTTTCCGTTTGCTGTTGATATGTTTGATATAATTGAATTGGGCCAAAGGCCGTTGGACATGAATGATTGGGCCAAAGGCTGTTGGACACGAATGATTGGGCCAAAGGCCGTCGGACATGAATGATTAGGCCAAAGGCCGTTGGACATGAATGATTGGGCCAAAGGCCGTTGGACACGAATGATTGGGCTAGAAGCCGTTGGACATGAACGACTGGGCCAAAGGCCGTTAGACATGAATGCAAAGATGGGCCAAAGGCCGCTTGAATATGTCATTTGATATGTTGGAATACCGTGATGGGCCAAAGGCCGTTTGAATGAAAGGGATCATGATCATGAATATGAAACACGCATGGATATGAATATAAAGAGAATGGGCCCGAGGCTGTTTGATATGCCTAATATGTTTGAATTGGGCCCGAGGCCGTTTGATGTGTTCGAATTGGGCCAAAGGTCGTTTTGAATAGAGAGTTAGTTGGACCAAAGGTCGTTTCGTATAGATGGACCCGAGGTCGTATTGTTTTATATAAGAATTGGACCTGAGGTCGTTTTGCATATGGATATAATGTGTTGGACCTAAGGTCGTTTTACTTTGTCGAGATTTGTAAATCTGGTGTGAATGAGAATAGTGGTTCAAATATGTACATTATAAGTATAATTCATTTATGAACGAATCTCATTCATTAACCTCTTTATTTTGATATTATTCACTAGGCGTTAGCTCACTCTCATTTATATGTATGTAGGTGAGCAAATGGACGTTCAACCCCAGCCTTAGTGGAATTTAAGAGAGGAACCCGAGTTTTGTGAAGTCAGCCCAGGTGCCTCACGCAAGAGGCTTTGTTTATGATCTTTTGTATTTCTTTTGCTATTTCTATTGGTCGTGATAGACCGTTTATGTGCATAAGCTTTTGGTTTAGCTGACTATGTGTTTGAATGATCCTAGGTGTACAAGATGCTAACTACTGATATGTGGTGTGAGTTATTATCAAGTTATGTGAAATGTTCGATATGCCATGTAAGCATAGCTCATTGGACAAAATTTTTAAGTTTGCTTCCGCATCTGGCCCCATATTATTAATTATTATTTGCTATCAGGTTTGAGGCCATAGGTAATCTCATGATTACTGGCCGGTTATAACCTTAATCTATAGGGGCGGGTTTGGGTCATGATAGGGAGTGACTCTGCTGGATAGCCTATAAGAATGGAAAGAAAATTTGTTAAGTATAAAAAATAGAGTTGAAATTGGACAAAAAGTTACAAGTGTTGAGACTTACCAAAATGTAGTGCTACATCATCATTGCATAGTTTTCGTATTCAGAGAGCTCGGCCATCCAATTGATGTCGGTTGATAAGAGAACGGCGGTGGAAAGGGCAGCACTGACCTCCAGAGTATCGAGCGCGCTGTCCTCGGCAAGAAGAGGTCAGTCTCCAACCTTGACAGAGGGGGTCCAAGGCTCGTCGGCATGGAAGACATCGGGCTCAGAAGCTCCCCCTGGATTTTGGCTTCTTGGATCATGGCTGATCAGATGACTCAGCCTCGGCAGGCTTCTTCTCGGCAGAGACAGACTTTTCTATTTCAGCCAATTTTGAAATTGGCATTGTGTCCTCTGATTCTACCTCGGTGACGCTGGGTTTAGCCTTAGCCCTTTAGACCCTTTTGACCTTGGGTTTTGGCTGAGACTGGGAAGGAGAGGAGGAATGGACTGACACCACGCCGGGAATGTCGGCAAGAAGGTCGTCTGGAATGATTTTTGTGCAACCCATTTCTTTAGCGGTGGCGGCAATAGTGACCTTGGTGCCAAAGCGGATTGCTGGAAGGGCTATGAGAGGATTAGTAGCGTAGTGAGCCGATGCCTCAGATTCTCGACGTCGGCGGCTGCGAGTTTTGCTGGCAGGAGTAGAAACTGGAGCTCGGCATCGGCGTTGGTGCTGGGATGGAGGAATTAGCTGAGGGGTAGAAGTTGATGGTTGGTCTGCAGGATCAGAGGTAAAGGCCTGATCTAGCCTTGGAGATGAAGCAGCTAGAGGAGTGATGGTAGATGAAGGAGATTTGCTCTTTCTTGGGATGTTGGGCACAGGACTCCTATACGTACGGATGAAGTTGAGAAGGATTGGAGCCTTGCGTACTTCAATGGGCAAGCCGACACGTAGTATTGTCGAAAGTCCTTTTCGGGCTAAGGAAGGGCTGCAAAAACACAAAGAGAACATTAGAAACAGAAAGATAGTTAAGTACGGAAACAAAGAAAGAGACTTTGGGAGGGGACTAGGTCCTTACCCTTGTCATCCCTAAAAATTTCACAACGCAGGGGAAGAGGTGGAGTTCATCATCTGGCGCAAACTCCTAATTGCCCGAGACAATTAGGTAGTCGTCTGCCATGCCTTTATTAGAATCTAGGATATCGGTTATCAGCTTGTATTGCATAGATCTCGGCTTGAGGTAGTAGGTGTAGCCGTTGGGGGTTTTTAAGCTACACATGGTCTAGCAGTACTGGATATCAAAGAGGGTGATTCTGGCATTTTGCTAACGTGCCAGTTCGGCAATGCCATTGATAATCCTAAAAGAGTTAACGGCCAGCTGCATGGGATTGAGTTTATAATAGTGGAGGACTTCCCTAAAGAGGATATCTAGGGGAAACCTAACTTCTCCTTCAATAATAGAGACGACTGGGAATGACATGTAATCTTGGCCAAGCATAATTGAATCGTCCTTTCCAGCCAACCTCAGATGGACATCGGCCAGGATGGAAAACTCTTGCCAGAAGTACTCTAGTTTGGTCGAGCAGTCTACTCTCCACCTGAACATACCCATGATGTCGGCTTACTGAAGATTGGTGCAAAATTTCAGAAAAGAATGGTTGGTATGGATTTAAAGACCTCAGCTAAACCCCAAACTGGCACTGGAGGTAGGGTTTTTGCAGATCTAAGGGGAGCACATTTTAGTTTTTCCTAAGTATTTAGTTTCTAGGCAAATCCCAAACCTATGATCTATGCAAATGAACAAAGATTCGAAGGTAGAATCTGGAAACAGAGCAAGAAGACCAGACAAGAAATATAATTCAGAAATCAAGTTTGAAGCAAAAAATAGATTTACACACCCAAAACTTCAAGTCACTGGGTGAGTGTGTGAAAAATAGTATACAGATTCAAGATTCAAAAAAAAAAAAAATGATGACCAGAACATGAAGATGGAAACGACACACAACAAGTCTAAATGCAAGGCAACAACAGACAATGTGCACATATAGCATATTTGAAACAAATCACAAATAAAAAACTGAAATTAAAGAGAAAGAAGTTGTGTAACTTACTGAATAGGGCCGAGAACAAGAACGCCGGAGGAGGGTGGGCCGGAGTTAGACAATGCCTTAGATCGAGATGTAGTAATAGAGGATTCATTGGAAAAGGCAGTTGCAGAGCTTTGAAGGTTCAAAAATGGAGGTTTTTTAGAGAGAGAAAGTCTAAGTGCGAAGAAAGAATGAGAGAATGCAAAGTGAGAAGATGAAGAGAGAGAAGGAGCGTTTTTGTAAAAACTGAAAGGGCGGCAAAAGGAAATGAATATGCCTTGGACGATGTGTCTATCAGGCGGTGTGCGTAGAAGCAACACGACCTGATAGCGCGTATCAAGTACAAACCAAAAAGAAAGGGATGCGTGGAAGGAACGGTTGGGAAAACTGTGCGTGACAGCTCATGCGCGGATAAAACTCTTGGAGTTCTTGGTTTAATAAAGCAAAAACCTCGTCTAGAGGAACGATCTCGGTTAAGGAACTCAAAGAACTTGATTCTTGGTTCTTGATCATTGGTAAAGATGGACAGTTGAGTCCTAGGTACTTGAAACCGACGAGTCATGATCTCGGTCGAAGGGAAGAATGAATTTTTGCCGACATAATGCATGACTAAGTGATATAGGTTCCATGACCTCAGGTTGCAGAGGTAATAGAACCGAGGGGGCAGTTGTGGGGGCATATTTTGTGAATGACAGTACGTGGCCAAGGTGACGCTGAAGTGTCAGCCGAGGTGCCACGTGGCCTGGTCTTGATGCCGAGGTGATTTTGGATAGGCCGAGGTTATCTGCGGATATACCGGAATTCGAGATGAGCATATAAGGGACAAGGGTCCTAGAATAGGGGAGGATCTCAGTCTGGATAAAGATAAAGCTCTTAGGGAGTTTATCCCTATCTAGCTGAGAGTCCAGGATGAGCATTGAGTCTGAATCCACTGAAGTTAGGTTTCTACAGGCATCAGGTCAGTGCTGGCTATAAAAACAGGGCACCCCCGTGGGTCTGAGGTATGTGTGATATACTGTGAGCAATAAGTTTTTTCTTGTGAGTTAAACACAATTAGCTATCTTTGAGAGATATTTGATTACTGACTTGAGCGTCGGAGTGCCCCCAGGTGGACGAAATACTGCCAGATTCTTATTTTTCTGTGACAGGTTGTTCGGGCTTAATCTATTCTGTCGGTGCTCTTCAGCTGAGTTCCCCCTTTGATTGTGTGGTCAGAAATCAACACCCACAATAATTTTACTAGTAACTAAACTAGATAACTAGCCTCAGAATAATGACACGCTACACTTTGATTTGACCACTACACCAAATCATAATTAATATTATTTTTTTATTATCAAATTATCCTTTTGTTATTAGCAAATAAAGAATGACAGAAAATATGGAATCAGAATTGCATTTTATATTTTCGATCTGTAAGATTGATAGTTTTAGATAAACAGATACACGTACACCATTATTTCTCAAGATTTCTCAAGCAATGACTGAGAAATTTGTTGCCGGAGCATCTCTTTTCTGAAGTATTACAATTGTGTATAGGTTTTATCATTCATATGCTTGTGTTATTAGAGAATGCAAGAAAAAAATGTTTGGTCGTTTTTGCTTTAATTACTACTTCATCAATCTTATTGATTAGCGTACCCGTTGTATCCATCACATGCTTCAAAGGAAATTATTATTTCAATGATTCAAAATGGTGCCTTTCTTTTCTTTTCAAAATACAGCACACGCTTGTAATTCGAGTTCATTACAAAAATCAGAAATTTAGGGACTGTTTATTCTTAGAAGGTTGATGATACATGGATCTCATCAAAGTAGAGCTAACCCCAGTTGGATTCACATGGAATTTTAACACTCCGAGGATATGTTTCTTCAGTCTGAAAGAAGAACAGGCCAGAAGGCCCATTACCAACCATCAAAGCCAACTTTACTGGACCTTTTGCACCTTCTTCAATCGTGAAATGTCCATTATTAGAGCTCATGTATGTTTTACAAAAGCCAGGACTAACTGAATTTACGCCAAATTTTGGAAAAATTTTAGCCAAAACCCTCTTGCAGGCATTAGGAGATGCTTTGGAAACAACATAAGCAGAGCGAGTAAACCAACCTTTGGACTCCAACACATCCTCTTTAGCATCCTGTAAAAACCGACTCACTTCCTTATCTACTTTCTCTTCTGTGAGTCCATCGACATCACTTAGGATATTCATTTGTAACATTCTGTGTAACAACATTTAGTTATATGTCACGGGGCTAAATTTATAGCACAGTTTAACCAGTCTTTGAAGGAAAGTTTTTTTACCTTCAATTGCCCCCAAACCAGATGAGACATTAACTATTCTTGCAGAACCAGATAGCTGAAGAAATGGAATAAGAGCTTGGGTTAGCTATTTCGGTCCGTAGTAATTTGTTCGTAGACACCCTTTTGCTATTTCATAAGTTTGTGTCATAACCTTTTTCGGCATTTCTACTTTCTCACCTATAACCTATATCATTTTAGCAGATTAAAATCCTTCATGTATACAATAAGGAAGCGTATATATTGACTTCTATAGGGATGGTTGGCTCATTTGGGAATTGATCATTTTAGTGAATTTTTAATTTTTTTTTTATTATTGAAAAACATGCAGAAAGTTAAAGAAAGTAATGTGATAACTTGTAGTGATTTTTTGAATTTTTGGCTAAAACTCTTAGTTGCCAAATGATAACTTAGAATTTGGTAAAAGACTTGCCTTTCCAGCCTTCAGGTTTAAACTAGTAAAAGACTCCGCATCCATTATTTTTTTTTTTTTGATCAGCAAAGAAAAATTTCATTAAAAGCATGAAATTAAGAGTACAGGAAGATGAAGTGCATCGAGAGAGATTCGGAAAGTACAAACTACCCCTACTACTGCTACTCGCACTCAAACAACCAACCCCTCAGCCTCACAAATTTTTTTTTTTTAAAGAAAAAATAGAAAACAACAAACTGAAAGCAGAGGATAAAAAAGGTTAAGAAGAGCTTAACACCAACCCCCCCCCCCAACTAACTGCCCCACTGAGAATTGCACCCACTGAGAATCCATTGCACCTTAATACACCCAAGGCCAATCTCCGAGTTACAAGAGGCCCATTGCACCTTAATCCATTGCACCTTAATACACCCAACCGAAACACCCATGAAACAAAGCTTCTACTCTCATCTAGACTCCACACACCCACTGCATAAACTCCACTGGTACCACCCACTCCACACAGAACACCCACTGTTTTACAAACAGAACACCCACTCCACACACTCCACACAGAACACCCACTCCACACAGAGCACCCACTGTTTTGATGCAGAACACCCACTTCACACACCCGATGTACACTGTTTTACATCTAAGAATTTCCATCTTTTAAAAATCTCTCCTTATCCTTAAGCTCCATCTCAATAATCTTATCAACCACACCCTCTTCTTGACCACAGAAATTAATTCCCAAATCTTTCCCTAACTGGACAGTGGCCTGCGCTTCCTTGAGAAGATAGCTATGCGTGCTTGATTCGCCCTCGGACAGCTCAGAATGTGCAAGGGCCACTGCTGCTGGCCTGAAAATAACGGTCTTGGATGGAAGCCTACCGATAGCTGCCGATTGATGACCATAAAGACGAGCAAACCGAGAAAAGCCTTCCACCCGAACCTTCTTTTTCCCAGCTTTCTTGGCAGACCTATCTGGGTTGAGGAAGGAAGCAGGACAGAGAACAGGGCCTTCAACATGTAAGCTTCTAGTGCTTGACCCATTTGAACCAACATTTACAAAAGGCCCATTTGGCAAACGAATAGGACCATGCACAATATGATCATTATTCGGAAGGCCCAAGGCAACCTCCAGATTAATACCAGGCCCTAATGCATCTATCGATCCGCTGAGACTTTTGAACAAGCCAGCTGCAGAAGCGTGCTCAACACACCTCGGTGAATAGTCATTACTCTTTGGGCAGGGTGCACACTCCTCCATCATTGCTCCTTTCCCACCTATTGCAGTAGGTCTGCTGGCCTCCACATCACTTCGTGTCTCCTCAACAACTGTGTCCACCATCTCTCTACTGTTGTTGCATTGAGAGAGCTCCTTCCTTTGAGCCACTTCAATGGAGAAAGGCAACGCAGCATCGGACAAGCCACACTGATTTACCGCTATAACGACATCATCCTTCCTCTTACACTCCCCATCTGTGAGTTCATTTTCCTCAACTTTGGAGCTGCTATTACAATCATCCAGCCCAAATTTCCGAACCCCATTACACTCCACTGGATTGACACAAACGTCTTCACACACGTAAACTGGGTAGACTTTACCCTTGCAAACCAGATGAACGGTTTTGTTAATGAGCTCCATGTTTGTTGTAACCACTTGAACTCTGGAGTAGGCAAATGACTTTGGTTGGCTAAGGTCACCCTCCAGTTGCAGGACTGTTCCCCACAAAGCTCCAATATTGTTTATATTGCTCCTATTCCAGAGGTTTAGAGGGATACCATGACATTTCAACCAAACACATCTCTCTTGGACTATTTGGATTCCTGACCTCCATTCCAAAACAAACTGACTCCAGTCTTTGAACCAATCCTTGATCTTCTGGATATTCGATTGGAGCTCCTCCTGAGATTTGAAAGTCAATATTACATCCCTGCCGCCCCCTTGTCTGGCCACCACTTGATCTAACCCAATATCCTTCAAAGCAGATCTGATACTATTAATGGAGAAATCCAAGTTGAGCCTGATAATTATACTATCATAAAGCCAACCGTGACCATCTTCAATGGCTTTTACGGTCATATTATCTTTCACATCCACCATGGTCGAGTCCCCCTGAAGTACCTCTGCAAATGATTTGTGGCCAACATGTGAGACTATACCTTTACCTCTGTTTGAGTTCAAGGCTTCACTGTTGGCCTGGGGTCTTCTCATGCTAGGCACACTCCTGTCATAAGCTGCATACTTGACTGCAAGTACCTTATCATCCACCAAAAGCCCATTAGTTTTCTGAACTGCCATCTCTGAAGCAACATGACAGTCAAATCTCACAAAACCGAATCTGGAATTCGTCACTTTTCTTCTTTTGGAAGGGATGTAAACATCTTTGACCACACCGAACTTATAGAAGAGCTTGAACAATAATGACTTTGCATCCAAGGAACTTGGGATGTTGTCTACGAACACAGTAATTAGACCCCTCCTCTCTTCATATCCCCGAGATCCACCTCCTCGCCTTTGATTCACAACCGGGATCCAACCACCATCTTTACCTTGCTCCATAAGGACTACATCAAAAATTTCTTCTTCTTGTTGAGCGTCTTCTACCCTTGAGCGTCTGCTACCAATTATTCATAGATGCTCCGCATCCATTATGACTCCGGTGACCCCTGCATTGTTCACCTGCCAAGAATTTAAATACATACTTGTTAGTGAACAATTACCCACTTGAGAACCATAGATAAAATTAGTTTCTGTCAATTATCTTACCAATATGTCAAGCTTTCTAAATTTATTTTTGATGTAATCTACTAAGGAAGCAATACTAGCAAAGTCTGCTACATCAAGTAGATGAAAAACAACATCAGATAGTCCACAAGTTTTGAGATTTTCAACAGCTTCAATACCTCTCTTCTCTTCTCTAGTTGTTAAGATCACCATGACTTCATTCAAAGCTAACTGTCTACATATCTCTAATCCAATTCCTTTGTTGCTCCATGTTACTACTACAATCTTGAAAAATCAATTAACAAACACACAACAAAACTAAGGTGTTAGAGCTTCAATGTTGGTTCATGTAAAACTTCAAAAAAGTTTCGCAAATATATAAAATGAGAGAGAGAGAGAGAGAGGATGTGCCTTTTCGGTGATGAAGTGGTGACTCTGTTGGATTGAGTGGCCAAATATTCCTCAATATTTTATTTATTAATGACAATTTGTTCATATATATAATGTTTTAATTTATTGTTATATTTGACTAACATTTTATTTTTTAGTTTTTTATTTTATTTACAGAAAAGATAATGGGTGTGATTGACCAAGTTGACTAAGCACTTTGATTTGGTCAAGCCATTATTAAGTATTTTCCTACTTAGTATGAGACATGTATATGGATGGGGGTAGTGTGGTTGTTATCTCCTAATAAAAAGGAGTTGTTATAATATGGATAAATGGTTGAAGATTTGGGTGAGTGAAACAACCCCCACAATCTAATTTATAGGAAATCTGTTTTCTGACATGTATACAGATATATATGGGTGTGTGAAATAACCCCCACAATATGATTTTAGGAAGACAGTTTCTAATGTATACTTTTGTATACTTATATATATGTGATTCCCAACCATGAAATATACACACTGCAACCTAAGCACAATATTTACAATATCTCTTCATTATCTATTACTTTTGCAAACCTTATATTTTTTTCAGATATCAATTCAATTTTGTTGTTGCTGTTGAACATCAAGTGCCATTACAGTTCAAGAATTCCGGCGTGGCGTCAATTGTTTTCTATCACTGGTATTAGAGCCACCGAAAGTTGAAGCCTACTGCCGAAGCCTACAAGATTTCTTTAATTGGCCATAGACAAGCAACAACTATTCCATTAGTGTTGACTTTGCAAACAATCAACATTGCATATTGTTCCTTGTGTGGGTCCATGCAAAGTTTTCCATCATCAACATACCAATTGTTTGATTCAATGCCTTCAAGCATTGCCTACTTAATTTTTTTAAGAGATCAAGACAGTGGGAGCAATTTTGGAAAAGTAGTGTCACCAAGGAGATTCGGTATACAACAATATTTTTGTGCGCGTTTATGGTCAGTCCATCTAAATTTATATTAATTGATAATCTGTGTTACATGGACTCACCGGTTTAGGACAGAGTACCCGTGTCGACATGACACGACACAGGTGCGAGTGTGAGATATGTATCAGATTTGGCATGGTTTTCTTGAACATAACTGACATGAGAGGTGAAAGAAGAAGGGTTATTGTGAGAAACTTACAGTGGACCAATGATAGCAAGAGGTCGCAAGCCTCTCCTTTGTCATCACAAGCCTTTCGCCGGAGGTTACAAGTCTCGCCAGAGAACTGACAGAGATGAGAAAGGGAACTGAGACAGATATGAGAATGAGCCTTCATAATTCTATTTATTTTTATTTTTTTTTTTATCTCTACTAAGAGAAGTTATTCAATTCCAAATCTGAGAGGAAGATTGTGTCACGACCCAACCCTAAGGGCTTAGGGTTGGAATCGCAATTTATTAACTTTTTCTATTTGTAGCAAATTAAACTGCGCAAGCGGAAATAAAAATAATTAAATAGGAAATTACTCCATTTTACTATTTTAATAAGAGAAATACATTTATAGGGTTTTTATTATTTTATTATTCAGTAATCAGTCCTGAGAAGAACTAAAAGGAGCAAAAATATAAAAAAAGAGAAGAAGGAAAAAAAAAAAAAGTGGTTTAACATTAATCCACGTGCGGTTACATTTCATGAGGCTATGGGTTTCCCCTACATCTCGTTACCTGAAATGATAACAGCTATAAGCATACAGTAGAGTGAGAAATATTATACCAAGAGTATAGGGAATACAAAATAACCATGGATAGTTAGTTAAGCCAAAACACTTACATAATTCAATTTGGTAAATAAATCTTTTAAGTGGCATAAACTGAAATACAGAAATTATGTAAATAAATAACCATAATCATGGTACAGAACAGAACAGAACAGAGGTCACATAAGTGACAATCAGAATAGAGATCAATAGATTCATGACAAACAGAGGACCACGGAGTGGCCAAACAGAGGCCAATGGTTATTTAAGCCCCCCAAGGCGTGAGACTCTCGTGGTGGTACTTACAAAACATAATTGTTTATAAGGTTAAAGTCAAATATTCTTTAAAATTTAAACAAACATATCCATGGGTTTCATTTAAGCAAATAGAGTTTAGAAATTAATCCACGTAACTGAAATATTTCTAAAACATAACTTGAATTAATATAACTTATATAAAATAAACTATGGTAAGTCAAAACATACGTAAAATATATTATGGTACCTCAAGGTATAATATAACTCACCTTAATATTGACCCTTAGCCTTTCTTTCACTATCACAACCTTCATACTATAAGTACCTACTTCAGTAACTTACGTGCCTCTCCCTCTCTTTTCTTTTCTTTATTTTCTTTTTCTTTTTCTTTTCTTCCCACTGATCTCAGCAACTCCACGGATATTGATCAATTCTTCCCCATTTATAGGGAAGCAAAAGCGTCCTGAGGCCAACACGTGGCTGATCTCGAATCCTCCTTTGGATTTGCTTCATAACTCACTTGGATTTTCTCATTATAACCATAGATTAATACTTATCTTAATAAATATTTAAGATAATTACACTTTGGCCCAGTTTCCTAATATAACTATATAAACAAATTAATCCCTTATTAAATTATACTTTATTGTATACCAACAGAAAATTAATTATTTATTTTACTACCACACCCATTTATTAGTATTATTATTTATTTACTCATACTTTTATATTTATTTATTTACTATCTTTAACTCTAAGTTGGCCCAATTATAATTTCATATTTCTGTTAATTTGGCCCTAAATAATAATTTCTAATTAATCCCATATTTGATAACCCATTGCCAAATTAGATTTATATATTTATTTAATAATATATCATCACATACAATCATAATTATATATAGCTATAAATATTTATGTGGTATTTAATTAAACACTTAGGGTATCACAGATTGTACCATAGGTCGCAAGTCTCACCAGAGAACTTACAAAGATGAGAGAGAGAACTGAGAGAGAGATGAGAATGAGACTTTATAATTCTTTTTTCTTTTTTTTTTTTAATCTCTAGTAAGAGAAGTTATTCAATTCCAAATCTGAGAGGAAGTTTGTACATCATAAAGATATGTTCCTATTCTTCACATGGCTCGAGATGGTTAGACAGTGTGCATAATTATGATAAGAGGAGATGGATATACACATAATATATATGAGTACTGTTAGAGACCCCAAAATTTTTACCAAATGTTTCATATGGATGTGGGACTTACGTGGAACCACATGATGTGGGCTTCACACTCATGTGAGACATTTGGTGTAACGCCCCAAATTAAATACAACAACCCATCCACAATAGTGATTAAAAGACGACATATGAAGAGATAAGCACTTCCATAAATTTAAATTTCTTATAAAAAAGAGCAACACATGCAACTATACATTCATAAGCCTAGCCCTGAATCTATAGCATGTGTTACATGGTGAGGAACAAAATGAAAGGTAAACAATAAGATAATGTCCTAAAGGCTTACAACTTTCCAAGTTAGCACTTGGTTACAACAAAAATGGATTTAAATCCCAATAAATATAAAACCCTTTGGCTTGTACAAAACAAACACACAATTAAACAAAATGAAGATCTTGCTCCATGTCCTTCCAAGCTATTGCCCTAGCAGATGCATATCATCTGCACCTGAAATGTTTTTCCCACATAGGGTGAGCCAAAGCCTAGTAAAAATAATCTAACACAACATATGAATCTTAACAAAATTATAAGGGTATGTTTGATTGGGTGGATTAGAGTATGAGATTGTGATTATTAATCCGTGGGCCCAATTATCCTATATTTGTTTTAACATTTTGGTTTAGGATTATTAATCCAATGGATAATTAATCCAACAAATTTGTAAGATTATTAGTAATGGGGTAGGGGTGGGTTATTAATCTAATGGATATTAATCCAATTGGATAGTGAATACTACACTAATTTAATAGGATTATTAATACTTCACTATTAGTCTTGTGAATCAAACATGACCTAAGGGTATAATGGATATGTAATGGTCGTGACAAAACATTTTATATCTCTTTTAAATCATGCCATGCCAGGTTTATATTACCATTCATGAAACATTTTCTTTTTTTATGAAAAACCAGTTTGTGAATACAATTCTGTGAATCTCTAGGTACGTGTTTGCTAGCAGGATATACAAACACTACTCTTTTGTCATTTTTACCGGTATTAACCGGAAGGCTCGACACCTATCCTTGCGGGTTTCTGGTCTTTCACCAAGGACACACATGCCAACCTATCATAATAACCACACCCCCTTCCCAGATTCACCAAGTATTCACCATTTTCTCGAAATAATGTAATGTTTACAAATGTGTAAATGTATGACAATGCTCGATGCAATGGATGAGAAAAAGGTTTTCATTCTCCTAGTCCTCATGCAATTTCTACAACAATCATGGTTATCCTCCACCGATAGCCCAAAACAGATATCTCTAAACAAATAAAATAATTTCCATAAAGATAAACCTTTCAAAATTCGAGATGCGAGTGGTAATACATATCCAATTCTACCATCTTAATCAATAACAATTAAATTCCATATTTCCAACATGTATATCATTATTTATACAAAATCAACATTTAGGGCAAAACCCCTCTTCCAAAATCACTTCCAAATTTCAAAACCAACTATGTTGTCAGCTCTACACCTCATTTCCCAACCCCACAATCATTTCCATGAAATCATTTGAAAACCCCTCTTTTTAGTTTCAAACCCAAAATCCAAGATTTGTTCAAAAGTCCATTTCTTTTGCAATGTGGTTTTATAAAAACAAATAACTAAGTTAAAACTCATAAAGAGGTGCGACAAATCCCTACCTCAAGCTTAGAAGGGTGAAAGAGAAGAACTTGGAAAATTTTGATGTCAACGAAATGATGAACCACTCAAATAAAAGGAAAGCTTTTGATGTGATCTACACTTTATCTCAAAGGATCAAGGTGAGAAGACACCTCTAGGTGAGTAGATCTAAGGATTTAAGTGGGAAAAAGTGAATGTTGAGAGAGAGAGAGAGAGAGAGAGAGAGAGAGAGAGAGAGAGAGAGAGAGAGAGTTACGGGTGTCAGAGGGAAAAAGAGAAACAACTTATGAGAAAAGAAGACTTTGGGTCTATATATAGTGACTAGGTATTAGTGGAATAGTAGTTCCAAGGTCAAATGAAAGAATAAGTCAAAAATTCCAAAAAAATAGGGCCCAAGCCGAACAAAATCTGGAAAAAGAGTCACAGGGGTTGACCTCTGCCACAGTGGTGTCGACCCTCAAAAAGAAAAGTTGCGACACTTGTGTTAGGCAGCAGGCAAAGTATTGACCCTTGGACCCAAGGTGTCGATACTAAATTTCAACAAGCAAACCCTAGATTTTGCAATAGACAAGGGTCGACCTTTCCCAGACTGGTGTCCACCATTGAGGCTAACAAAAAGAAGCAAGTGTTGACATCACCAAGGTTGGTGTCGACCCTAAATTTCAGTAGCCATCCAAGGACACAACAGCAAGAAGGTGCCAACACCTCCCAGACTGGTGTCGACCCTTAGAACAGAACAAGGCAAGGAAAAAGAAGACGGTGTCGACACCAACCTTGAAGCCAAAACCAACATGAGGAGAAAGGAACAACCACCACGAATATGGTTTCCTGGATTCAAAGATAATAAATGGGTCGGGTCTAAATCAAGATCACTATATTTGGTAGAAAATTTAATAAAACTTTTGGGGTGTCCAGCATTTTCTATATATATATGTGAGTATTGTTATTCAGATTTAAAAATTAGATATACTTTATATGTATATATCAAAAAGATGATTAGTTGATAATTAAATATTTTTTAATTATCAATCAATTATCTTCTTGACATATCACAAATAGATTTAGTTTTTTATTTTTTATTAAATCTTTTATTTCTTATTTCTATGATATTTTCGACCTACAGAATATGATAATGTGAATAAAAAATAAAATATTACTTAAAAAATTGTATTCATGCATACAATTATATACAAATTTTTATAAAAATTATATGGTAATATCATTATTATAAATAAATGCATTTTTAATAGTTTTTTTATTTTGAAGTGAATGAGACCCTTGTTAAGGAATAATAAGGATAAAAAATATGTCAATTCTAAAAAATTTATTATTAAATTTAATTATTTTTTCAATATATTTTTTTTACACATTCTCAATATTAACAAGTGCCATGGGAACACTTATTAATATTTGTCTAATAAAAGTATGCATGAATTTTTTATTTATAGCATTACTAATCTATTAAGTATTTTTAATACATTTTATTTTTTAATTTTGTAGAGACCCTAATTTTTGTAATTACCATTAAATCCCTAACCATGAGTTTATTTCAATTAAGCCCTTGAATTTTCGCTTAATTGCTTTTTAAACCCTAGAATCAGGAAGTATTGCGGATTAACTCGAGTAAACCCTAATCGATCCCGTAGATTAATAATCACCTTTAAAACCCTATTATTAATTATTAGACCCTATAATTATAGATCAATCACTTTGAAATCTTAATTCCCGATAATACCATTTTTGTTCGGTTTCTCGCCTTTGTTTGCTCTTTAATTTAACGGAACCCAAATTTATTATTTTGACTATTTTATAATATTAGTATATTGTATACAAAATATCAAGGTTTCATAAATTTAGACTTGGTTCCTATATACTTCTATTTTATTTCATTCCAAACCTTAATTGTAATATTTTCTTAATTAATTTACTTATGCCTATTATTTTATGTTTATATATATTTCTTGGAGCCCAAGTAGTTGAACATGCGATGGATGAAAGGGCCTTGATGGCAACTTTGATAAATTACACTTATAAAACTTGGCCTCTAAGAAACCTCTCAATCCTTCTCTATATATATATATGCACACTCCCCCCCTCCCCCCCTCATTTTACACATTTTCAACTATGCACTAGAGGAGTGAGAGAGAGATCTTGGGAAAAAAAGAGAGAGGGGGAGAGAGAGAGAGAGAGAAGAGAAGAAGAAAAAGAAGAATTGTGTTGAGTTTTGTACAGTAAAGGTAAACACACATCATCTCTTCTCTTAAGTTCTTTTACCATTTGTTTTTCCCCTCCTAATACATGCTCTTTATATATATATATATATGTTGTAGTCTAGGCCTACACTCTTGTATAAATGTGTATTAATCAAGAAATGGCATGCTTCTCTTTCTTTCCTAAATTTCCAGCAGCAAATCTTTTCCCTCTCTTGAATTTATTTTCCTATCAAAACTCCATAAACTCAAAATCTGTTTTTATGGTGTAATATTTGGTATGTCTAGAGTATGTGATAATTTTGGTAGGACCTAATGATGTATTTTTTTAACCTAAGCAAATAATCTAAGTTTGTTACTCACAAAACCAGAAAAAGGGTCAACTTTCTCTATTTTTATAAAATTTCATAAAAATAATCTTGAGTCCACTTTTATGTCAAAATCTTAATATTGGTGTTATATTTTAACTAAAATTTGTTTGAACTCAAGAGAGTGAGGGGTTTGAGAGAAAAACCAATTTGCGTAACTGTCAACAAATCTGGACAAATCTTGGTAAATCTGAATTATCTTAAAATCTAAAATACCTATCCTACTTTCGTAAATTGAGTTTAAAACTAGACTTATTTATCTACAAACTCACATGAGGCCAGGTACTTAGGGCCAATAAAAGTATTTTTTTCATAATTATTTTCAAACGGGTTCAAATCTGGAAATCTAGAAATTTGTATTAATATGTTCTTATTTGGTTTGCAACTCTTATATTCTATGTTTCTTGAATGTTTTAGTCTGGATATGTAATCTATGATAAATTGTGAATTTTCTTTACCATGAATAAATTACTTGTTGTTTAGTTTGGATTCGTAATTATACTGACCATGCTTTGCTATAACTGAGAACATAACGTACTTAATAAAGGGGAAATCAAATGGGATGGTAATGGGTTGCGATCATTGTATTAAATTTTATGAGATAATGAACAATGGATTCAAGAGTATGATATAGTGGAATGTGTTCCATTTTTGTGAAGTCTTGCGCAAGTGTGTTTTCAAACCCTAAGATGGCACGGGAGGTATTCTAGCTGCTTAATAGAAATGAGAGGCATAAGGGTGGCAGTGAGGGCCTCACACAGGGAGAGTATCCCTGGAAGCCCGTTCCCTTGGGCCAGACCGTGATGTCACCACTCGGGTATGTAACGTAGGTGCGTGGGCATCATTGGTAATTGTGCAGTAAGCGACGCACTAGTGGTTATGCGGTAAGCGATGCATTGGTATTGTATTAACCAAGGGGGAGTCAGAATTGCTCATTGTCAGTGTTAGTGGTTGGGTAGGAACGGCATTCCGCGGGGAGTTGCCTAGAACTAACTAAAATTGACTATTATTCATGAGAACTGAAATTTAATTATAAGTTTTGCTTAATTATTACTTTCACTGTATGTTATGATCGTGTCGTTATGTTACTTGTATATTTGGAATGGGAAAAGGGTCGGGGTGTGTGTGTTTACTGGGCATTCCAAGCTAATGGTGTTTTATGTCAGATGAAGGCGAGTTTTACACCGAGAACTGAATCTCTAAAAGCTTTGCGAAACCATGGCTGCCTTAGAGAATAAATTTTATATTTCTTGTATTTTGGATAATCTTTTTGTATCAAGGAACTGATTTGTATTTAAAGACTTGAAAATTTTTATCTGTAACTATTATTAATATTTTATTTTAGTGTAATTATTTGTATTTTGTACTTAAAAATGATGTGTAATCTGCTAGTTAAACCCCGGTGTATCGTTGTATTATATTATTAAAATTTGGAGTGTCACAAATTTTATATTGTATCTTTTTTATTTTTTTATTTTTTTTACAATAGAACTCAATTGAAATAAAGAAAAAATAAAAAATTTATTTAAAAATGATTGCCTTATTAGGTTTGCACTGGACTCGAGATAATTGAAAATTGTGTACAATTATGATAATGGGTATAGAGGTAATGGCCTTGTTTGGAAAATGTTTTTTTTTTTTTTTTTTTTTGGTATTTTGGGTTAAAATTCACAAAAAGATAAAATAAGTTAAAATAGTCAACAAGACAAAATGTCACATCAAACTCATAATCATTTCATTTTTTTCTCTCATAAACATCACATTTAACTACAAAAAAATCAACCATTTTTCCAAACACAAATATTTTAGCCTAGTAAAATAGCCAAAAACATCGTATCAAATATTTCTTTTTCTCTCTATTTTTTACATATTTTTTGATAAAAAATTAAAAAGTTATTTTAAACATACAAATCTTTTTTACCTTATATCTTAACTAAAAAATTTAAAAATTATTAAAATAATCTATTCTCAAGCCAATATTACTTTTCAGTTATTCTTTTAAAAATACTTTGGTAATGATATTAAATAAAAATGTTATGCAAATAATAAATTTATTCATAATATATGACATTACCTATTAAGCATAAATTTATAATTAATTTTGGTCTCTTATGCTTATTCTTTATTTTTTCTAAATTGTATTTGTGTATAATTTTTTTTAAGAAAGAGAAATTATTTTTATCATATTCTCCTATGCTTATTCTTTAGTTTTTCTATCTTTTCTATATTCAACATATAAATTTTTCCTCCATATCTAATTTGTATGAATACAAATTTTACTAATTATTTTAATATTATCCTATTTATAAAAATTTTCACTTAGAAAACTCATTATGGTTGAGGCAGCTACTCTATTGTAGGGGTATTGTCTAGTCCGTGTAAAATAGTTTGGTAATTTAAATTGAAAACACCAAATCAGTAATCATTATACTTAATAAATTTTTTTATAATTTTTTTTAGATGAGAATTTTTTTTATTTTATAATTTAATAAAGAAATAACAATCACTTTACCCAATGATTTCGTAAAGATATTGTATGATAGAAATAGACACCATACCAGACCATGCATCCTAAATTATTTATTTGTAGTAATTATATTATTTAGGGCTTGTTTGTAAATATGCTATTTTAATAATTTTTTGAATTTTTACAAAAATATATACACCTTTTTAAATGTCTAGAATAATAAAATTGAATAAACAAATTGGGAAATTAATACAAAAGTCAATTGCTTCTTCTAAATTGGAAATAATCAATTGAACTAATACATATGTACTGGACTAGCAAAAAAATAAAAATAAAAATACGTATATACTAGAAAATTATAATTATCTATTGTAATTCGATATGATATTCTCTTTATATTTGTAAATAATTGTCATTGATTAATAAAAAAATATTGACTTAATCAGGTTTATAATTTAATTTTATATAAATTATTTTTACGTAATAATGTAAGTAAAACTTGTGCTCCCTCCATTTTAAATTGTTGGGACAATTACAAAAAACAAAATAAAATAATCCAGATTTTAAGCCTTTTAACAAAATAAATCCTGACTTTTAAATTTTGTCAATTTAAACCATAATCTTTTGAGTTATTTTCAATATAAACCATTAGACTACTTCGATTAAGTAAAATCGATGAAAAAAATAATCTTTTAATCATTAAACTCAATATAGGTATACATAAAATGTTTAAAATATATACAAATTTTCATGATTTAATAACTAAACTACCTATTTTTCTATCGATTTTACTTCACAAAAATATGCAATCCATTACAAAGAAAATGATTAGTATTGAAAATGAATAAATTATAAAATATATAATTATCTGGTAGATGAAGATTAATTATTATTTTATAATTATTTGCTAAATAGGAAGATGTTATTTACTTGGTAAAAAAATTACTATGACAAATATTTTTCAAATTGCCTAGAGAAATTGCTAAGTATTGAAATTAAAATTACAAAATGTGTTGAAAATGCATTTCAAGAAAAAAGTTTAAAACAAAAAAGAAAGATTTGTGTTCCATGAAATCCATTACAAATAAAACAATTAGTTAAACAAAATTTTGTTAGTTTGTCGTTAATCTCACTTGGTAGTTACTAACACCAATTTGTGTCCTCTTTTATGTTAATTACACTTACAAGTCTAATTTCTCACATTAGTTATTAACACCGATTTCTGTCATCCTTTATGTTAATTGCACTTACAAGTCTAATTTCTCACACTAGTTACTAACACCGATTTGTATCCTCATTTATGTTAATTGCACTTATAACACAGTAACTCATTGTGTACCCAATTTTCTCTCTTCTTTGAAGTCTAATATCTCTCACAAGTTATTGTTAACGAGGGCCTATTTGTTTTGAGAGATGAGAGGACTTTTGGATAATATCCTCATTAGCAATGCACACATTAATAATCCTACTCAACTTAACTCTAAAAACAATCTATGTGTATTCTCTTTTTGTTAATCACACTTATTATAACGATTCTGGTTTAGATCCGACCCATTTGACATTTTGGATCCAGGTTTCATTTCCTTATATAGTTGTTCTTGTCTTGTTTCCCACTATTTCTCCTTGAGTTTGGCTATTGGGTTGTGTTGGTTGAGTTTGGAACATGTTGGTAGCTTGTTTTTTCAAACTGTTGTTGTCCAGAATTTTGCGCCTTCGCTCGAGCATCACTTCTTGCGCTCGAGCAGTCTTTATGAACTCTCAGTACTTTTGCAGGCCTGCAAAAGTATTGGGAAATGGTATTTTACGCTCGAGCTAATCTTTTTGTGCTCAAGCAGTGTTGGATCGAGCTGTCTTTATTGCGCTCGAGCGTTGGTGTGATACTCCTGTTCTGTATTATGTTAATTGGTCCCTAATACGTATGTGGTTATATGTTTTGATATGATTTTGCATACCATTATATGGATATATGTGATTTTGGAATTCTATCTGTTCACCGTAGGAATATCTGTTGAATAATCCGCTTCGGAAATTTAATTGAGGGCCTTATCGGCCATAGAACCCGAAATTGAATACGCCATTACGGTTGGCATAATTTTTAGAGCCTACGGTGAAATTTAATTGAAAATTGATTCTAGTCAATTTAAACTGATTAAATTGATCAATTAAGAGCCCAAATATTTTATATTAAAACATGTTATTAGTGGGCCTTGTTGTGTTATAGCATTACACCCTCCTTAGCTCATTTGAGCTTAAAAATCTGAGGGCACCATTGTGAGAGAGTGAGGGCCGGCTGTTAGAGAGAGAGAGAGGGAGAGAATTGTGCAATTTCGACCCAAGCTTGAAGAAATTGAGGTCCATCTCTGAATTGGACCATAGATTGAAGGAATTAAGCTTCTAGGTAAGTGAACTCATGGATTTTTTTTTGTTGTAAATGTGTAGATTCAAGTGTGTTTGATGATCAAGAACATAAGTTAGCTTGATGTTAAGGAAATGGAGTTGTTTGTGTTCAATTGATGGTCAATGAAGGCATGCATGTGTATAATTGTTGTAGAGTTGCATAATCTAGCATGTATCATGTCAATTAAGCAAAAATTGAAGTTTGATCATGCATGCAAGCTTGGTTTTGTTGAGTTTTGGCACCATTTGCATCTTTGAAATGGAAGTGAAGTCAAGATGGCCTTGCATGTTTGAATAATTAAAGATATGAGCTTGAATGCATAAATTTGTTGTATTGGTGATGAGTTTGTCATGTTTCGGGACATGCATGTAGGTAAATCAAGAAATTGAACTTCATAATGCTAAAATCTTGCAAGGGAACCATGTTAGTATGATTATATTTGAGATTTGAGCCTTTGCATGCAAGAATGGTAGCTGGGGAATTGAATTGAAGCTCAAGAACACAACCTGGAATTTCCAGAATTTTGACTTCCGCTCGAGCGGGGGAAGTGACGCTCGAGCAGAGAAATCGAGCTCCCAGTATTTTCTGCAGACATGGTTTCCGCTCGAGCGGGGAACTTGACGCTCGAGCGGGGAGCTATGTAGACAGGCAGTCCACTCGAGCGGCCGAGTTCACGCTCGAGCTGGAATTGAAGGCAACCAGTACTTTTGCAGACCTAAGGGTCCGCTCGAGCGGGGAAGTCCACGCTCAAGCGGGGACCTTATTTTCTGAAACCCTGTTTTTGTATTTTGTGTTATGTTTTCCGTTCTCTTTCACTTGCAAGCACTCTTAGGCATATGTTAAGCACTGTAAATGAGTTAATGAGATAATAATAAAGCCTAAAGAGGAGTATGTGAATTAAAGAACGGATTGAACTGTTAATGACCCTTTTGTGTTCATGAAATGTGTAGGGTCAAGCTCCAGGGCGAATCCACAAGCCGATCACTGTGAGTAATATCTTAACAAGATATTTGAAATATACTGTTGTCCAATTGTTTACTCATATGCAAGTTTATAAGTTCATTAATTTGAATGATGGACAACGATTGATACAAATAATTGGGCTAAAGGCCGATTGATACGAATAATGGGGCCAAAGGCCGATGGATATGAATGATTGACGCGAATGGTTGGGCCGTAGACCGATGGATGTGAATGGTTGACATGAATGATTGGGCCGAAGGCCGTTTGCCGTACTATTTCAATGATTACTTATATATTTTCCTCATTTGATATTATTCACTGGGCATACGCTCACGCTCATTCGTGTACATGTAGGTGAGCCAAGGGACGTCCAGGACCAGCCCCGGTGAATCTGTGAGAGACAGCTTAAGTTTTGTGGAGTCAGCCCAAAAGTCTCACGCACGAGGCTGTCTTCGCCCTTGACCTTTGTTTATAGTTTTGTCATGTTGGCGAATACGTTGGACTACTTTTGTATATAAATCTTGGGTTTGACCGACTTAAATCTGTACGATCCTGTATGTACAGTCTTTTGAGTTAGTACATATTTTGATGTGAGTTATTAACGTATGTATGTTGGAATGTTATGGTGTGCATTTAAGCACAGCTCTATGGACAAAGTTTTAAATTTTTGCTTCTGTTTGGCCCCTCTACTCTGATGTTTTACGTTGTTTTGGTCTGAGGCCGTAGGTAATCTCAGGATTACTGGCCGGTTATGTCCTTAACCCACGGGGGCGGGTTCGGGTCATGACAGTTGGTCTTTTGTTTGTAAAACTATTAGGAGTTTGTATTTTATGCTCGAACGACAACTTCTTGCACTCGAGTGGTTACATCTTTTGTGTTTAGATGCTTGAGCGACACTTCTTGCGCTCGAGCGGTTTGCGCTTATATCAGTTTGTGAAAATCACTTTTTACATCACTTTTTCATCTCTTTCTCTCTCTAAACATTTCAAAACCCTATTTTCTCTCACTCTCTCTCTCTAGGACTCATCTATTTCACTCAAATACATCTAGATCCATTGATCTTTTCACCATTGTCCCATTGTTAAAAAGATAGAGGTTGACAAGGGCTTCATTCTAATCGGAGCAAAGTTGGTTTTCGACGTCTTCGAGTTTTCTACTCTCTCTCTCTCTCCTCCTAAAACTTGAGGTAGGGATATTTCCACATTTTTTATGAGAATTAACTTAGTTATTTGTTATTTCTAAACAATACTGCGATTTTGGAAATTTTAGAACAAACCTAGGGTTTGGGTAAAGAAAATCAAAAGAGGGGTTTATCAAATGAAGCCTTGAAAATGATTTTGATATGGAAAATAATGTTGAGTTGGGAATAAATGGTTAATTTTGATATTTGGGATTGATTTTGGAAAGAAAGGGAATTTTGCCCTAAATGCCTCAAATGTTAATTTTATATAAATTATGAGGTTGATAGTGAAATTGTGAAATTGGATTGATGTTGATGAGGATGGTGGAGTTAGATATGTATTATCACTCACCTCTTGAAAATTTGGAGAATTTATCTTGATTGATAATTGTTTATCTGTTTAGAAATAGCTGTTTTTGGGCTATCAGTAGATGATAGCTATGATTGTTGTAGAAATTGCATGAGAACTAGGTGAATTGAAACTATTTTCTCATTTATTTACATTGAGCATCATCTCACATTTATACATTGGCAATGATTATCGAATTTGATAAAAAGGGGTGAATCTGGGAAACATATATTGTCTTGTTGAAATAAGTTGGCCTGAGTGTCCATGGTGAAAGTCTTAAAAACTGTGCATATACATGAGTGCCGATCCCGCGGACGAAATATCCGTAAAATGGCAATAGTAGTGCTTGTATAGCCTACATTACATGGGTGCCGGTTTACGGTTTCCTGCGGACGAAATTTCCATGAAAGGTTGTATTGTTTCTAACATTCCCAGAATGTGATTCACTGTCCTCTTTTCTATTGTAAAGGAAATGAATTATGATATTCATATGGCATTGCGTAGTTTTGGAAAGAGATATAAAAATGTTTTGTCACGAGTATTGCATATGTATTCACCTTATAACTTTATTAAGATTCATATACTGTGTTGGATTATTTCTACTGAGCTCTGCCTCACCCTACGTGGGAAAAATATTTCAGGTGTTGATGATATGCCTCTGCCAAGGCAATAGCTTGGGAGAACTTGGAGTGAGAGCTTCTTCTGTGTATTTATTGTTTTCATTTTATACAAGCCAAGAGCTTTAACTGTATTGGACTTAAGTTTACTTTTGTTGTAACCAAACACTCTCTTGGAAAGTTATAAGCCTTTATATGATGTAGATTCAGTGTTAGACTTGTGAATTTATATCTGCATATGCTACACTCTTGTACAATTAATTAAGATAAATGAAAGATAATTATTTCATCTTGTGTTGTTATGTAATTAATATTGTGAATGGTTTATAGCAATTATTTATGGGTGTTACACTTATAATATAATAATCATATGTGTAGCTTACTTTCCACAAACTTGCCAAATCAATTACCTGAACTATTTATTTGAATATCACGGTCTGTTGGAAGTCTAACCTCTCTCATTGACTATAGGGTCCGTTTGTTTTGGATTATAGGAGATGTGATTGGATTAGGATGGATATGAGGTTCACTAATATTGTGTTTGTTTGCAAAATGAGGAAATAGATTCACAATACCTTTGGACTATGATAGGCCTCAATGATGGGATTAGTAGTCCCCCATGGGAGATACTATTAGAAAAACGATCCCTTGGGAGTAGAGGAGGATTTACTATTTTGTCCTCTATTATCGTACCTAATTTACTTACTCTACTTGATTAGTATGGTCTTTTCTCTATCATTTTTTTTTAATTATTCCATCATTTTTTACTCCATCATTTTTTACTCCACCATTCTTTATATCAAAATAATTAAATATCATAATAATTTTTATTATAAAAATATAATAGTATAATAATGTTTATATCAAAAAAAATTTATATTAAAAAAATAAAATAGTACCAAAAAAATATATATTAGTGAAATATAATTTTTAATATTATAAAATATATTTTTAATATTTAAATATGTAATGCATTTATTAGTTGGTATAAGCCAAAATTTGATATATATATTTTAAAAAATGACAAAATTTCGTTTTTAGAAATTTGAATAGGAAAATAAAGTATAAAATATAAATGAATTTGTTTTTATTTATAAAATTATAAAAATAATTTCCATTTTAATCATAAATTTTGTTACTCATTTTTTTTCATTTTTAGTGCTTTTTTAAAAAAAAATTTATTTTAAAAAAATGTGTTAGGCATTATGTTATTCATTTAGTAATTGACAAATCAACATATATTATACATCAATGTCATTTATACATACCAATGCCATTGTCATCAGCATGGCAAACAATAAGAAAAAATTGTCATCTCCATTAAATGCTCAAACCTGCTACAAAATATTTGGTTATACTAATCCATGATATGTAGAAATGGTCATCTCCACAATGCTTTGCTGCCAAGTGCCTCCATCTTCTTGTGGAAGCTTTTTGTCTACAAATTACCTACTTGAAAACAAATTTTTGGAGTTGAAAACTTTCTAATACATGTTTCTCCCTTTCTTTTATTACACCTCGGCCTTTCCCATTTCAGAGGAGTTAAAGCTTCAAACTCCATTTCAGAGAAGGATTTTAAAGCTCCTTCAACTTCCTGCAAAAAATTTAAAGGTACATCAGAAAAATCACGCAAAAACATGTTTTAGTTCTCTCTCTCTCTTATTTATTTCTTTCCTCTCAAGTTTAACAACACCAAGGAAGTACTGTTACTTTTATTTCACATAACAATCATATATTTTTCATATAATAATCATAAAGACTCTGTTTGTTTGAATTTTTGGAAATTTGTTTTTATTTTCAGCTAATGTCACCAAAAATTAACACTAAAAATTATTTCAGAAAATTAGATTCTGAAAACTACAGTAAACAGAGTTTTTACAAAGAACTACAATCGCATAATAATCATAAATATTGTCATCTAATTTTTTGCACATACAAATGCTCCTATAGGTATAAATAATGTCATCCTCGAAATCTACTTGCAAGGAAAAGCAAAAGGGAAAAGGAAAAGCTACTATGCTACGTCCAACGAAACCTCAAGGAATTAAGTTTGATGATAAACCATTGTGAAATCATGTGAAGCTTCTTAGTATACCTAATGGGTGGAAATAGATGTTGGTCCTGCAACTATTGCAATAAAAAAGTAACAAGCTCATATTCAAAAGTTAAGGCTCATTTGTTAAAGCTTCCTAACTGTGAAGTGGAAGCCTACAAAGCTACAAAGGATGTTGTTTTTGAAACACTCAAAAAGGAGAATGAAGTGGTAGAAAAAAGAAAAGCTCAACAATGATTGGATGCAAGAAAAAGAGCAGATTATATGTCTCTACCTGAAGGATTAGACTTGCTTCAAAACCAAAAAAAAAAGAAAAAAAAGAAGAAAGAATTCAATTTCAGGACCTTTGGCAGCTGCATTTAACGTAGCAAAAAGAGACATTGCTGATAAACAAGCGGCTCGTATGTTCTATGCCTTTGCTCTGTCATTCAATTTAGCAAGGTGTCTTTATTTTGGAAAATATTCATAGACCTTGGCAAACAGTAAACTATTTGGTTATTGTCCCCCAATATATGATAGGTTGCGAACAACATTGCTTGCGCAAGAAAAGGCACATGTGAATAGAAAGCTTCAGCCCATAAAAGATTCATGGAAAAAGAAAGGAGTATCCATATGTTCTGATGGATAGTCAGATAGACAGAAGAAACCACTCATAAACATAATGGTAGTATCTGTTGGTGGAGCAATGTTTGTGGAAGAAATTGATGCAAGTGGAAATATAAATGATCCAGATTATGTTGCGAACATATTTCTATCAATGATTGAAGAAATTGGGAAACAGAATATTGTTCAAATTGTTACAGATAATGGATCTAATTTTAAGGCTGCTGGGTTGACAATTGAAAATAAGTATCCTCATATTTTTTGGACACCATGTGTAGTGCATAGTCTAAATTTGGCAGTAAAGAGTATGTGTGAACCCCCTTAAAGTTTGTCTTAACATTTTGAATGTAAATGGATAGCCAACTTGGTCACTGATATTCATAATATAAGAAATTTCATAGTGAATCATAGCTTGCCAAATGCCATTTTCAAAAGTTACTCAAAATTGGAATTACTAAGGGTTACAGAAACAAGGTTTGCATCACACATTGTCATGGCTAAACATTTGAAGGAAGTGAAGCCAGCATCAGAGAAAATGGTGATGGATGCAGGATGGAAGATTTACAAAGGAGATGGAAAGAATCTAGTGGATGCTAAAGCTCGTGAGGTGGAGCAACTCATAGTAAATGATGTTTGGTGGGATGACTTGGATTACCTTTTGAGTTTTACAGAGCCTATTGTTGACATGCTAAGGGTTGTAGACACTGATGCTCCTGTGTTACATTCTATATATGATATGTGGGACTCCATGATAGAAAATGTGAAAGCAATTATATTTGAGCATGAAGACAAAGATCATATCACCAGACAATCAGATTTCTTTGACACCATTCATGAAATTTTAGAAGCAAGATGGACCAAAAGCAACACACCTCTGCATTGTGTCGCTCATTCCTTGGTCCCTAAGTGTTATCATGAGTCTTGGCTTCAAGGTGGAAGTAATGGCATTCAGCGATTGGCATCGCATGAAGATGAAGATGAAAAAGTGTCTACTAATCGGAGCAAGTGTTTTGAGCAGCTGTTTCAAAAAAATACAACTCATCTATGAAATGTTGGTGTTAAATATGGTGCTTTTTCAAGTGGATCTGGCTATTTCAATCAGCCACATGTTATTGAAGCAAGAATGTATGAGGAGCCAATTTTTTGGTGGGCTAATCATGGTGCTTCAACACCATTGTTGCAAGGGTTAACATTTAAATTGCTGTCACAACTAACTTCTTCATCATGTTGTGAGAGAAATTAGAGCACCTATGGTCATATTCATAGCATCAAAAGAAATAGGTTGGCAAGTAGTAGATTTTAGCGATCTGGTCTTTGTACATTGCAACATAAGGATGTTATCAAGAAAGAAAAAAGAGTACAAAGAAGGGTCTTCAAAGTATTGGGATTTATGTAAGTTTTCTAATTCATTAATCTTGTTTTCTTTCTTCTATAACACTTTTTTTTTTCTTTCTTTCTTGGATTAGTTATTATTTTTGCATGATTGTAGATGGAGCTAGGTTTGACATTGATGGATCTCCAATTGAGTTTGAAAAACTTTCCATTAATGAACTTGAGTTGGAGCTTGTGACTTTTGATGATGCAATGGAGGAGTTTCAGCCTGATGATGTTGATCATGATGCTTAAGACTTAGATGCTTAACTTTTGGACTAGCTTGATTTAATCTTTTGCCTTTTCACATTGTTTATGTAAAGACTACAAAAACAACTTTTGGACTAGCTTGATTTGATCTTTTACCTTTTCATATTGTTTATGTAAAGACTATAATCTGTTTTTATTTTTATTTTTTTTAACATTTTGTGGTGTGGTGGAGATAATCAGTCAACTATGAATAAGAATAATTGACTTGACATACAAAACTTGTCATTTTTGTAAACCTAAATTTGATCATCTCAATCAACTTGACAGTAGTTTTTTGTTTTTTTTTTTAATCATAATGTTTATATTTGTGACATCATTCACAATTTGAATTTATAATATGCTACAATTATAATGATATAGAATATTATAGGTGTGGTCAAAGTTATACACATTTTAAGCTTGATCAAGTAAGCATCCATATCATTTTCTTGTCTTTTTTTGCTTAATTTATATTTTATACACAATGATTTTTTTATTTCTTGCCTAAACTGATGGTGATAAGGAATTATGCAGCTAAAATGGTGAAAGAACATGTGAATTGTGGGAGGTTGCAAGCACTAATCAAGTAGGTATATGCCTAGGTCCTACATTCATTTCATAATAAATTACTTTTTTTCTTCTTCTATGTATTTTTTTAGACTTTAACTATCTGGGAATTGACAATCATGATGCATAGATTATGTAGTTAGTTAGTACAACAAGAAAAATTCTATTAATATTTTATGTGTCGTGTCCCCATATCTGTATCTATTTTTTGGATACTTTTTAGCCGAATCCCTCTATCCTTATTTTTACGAATAAGCGAATCTAACACCTAGACACATACCCGTATCTGACACCTGCACCCGAGTCCATGTAACATTGTTTATAATTTATATTATGGCTAGTAATGCAGTCAGTCAAGAACTTAGTAAAACTAAAAAATTGAATGGTACTAATTTTTTACTGGGAAACGTCGTATTTGTCATATTCTTTTCCAAGACAAGGTTGAGTATGTGATTGATATTGATGTATCGGATCCACCTCTTGAAAATTGTAGGGCTGCCAATAGGAGAATGTATGAAAATTTTCTTCAAGATGATAGGATTGCTAGAGACATCATGCTCACTTTCATGGAACTGGATATTGAAATTTTATTTGAAGATCATGTGCATGCTAAACCCATGTTTGATGCTATTAATGATGCTTATCGCGCTTCGTTTGAATCATTTGTTCAATTGCTAATTGAAAGATTTAATGGGACTTCAATGAAGGAAGATGAGAGTGTAATTGAACATGTTAATAAATTATTTGTCATTGCTAAAGGACTAGCGGCTTTAGGGAATTGTAACGCCCCGAAACAAATACAATAAACCATTCACGACGATAAATAAATAATAATATAAATCAGAGTATAATATCCTTCCATTACATTAGATTTAGTTGTACAAAAGGGTGACACATGCGAATATACATTCATAAGTTCTAATCCTAAATCTATAGCATATGTCAACAACAAAGAAATGAAATAAAAGTTAAACAAATAATTGAAATGCCCCGAAGGCTACAGCTTTCCAAGACTATACTTGGTTACATCAAAATGGATTTAAATCCAATACATATAAAGCCCTAGGCTTATGCAAAATAATAGCAAGTAAACAAAATGAAGCTTTTGCTCTAATCCTTCCAAGCTACTGCCTTGGTGGAGGCATCTCACCAACACCTGAAAATGATTTTTCCCACATATAGTGAGCCAAAACCTAGTAGAAATAATCAAACACAATGTATAAATCTTAACAAGGATATAAGGTTTTATGCATATGCAATGCTCATGACCGAAACATTTTATTTCTCTTTCTAAAATCGCAAGTCCGGTTTATATCACAATTCATCATTTACTTCCTTTACATTAGAGAACAGGGCCATCAATCATAACTTTGGGAATCTCAAAATACACCATTTCACGGATATTTCATCTGCGAGAAACTGTTAAACGGCATCCATGTAAACGTAATCTATACAAGTGCTACTACTGCTATTTTAAGGATATTTCCTCTGCAGGAGTCGGCACCCATGTATGCACACGTTTTTCGGGACTTTCACCCTAGACACATAGGCCAACTTGATTCAATGGAATACATTCCCTTCCTAGATTCACCCAATTTTCTCTAATTACGTTATACATGTACAATGTATCAAAATGTGATAATATTTAATGCAAATGAATGATAAATTAGTTTCAATTCACCTAATCCTCATGCAAATTCTACAACAATCATAGCTATTCTCCACCGATAGCCCAAAACAGATATTTCTAAACAGATATCAAATCTCCAATACAGATAAACTTTCCAAATTTCAATATATGAGTGATAATATATATTCAACTCCACCATCTATATTAATATCCATCCAATTTCACATTTCCAACATCAATTCCATTTATTTATACAAAATAAATATTTGAGACATTTAGGGCAAAATCCCTTTTTCTTCCAAAATCCATTCCAAGTATCAAAATCAATAATTTTATCACAACTTAACCTTATTTCCAATCCGACAACCATTTTCAATACATCCATTTGAAAATCTCTCTTTTGATTTTAAACGAAAACCCTAGGTTTGTTCAAAATTCTCCAAAACAACAAGATTTGTTTTATAAAAACAAATAGCTAAGTCAAAACTCATAAAAGAGTATAGAGGATCCCTACCTCAAAGCTAGAAGATAAGATAAACATTGGTGAAACTCGGATAAAGCCGAAACCCAACTCTATTCGGATGAAAATAAAGCTGTAGGTGAGCTTTACCTTTTTAACAAAGGAAGTCGGCTGAAGAAATGGGCAGATCTTGGTGTATTTGTAGAGAGAGAGGGTTTCAACTTAAGGTTTTGAAATATTTTACAGAGAAAGAGATGAAAAAGTGATGTAAAATGGCCTGTTTACGAATTGATAAATATACAGTTCGTTCGAGCGCAAGATGTGTCTCTCGAGCGACCAGACACAATAAGTTGTTCCACTCGAGCACAGAATACACACTCCCAGTAGTTTTACAGACATAGGTCGTTGCTTGAGTGTAGGAAGCTTCACTCGAGTGAAGAATACAAACTCTCAGTATTTTTACAGACCTGCAAAAGTACTGGAGTTTCACAGAGACCGCTCGAGCACAAGAAGTGTCACTCGAGCGAAGAAACAAAATTCTGGGCAACACAAGTTTGAAAAACAAGCCATCAACTTGTTCTAAACATAATCGACACAACCCAATAGCCAAATTCAATGAGGGAAAAGAGGAATAAGACATGAACACAATACAAAACAATGAAACTCGAATCCAGAATATTAAATGGGTCGGGTTTCAAACCAGAATCGCTATAATCTCCCCCATTTAAGGAATTTCATCCCCGAAATTATAAATCAAACTTTAAAATCATGTGTAAACCAATTACAACAATGATAATCAATCAATTCTAATACCATGGCCCATCCACTGGTCATTTATTCTAATCAACATGGTAAACAAGTTTTCAATATTGAATATACAATTCACATTTCCAAAACATATACAATGTTGATATTAAATCAACATAACAAAAGTTTCAATCCATACTCAAACATTAACAAATAGGTCTGGATACTTTTTACGGACTTCCAACTCACGTTCCCAAGTTATTTTCTCAACTCCGTGATGTCGCCACAATACTTTAACCAAGGGAATTGTCTTGCCTCGCAAGACTGGGTCTCGAGTATCTAAGACTCTTACTAGTCTCTCCTCATACGAGGCATCTTCATCTACCTCTAAGTTGGTCCAATCCAACATGTGCAATGGATCCGACTCATACTTCTGAAGTATACAAATATAAAACACATCATGAACCCCGAAAAACTGTGCGGCAAGGCCAAACAATAGGCTACCTCCTTAATCCTCTCAAGAATCTCAAAAGGCCCAATAAATCTAGGGGACAACTTTCCACTTTTCCTAAACCTCATCAAACCTTGCCTAGGTGATATCTTCAAGAAGACATGATCTCCTACCTCAAAAGACAAAGGTCTTCTCTTACAATTGGCATAATTTTTCTGGCGACTCTAGGCAGTAGCCAACCTTTTACGAATAAGAGCGACTTTCTCAATCGTTTCTCGAACCAACTCAGGGCCTAACAAAGGTGCATCACCCACCTCGGCCCAACACACAGGAGATCTATACGGTTGGCCATACAAGGCCTTAAATGGTGCCATACCAATACTCGACTGAAAGCTATTATTATAGGCAAACTCCACTAAGGGAAAGTGCCTCTCCTACGACCCCTTAAAGTCAAGAACACAACCCTGAAGCATATCCTCCAGGATCTGAATGGTATGCTTTGACTTCCCGTGAGTCTGAGGATGATACGCGGTGTTAAAAGTCAATCTCTTGCCCAAGGCATTTTGTAGACTCCACCACAAGCGAGCCATAAAACGCAGATCCCTATCTGAAACAATCGTCACGGGGACCCCATGCAACCTCACTACATCCTTAACATAAAGGTCAGCCGGATAATCTACTGAGTCACTCGTGCTCATAGGTATAAAGTGCGCTAACTTGGTCAGTCAATCAACTACCATCCAAATGGCGTCATTACCCCGTTGAGTCTTCGGAAGACCCACAACAAAATCCATTGTGACATGCTTCCACTTCCACTCGCCTATAGGCAAGAGTTGCAACAAACCCATAGGGCTCTGGTGCTCAACTTTCACTTTTTGACAAGTAAGGCACTTCAACACAAACACGGCTACATCCCTTTTTATCCCCTTCCACAAAAACTGGCGACTAAGGTCACGATACATCTTTGTGCCTCCCAGGTGCACCGTAAGGTGTGAATGGTGAAATTCTTGGAGTATTTTCTCTCGGCAAGACTTTGGCATGAAGTGACGGTCAATGTATCTAACACTCGAGTCAGAATACACGTTCAAGCCCTTATCTACTTTTTCATTAGAGATTTTCTCCTGGAGGGATTCTACCTTAAGGTCACCCCTCTGTGCTTCTATCACTCGGCTTACAAGTGTAGGTTGTGCAACTATCAAAAACAAGGTTGTAGACTCAATGGTCTCTCTAAGATGTAAGTTAATCTCACCAATAGCACCCAACATCTCCCATTCCCAAATGACGATACTAGTTACGTAGTTGATGGATTTCCTACTTAAGGCATCGGCCACAACATTGGCTTTCCCCGGATGGTAATGCAACTCAAAGTCATAATCTTCTATAAACTCCATCCACCTTCTCTGCCTCAGATTCAAGTCTTTCTATGTAAATAAATATTTCAGACTCTTGTGATCAGAAAACACTTCAAACTTCTCACTATATAGATAATGCTTCCAAATCTTTAAGGCAAAGATCACTGCTACTAACTCTAGGTCATGGGTAGGATAGTTTCTCTCATGAGTTTTCAACTGCCGTGAGCCATAAGCTACTACCTTTCCTTCTTGCATCAACACACAATCCAAACCTTCCCGAGAAGCATCACAATACATTAAATAGCCCAAACCCCTCTCCGAAATAATCAATACTGGAGCAGTAGTAGGTCTAACCTTAAGTTCTTGGAACGACTTTTCACAAGTCTCACTCCACACAAACTTGATTCCCTCCCTCGTCAGTCTAGTCAATGGTGAAGCTAATCTAGAGAAATCTTTCACAAATCGACGGTAATACTCGGCTAACCCCAAGAAACTACGGATCTCAAAGGCATTCTTAGGTTGTTCCCATTCTTGTACAGATTTTATCTTGGATGAATCCACAATCACTCATTTCCTAGATACCACGTGGCCTAAAAACTTCACTTCACTCAACCAAAATTTATATTTTCCAAACTTAGCATATAGTTTGTGGGCTCTAAGTAACTAAAGTACTACCTGCAGGTGTTCCTCATGTTCCTCATCGGAGGGTGAGTAGATCAAGATGTCGTCCACAAAGACGACCACAAAACGGTCTAGGAACTTACGAAAGATTCGGTTCATCAAATCCATAAACATGGCAGGTGCATTGGTTAGCCCAAAAGGCATCACTAAGAACTTATAATGGCCATACCGCGTGCGAAATGCTGTTTTCTAGATATCCTTCTCCTTTACTCTCAACTGGTGATAACCCGATCTCATATCTATCTTAGAAAAGCAACAAGACCCCATCAACTGATCAAATAAATCATCTATATGAGGCATTGGATACTTGTTCTTAACAGTCACCCGATTCAACTTCCGGTAATCAATACATAATCGTAAAGTGCCATTTTCTTTTTGGCAAAGAGAGCCGGTGCTCCTTAAGGCAAAATACTAGAGTGGATAAAACCCTTATCTAGTAATTCTTGGAGTTGAATCTTCAACTCACTCAACTCAATAAGTGCAAACCTATACGGTGCCATAGAAATCGGTGTTGTGCCAAGCACTAAATCAATAGAGAACTCGATCTCTCGGTGAGGTGGTAAACTATCAAGATCCTTAGAAAAAGCATCTAGGTATTCACAAACTACCATCGGTAACTCAACTCGGACTTCATCACACTCGTTACCCAAGAAGTTGGCAAGAAGACAACTAAGCTCACTCAGCCCACGCAGATCATACACCGGTGATAAGACTCTATCGGCTCTATCTCCCATGAAATAGAAACAATCACCACTCAAGGTACATACAATAACCCTCTGACGGTAACAATTTATGACAGCCCGATACGATGGCAACCAGTCTATACCCAAAATAGCATCAAACCTTGACATGTCAATAAACACAAATGCAAAAGGAAGTTGGTGACCGGTAACCTCTATGTCATAACCCCGGCACCTCTGTTCCAAAACAATCTCACCACCAATAGGTGACTCTACACTGAGTGGAGATGCTAACTGAGCCAACTCTAACCCCAATGCCGATGCAAATACAGACGAGATAAATGAATGGGATGCACCCCTATCAATTAGCACATTAGTAATTGAATTGCATAACAAGAAAGTACTTTTCACAACTAAAAGTGCTGGCACTAAGTTTGGCATGGTAACAACATACACACGCCCTGAAGGTCTTTGATCCACTTGCTCACTCCTCGGAGCATATGTCTGATGTACTGATTGAGCTGAAGAGGCTCCTTGATTGGCCATTGCGGCCTGCGCTGACTGTGCAGGCTGGTGGCTTTGTGTTTTCCTCAAACTAGACGTACCAGGTGTGCCACCCAACTAAGGGCAAAAGCTCTCAAGTGCCCTACCTATCCACATTGATAACAAGTCGGGGGCTGCCCTCTTCCCAAACTCTGACTGTGAGAACGAGCCGAAGATGATGCAGACCGGTGTCCTCCTCCCCTCTGCGGGCAAACTGGAGATTTGTGGCCCAACTGACCATACATAAAACAGGTGAAATCTCCTTAACCACCTCTTCCAGAACCTGAGCTCAATATTGGAAAAGTGGACCTCGACTGAGCTCCTTGGGATTGCTGTGGGTTAGAACCTCTCTGTCTCTTACTGTTCTCCTGAACCTTCTGACCCCTCTTGGAACCCCTCATCTGCCCCTCTTCCATTTGTGTCACGGTCTCAAGATGAGTTGTCAACTCTATAAGTCGCTCGTAATCTCTAGTCATTGAACCGACTACTTTGAAAAGAAGCCTTATCCTTAACCTTTTCTTGAACTCCATACAACGACACTTCTCTGTCACCACTAATTCTGGTGCAAATATAGAGTGGCTAGTAAAGGCTGCCTCAAACTAGGCTACAGGCGTGTTGAGCTGCTTGAGCTACAAGAACTGCTCCCTCAACTTCTCCCTAATAGTGGGAGGTAAGAACTTGTCTTGGAAGGCGTCGATGAAAGCCTCCCAAGTTACTCCAATACGCCTACGCACCTACTTCCACTATTGACCTACATCTCCCTTCAGCTGGAAGGATGCTAAGGTCACTCTCAAACCAACGTCTTCGATGCCGAGCATTTCCAATGTCTTCACCATTTGTTTGTGCCATTTATTTACTTTTAAAGTCTCTTTAAGATTGCCCAAAAACTCATCCGGGTTCCACCGAAAAAACTCTCGCTTCAGAAAAGACAGTCCCGTCTCAACAACATGGGCCTGGACTTGATTCTTAGCTCTGAGAATGTCCATAGATTCTCACAATGCTCCAGCCATCTCGCAGGCTAAGGTGCCCATGGCCTACTGACCAATTGGTTTGATCACAGTGGCCTAACCAACCCCTTCTTATTGTGTCGGGATATCATCCGGTAAAGGCATCTCATGCCTTGTAGGCCTACGACGCGTACCACCGCGATCACGTCCTGACATCTTAATAAAGGTAACAAAAGAGATTAGTACATTTACAAATATGCCGAAACTAATTCACTTGCGTCCTAATGCTGTGGACAATAGTAATTCATTCCACATAAGCACATAGTCACATAAACACACGAATTTCCTTCCTGGATAATGATCGTTCTACGACGTTACTAGAGTTCCAATTAGAAACAGCAGTGATCAAGTGCTCTTATGATAAGACTTCTAGAAACTCGTAGACCCAATCACTATCCTAGAAATCAAATCTCATGCTCATATAATTACACAAGCATGTTATCACATAGCATACCATACATACAAATGTCTCTATCAAGTGAGACAAATCCATTGTGGTAATAACCACTTCCCACGTACTCAAAATATTCAAACTTTGTACGTTTTGATACCAAATTGTAACGCCCCAAAACAAATACAATAAACCATCCACGACGATAAATAAATAACAATATAAATCAGAGTATAATATCATTCCATTACATAAGATTTAGTTGTACAAAAGGGTGACACATGCGAATATACATTCATAAGTCTTAACCCTGAATCTATAGCATGTGTCAACAACAAAGAAATGAAATAGAAGTTAAACAAATAATTAAAATGCCCTGAAAGCTACAGCTTTCCAAGACTATCCTTGGTTAGATCAAAATGGATTTAAATCCAATACATATAAAATCCTAGGCTTGTACAAAATAATAACAAGTAAACAAAATGAAGCTTTTGCTCTAATCCGTCCAAGCTACTGCCTTGGTAGAGACATCTCACCAACACCTGAAAATGGTTTTTCCCATATAGGGTGAGCCAAAACCTAGTAGAAATAATCAAACACAATTTATAAATCTTAACAAGGATATAAGGTTTTATGCATATACAATGCTCATGACTGAAACATTTTATTTCTCTTTCCAAAACCATGCAAGTCTGGTTTATATCACAATTCATCATTTACTTCCTTTACATTAGAGAATAGGGCCATGAATCATAACTTTGGGAATCTCAAAATACACCATTTCATGGATATTTCATCAATGAGAAACCGTCAAACGGCACCTATGTAAACGTAGTCTATACAAGCACTACTATTGCCATTTTGCGGATATTTCGTCCGCGGAAATCGGCACCGTTGTCTACACGCATTTTTCGAGACTTTTACCCTGGACACGCAGGCCAACTTGATTCAATAGAATACATCCCAGATTCACCAATTTTTCTCTAATTACTTTATATATATACAATGTATCAAAATGTGATAATATTCAATGCAAATGAATAAGAAATTAGTTTCAATTCACCTAATCCTCATGTAATTTCTATAACAATCATAGCTATTCTCCATCGATAGCCCAAAATAGATATTTCTAAACAGATATAAAATCTCCAATACAGATAAATTGTTCAAATTTCAAGATATGAGTGATAATACATTTTCAACTCCACCATCCTTATCAATATCCATCTAATTTCACATTTCCAACATCAATTCTATTTATTTATACAAAATAAATATTTGAGACATTTAGGGCAAAACTCCTGTTTTTTTCCAAAATGCATTCCACGTATCAAAATCAATAATTTTATCATAACTCAATCTCATTTCTAATCCCACAACCATTTTCAATACAACCATTTGAAAATCCCTCTTTTGATTTTAAACCAAAACCCTAGGTTTGTTCAAAATCCTCCAAAATCATAAGATTTGTTTTATAAAAACAAATAGTTAAGTCAAAACTCATAAAAAAGTGTAGAGGATCCCTACCTCAAAGCTAGAAGACGAGATGAACACTGGTGAAACTCGGATGAAGTCAAACCCAACTCTATTCGAATGAAAATGAAGCTCTAGGTGAGCTCTATCTTTTTTAACAAAGGAAATAGGGTGGAGAGATGTGTAGATCTTGGTGTATTTGTAGAGAGAGTGTGAGTTTTAGAGAGAAAGGGTCTCAACTTAGGGTTTTGAAATATTTTAGAGAGAGAGAGAGAGATGAAAAAGTGATATAAAATGGCCTGTTTATGAACTGATAAACGCACAATTCGCTCGAGCGACCAGACATAATAAGTTGTTCCGTTTGAGAGCAGAATACATACTCCTAGTAGTTTTGTAGGTAGAAGTCGTCACTCGAGCGCAGGAAGTTTCGCTCAATTGAAGAATATAAACTCCTAGTGTTTTTGTAGACCTGCAAAAGTACTGGAGTTTCAAAAAGATTGCTCGAGCACAAGAAGTGTCGCTCGAGCGCAAGAAGTGTTGCTCGAGCGAAGGAACAAAAATCTGGGCAACACAGGTTTGAAAAACAAGCCACCAACTTGTTCCAAACATAATCAACACAACCTAATAGCCAAATTCAAGGAGGGAAAAGAGGAGTAAGACATGAACACAATACAAAACAATGAAATCCGAATCCAGATTATCAAATGGGTCGGGTCTTAAACTAGAATCGCTATAGGAATCCTATTCCTGGTCGAATGCTAGTGTCCACAGTTTTACATAGTTTACCTGATTCTTGGGAGCCTATTGTTGTTGCTCTTAATTTGTCTTCTACTCTTGTGACCATGAAAAATTTACCTATCTTATTAGGAGTAGAGATTGAAAAAAGAGCCAAAAAGAAAATCACTAAATCTGTTTTAACTATTACCTCTACTAGTCCATCTGAGCCACCACAATTTGAAAAGAAAAAATTCTCTACTTTTTCCTCAGAAACTTCAAATTTTGGAAAGAAAATTTTTTCTAAGAATTTTAAAGGAAAGGGTAAAAAGTTTAAAACTAATGGTAATAATAATAGTGACTATATCAAACGGAACAAAGTAGTCTATTTTAATTGTAGAAACCCTGGACATCATCACGTTGATTGTCGTGTGAATAAAAATAAGAAGAAACCTTATCTAGAAGCTCCAAATAAGAATAAAAATACTCCGTTTATTTTTTTTTAAGATAAATATAATGAAATAATATGAACGAAATTATTGAACCAATCTGTTTTATTTATTTATTATATGTGTGTAATTGATCTAATACATTAAGACTTACAAATATCAATATAATTATTGATATTTAATTAATTTAACTTTTTTTAGATGCATGATAAAAACCAACTGTACAAAATTATTAACAACTTACACCAATAAGATGCAATGAGAATTTTGAAATAAAATAAAAAATGAAATATAAAAATAACATGAAAATAAAAATAAAATTTTAAGACGAAGAATTCTATTGGAAAAATATCAAATAAGTGGGACAATAAATAAAAAAAAATTATTAGAATTTTTTGTGTTACAATTCTAACGTAATGAGGTATTGCATCATGTACATGAAAAATTTACACCATATGCAGTAAAATTATACCATTATAAAAGTATAATTTTTTTTAACTGTTCCACTGATTCAATATTTCCCAATTCTATTCCTACAAGTTGACACCAAAATCCAAGACAAACCAGCAGAGAGAGAGACATCCTTATTCCCCACTCTGAAATTCCATTAAATTTAAAACCTTCGAAAGCAACAGTGAAACAGACATTTCAAGCCCCCCGTGTGCATCTCTGACTGTGTTAAAACTCAACCCATTAAACCCGAGTTGTTTGAAACAAACCACTGAAAAAGCAAGTAATAACGAATGTCTCTCTCTCCATTTAAACTCCTATTGGAATTCGGAATGTGTATAATGGGAATACACATTTGATGGGTCAGTTCAAATAAACAGCACTGAGAAACTGTTGTGAATAAGCCTGATTGTACCGTCCAAGCTAGGAGGTAGAAGCAAGATTGCTGGAAAGTTCATGAAAAATCTAAAAATCCGCTAGATAGTGGTTTGTGATTATCAACACTGCTACCTACACCCACTGGGGGTCGACCCCCAGTGAGGTGGCGCAGTGCAATTGGCCCGTTTTCTGTTTTTTTTTTTTTTTTTTTTCTTCCAATCCCACAGTGCCACGTGGCACTGGGGGGTGATGGGGGTGCCCAATCACTGGGTGTATGCTGCATTTTCCTTGTGATTATATATCAATTTTAAGCAATAAAACAATCCCAATCAAACAATCAAGACAAATCGACATAATGATTTTAACATGGAAAAACCACAATTAGAACACCTCCAATTGTGATAAAAAAAACCACGGGCAACAGCCACAAAACAATCCACTAAGAAGATGTAAAGGAATTACACAGGTATACTCTCAATTACTTAGCGAATCCGCGTCCGAATTGAACCAACCCCTATGTGCCTCTTCCAACCCTGTCTTCACCTCGGAATTGTCTTGACAATGAGCCACTCCAGAATCTACCAAAGCTTCAGGCTCGAATTCTTCAGAATCCACCGAAGAACAACTCTCTCTTTTGTATATAATGAACAAACAAACCTTTGATGTATTCTCCTTAACCCATGAGTTGAATACTCAATTAAACATCAAAGAAAAACTAGCAAAATATCCCCAGATATAAGCCTTAATATCCAAAAAGAAGATTTGGAGAAGTAATCCTAGATTTGGAGCAACTTGCGAATTTATAGAATCTGAAATCCCGGGATCCACTCGAGCGTGGGAATTGACGCTCGAGCGGGGACACTATATGAAGTGTTCTGCACTAGGGTGTACGCTCAAGCGGGGAAATGGACGCTTGAGCAGGGACACTATATGCCATGTCCGAACCAGGATGTACGCTCGAGCGGGGATTTCGACGCTCAAGCGTGAAAACACAGATCACAGTATTTTTGCAGACTCATCAAACTTCTAGAACTCAGCATTCTCTGCTCGAGCGGGAAAAACGGACGCTCGAGCGGACAGGCAACTTTGAATACATTTTTGCATTTTGCTTCGGCCGCGAGCTGACCGGGAAGCTCGACCCCTGTCATAATCAGCGAAGTGACAATCTTGAAGAATAAACATCACAAAACTTCTCTGTAAGGCACAATTCAGGTTGGATTCGCATCTAAACACTCATAACCTTACTGAGATAAAAAGTGCGAAAACAAATACAACTTAAAGGAGTTTTGTCAAACGGGATTGCCAAGAATAAAAACCTAACAGTTCAAATAAACAAGATTGTTGATCTGGTAGTTTTTTTTCTTGTCCACATTCAAATTTTGAATAAATTTTCCAAATCATTATTACAAATCTTGAAGTAAAAAATCCGAGGGAGTAATTTCACCAAATCTAGACAAAAATATTACAAATAATTGTGGATGGTAAGGCAATTATACAGATGTCTTGTTAAACTCCGTAAGCATTTGTGCATTTATACACACACACATATATAGACAAACTGATCAATGTACTCAACTATAATATGTGTATTCAAATTCACTTTGTTGGGCTGTCCAAACAAAACTAGCTATGCGTTTGTCTTTCGAAGAGGGTCAAAAAAATCAAGCTAGCAATGCCGGACTGGTGGTTGACTTGGTGCCGAGCTAGATATGGCTTAATCGTTTGAGTTACACGTCATATGAAATGTCAAACAACTAATAAGGTGTGAAAATGTATGAAGTGTCAGACAACTAATACGATGTGAAAATGTTCTATCATATGAGATAATGGGAAACCTCACAAATATTCCGTATAACGGAATAATGGTTCCTTGTATTTGGTTGGAAGATTTCATGAAGGAAAGGGAAATAGAAAGAAAATGAAAATGAATTGATACGGTTTGAATTTCAAGCTATATTTGATTGAGTTGGAGAATGGAGAAATAAAAGAGTCTAACGCTGTATTTGGTTAGAAGACTTGAGAAATGATTTGGAAAGAGAAAGGGAAAAAGTAAGTGAAATGTGAATATTTGATTGAGTTGGAGAATGGAGAAATAAAAGAACCTAACACGTATTTGGTTGGGAGATTTGAGAAAGAATTTGGAAAGAGAAAGGGAAAAGATAGGCGAAATGTGAGATAAAATATACCTATATTTTATCTAATTTTACACACATTTTCCTTTCTTTTCTAAATTTCTTCACAAATCTCCTAACCAAATATAGCGTAAGTGAACCCAAAAGATAAAAAGTGTTAGTACATTTCCCTCTCACTTTTCTTTTCTTATATGTTTTCTATTATAACCAAGCAAAAAGTGGGATTGCATTTTCTTTTCCTTTTCCATTTCTCTGATCAAATTTTCCAACTAAATACAGCCTAAAGGGATAATCATGACTCAACTGGAGGCATGTTAGGTAGTTATCCTTGGGTGATTCTTGGAGAACAAGGAGAGAAAACTCACCTCATCCTCTATGGATGGATCATAGTTCTAAATATCGGCCGGTACGTATCGTACCGGCCAGTTTGTATTGGAAAATTGGAGTGCCGATTCTGATATGGGCCGGTATACCGGTGAGAATGAAATTCAAAGCCGTAACGGCCAATTCCCGGTACGTTACGGCCTGAATCCGATACATGAGCGATACAATTCCGATACACGTTTGCCATCACCGATACGGGTGAAATTGGAGCAGAGAACCTCCTGCAAAAACAAAAATAATCATTCGATACATATGACAATGGAGCAGAGCACCTGCAAATAGAGAACCTCCTGCAAAAGCTTGGCTCCATAGATCTAAGCTTCTTTCTTTGGATTGTGTGGTGGAGTTCACTTCAATCTTCAACTTGAGGAGACAACAACCTTTAAACAAAAACCTTGAATCGGACCAAACCCAAATCCTCAATCAAACCCAAATCCATCTCCCAGTGGCATCAATCTTGTAAAGTGTTGCAGGGAGAAGCATTTAATCGAACCCAAACCCATCTCCCAATGGCATAGCTTTCAAGCTTCTTCAAAAAAAGTTTGTCGTCATGCTCTGTTTTCTTCTTGTTGTTGTTCTGTTTATATATATATATATATATTTTGTTTCGTAGTTGCTACTTAAGCCATTGTTTTGCATTTTGTGATTATATTATGGTATGTGATGGGCGATATATATATATATATTTATAATTGTTCAAATATTAATATATATATATATATATATTTATTTTTTTCTCTGCAATGTACCTGTAGAATATGTTTCATATTGATTTCACTTCTTCATTCCTTTAAGTTGATTTATTAGACTAAGTATGTTTCATATTTGTTCATAGACTTATTAAAACCAATAAATTAAGACTTGAGACTAAGTAAAAAAAAATTTCCACATCAAATTTTTTTTTTTAAAAAGTTTAACATATATGCCAAATAAAAGCTTGACACTAAAATAAAATACATATCATTTAGTTGAAAATAAATCAAAAGTGCCTCTGCATATCAAAATTTTGATTAAAATGTGATAAATTAAGGCTAAAAGAGTAAAAAAAAAAAAAAAACATAAAATTTCAGTTTTAAAGGGATTACTAATGATTTTTGAAATTGCACGGCCGCGACACTCCGCTTTCCGATACGTACCCGTCAATATTACCCGATACCGATACTCCGGCGATCGATACCGTTACGTTACCCGATACCTCGATTTAGAACTATGAGATGGACACGCACTTCTAACTCCTCTGTACATGTCCTTGGTCTTCCTATCATTAACTAGCAACGGAGGATCTTCACTAACCAAACATCTTGCTGGAAACGTTAACAGTATGTTCTAGTGTGCAAGGAACAGAATTCCAGGAAGGCTTCGTGAGATTGTGAAGCTTCGTTTTCGTTTCCAATGGAATCAAATAATTCATAATTGATTAAAAAATTATACCCAGTTGATGGACCAAGCATAAATACAGATCCACAAGCCAAGTTAACAGAGTATCGAAACCAACCACAGCACTAAACAAAAAACTAAAAACAAAAAACAGGAGAAATCTACCAAGTGTTACTAGCATATATAAACTAAAATCTACACTAGGCAATGTAATAATGCAAGAGTTTTAGGGCACAAAAAATAGAGTGATATGTCAACAGTCATGAAGGATTTTTTTTTTGGGGTCAAGTGAATCCATTGAGCAGACTGATAAACCATACAACAACAACAACAACAACAACAACAAGGGGCGTTAGGCATACCTGCCGCAGCAAAACAAACTCACCACAAGCTTGGAAAGATTTCAAAATACTAGTAGATACTATGGTCCACAGAACTAAGGTGTACCATAACCCAAGAACCAATACTGATCACATTCCTTAGATTCGGGTCAATCATATGTCAATGGTACACTAGATATTCTACCCATTATTCGCAAATAAAAAAAAAAAGCACAACAATGCAAGTCCAAATACATAAAATTTTCCAACACAGACTAACAAACAAACAATGCCAGATTTGTGGCTTTTCTTTCTCTCCCCTAATTAGGTGAGAAACCATACACAGTCATTCCTCCGTCAACAGAAATAATCTGACCAGTGATGTAAGATGAAGTAGGCATACAAAGGAATGCCACCAAGGATGATATTTCATTTGGCTCTCCAGGGCGTCCAAGAGGAGTCCTAGATCTTACCTTATCCAGGAACTCTTGCTTGTCCATCAACTGCAAAAGGAATAGAAATTTCAGGAACTGGTAATTAGTGTTTACTGTCATCAGTGGTGAAAACTTTTTTTTAATTTTAATTTTTTTTATAATTTTAATTAATTTATTATTTTTTTCTTTAAAGTCATCTCACACTACAAAAAAAAACACCTTTGGCGACTAAATTTTTAGTCGCCAAAGGTCGAATTTTAGTCGCCAAATGTCAGAAATCCACTTTCCCCGACTAAAAGTTTTAGTCGCCCATTTTGTCGCCAACACATGGTCGCGGATGCTTTTCGCGACTAAAAATCTGTTAGTCGCGAAAGGTCAGCTCTTCAGCGACTAAACCATTAGTCGCCAATAGTCAAATTCAGTTTTTGGAATTTAACCTTTGGCGACTAAACAATTTGTCGCCAATAATTAATTATTTATTTTATTATTTTAACCTTTGGCGACTAAAGATTTTGGTCGCCGAAAGTCTTTGAAAAAAAAATTTTTTTTTGCTCCGCGCGGTGCCTACCAAGTTTCGAACCTATGACCATCCACTTCCTATGTTTGTTAACCTTCAGCAACACTCTTTTCACTACACTCTCATGCGATTATTATTGCAACAAATATTATTTATATACTAAATTTTCCGGTTGTAGTACAAACTCTACATATAAATAATTATTTTTATTTAATGTTATTTAATGTATTTAATAAAGTATTTACTAAAAAAAAATCTGAGAGGACTTTTGGCGACTAAATATGAATTTTAGTCGCCATTTATATGCTTTTTGGCTACCAAATTCTGTTTTGTCGCTAAAAACGTGAGTTTCCGCCCAGAATAACTACAATCGGCGACTAAACTCTTTTTTTGTCGCCAAAAGCTCGAGTTTTGCCGACTAAAATCATTTTTAGTCGCCAATTGTCCAGGTTTTAGCTACTAAAATTGTGTTTGTCGGTATAACACCTCTATTCGGCGACTAAAGGTTTTTTTAGTCGCGAAAACCTATAGATTTGGCGACTAAATGGTTTTTGTCGCCAAAAACCGTGCCTTTTAGCTACTACAATTTTTTCAGTCGCTAAAACTACTACATTCGGCAACTAAACCCACTTTTAGTCGCTAAAAGGTCTATATTCGGCGACTAAAGTAGTTTAGTCGGCAAAAGTTCTCAGCTTTGGCGACTAAACTGATTTTAGTCGCCATTTCCACTACTTTCAGCGACGAAAACCGTTTTTTTAGTCGCCAATTGTGCATTTTCTTGTAGTGTCACTAGAGCTTAAATAATGTGTAGTGTACAATTTAACCAACATAATTGCTTTCAGCACAATCCACATGATTCAGAAGTGGCTTATGATTAACTGAGGTACATGTAATACGGTAGTTAAATTTTTAGCTAAATCAACTCGATTTAAAAGAAGTCTATGATTCACTTGGCTAATATATAATGTCCAGTTTTTTTAGCAGCAACATTGTCAATGTTGATTGAGTTTTTAGCAATAATCTCTCTCATTTAGCAAACAGCAAAGAGGTTGAGTCATCAATCATTTGCATTCAAGCTAGCAGTGACCCATGCTGTGCACGGATCTTATATATAAGTGAGTAATTTTATTTAAAGATTTTCACTTTCATATTTTTTTAAACAAATTTCCACTTTTATGTTGGAAGCCATAAAAAAATAATTGAGTAAGAGACTTGGCTTATAAAAATCTGTCCAAAACTTTTTATTCTATTGATTAAGTAATTAAGAAAGATGAAAAGTAATATCAAAATAGGGGTACTTATTCTATTGATTAAGTAATTAAGAAAAATGAAAAGTAAAAAAATTTCACAAACAATTCAAATATGTCAACACAACATAATGCATCTCAACTCCTTAGGAAAGATCATGTTCTACAAAATAATATCAAAATAGGGGGTTTTTTTTTTTTTTTTTTTTTTTTTGGGGGGGGGGGGGGGGGTTGGTTGTGGTGATGTTTAAGAAACCTACCTCACACAATTCAAACATCTGATATCGTATACCCAAGAAACCTATACTATTATATAAAGCACACAACTCATAATAAATTGTCACAATTTTTGTATACATAAAAATATTCCTATGTAAAATAATGGGGGCACTTTTTCATAAATCCCTTTTCATTTTACTTATGTTCCATTAGTCCATATTATTTTTTTTATGTTCCAATAAGTCCTATGAGTGACATAGTTACCAAAATACTCCTAATAATATTAATATTTACAGTGTGAATGTTCCGTGATGTGAATGCTCACATTGTCAACACGTGAACATTCATAATATGAGCATTCACATTATCAATGTGAATGGTTAACATGTCAATGTGAATATTCACATTATAAAATATGAATGTTCATATTACCAAATTGCTAACCATTTAAAAAAATATTTTATAAGGGTAGAAATGTCCATAAAATATGTTAAATATGATAATTATGATTTAGTAGATCAAATGTCTAAATAATAGGACTTATTAGAATATAAGAATATCTTATGAACTAATTAGAATACAAACACTTGAAAAATAATTTTTTAAATAAATTTCCCTATAATAAATTGCCGTGATTATTAAATTTTAATTGCTTCAAATAATTACCATAATTATTTTACCATACACATGGAGACATGCATGTGAAAAGGAGAGAGTTGTGAATTTCTATAAGAGCTGAAGATAAAGTGAATAGCCATGTGATTTTTTTAATTTGAAGTATATCTCTTTGTTATGTCTTGTTAAAAAGGTGTCTTTTTTTTTTTTTTTTTTTTCAATATATATTTTAAAATAATTATAAATTAGAAAAAAAGATAAGGTAACACTTTGCATTTAAGATGGTAGGTGGATCGTTGGGAGAGACTTATGGATCGAATTGAGGATCATAAGATTCTACTTTTAATGTAAAATAAAATGAGAAATTATCTGTAAAGATAATGTATCTTAAATAATTTTAAAATATTAAAGAAAAATAATAAATATGATATAATGCATATTTATGTTAACACAAATTAGAAAAGATGTTTGGTGAAAGAGTTACAATTAAATTTCTTATATAAATATACACATTAACATACATATATAAGAATTTTTTTTAGTAGGATCGGGATTGTCGTAAAATTGGGATCATAATATGATTCTACAAGATTTTATGACTACGATTGTAGTCACTTTAAATTCTACAATCTAAATAGGATTCTGATAACCATGATGAGATGTTAATAATTGAGATTTTGAGACATCTGTGAACACACCACATTCTTATAGTATGTAACTATGAAGCACGGATACGGACACGAACACGCAAAAATGCAAATTTTCAAAAAATAGGGGACACGACACGCTGGGGACCCGTTCAATATATATAATTAATTTTATTTATTATATATCATAAAATTATTAAAAAAAATCATTAAAAGGTAATAAAATATACAAAATAACACTATTAAAATTATAAAAAATAAACATTTAATTGATTTAACATCATATATATCATTCACAAATAACATAAAATTGCATTCCATCAATACATAACATATCATTAGAACTACCACCCGTAGCCATTGTTTCAGAATTAAAAATTGGTTCCTATAATAAAATTAATAAACATACATTATTAAAATTATATACTCAAATAATAGAAAAGAAAAAATTAAATCAAAATATAAATGAAAAAATAAAAGAAAAGAAAAATAAAATAAAATCAGAATAAAACAAAAAATAAATAAAAGAAAAAATAAAATCAGAGAAAATAAAATAAAGAAAAAATAAAATGAAATCAGAGGCTGAAAGAGAGAGAGACATCGATTGAGGAAAGAAGACAGAGGCTGAGAGAGAGATAGAGAGAAAGCGGCTGACGATCAACGAGAGACGAAGAAGAATGAAGATCGAAGATCGAAGAAGAAGAAGAATGAAGATCGAAGAAGAATAGCAGCGTGTACCTTAATGACGAAGGGCGAGAGATGACTGACGACCGACGAGAGACGACCGACGAGGAGTGACGACCGACAAGAAGAGAAGACGGACGACAAATCGATCAGGTCCTCTCTTTTCCTCTCTTTCTCACCCTTTCTCTGCTGGTTCTGTTCTAATCGAAGTAGATTAGGGCTGATCTGTTTTTACTTATTTACAAATCGACCCCAAAATTTTTTTGTAAATTGTGAAATTACCCCTCAACGTGTCCCGAAAGTGTCTATAACGTGTCCGGAACATGTCCGGATGTGAAAAAATTAAAAAAAAAAAAAAAGACACTCTCTGCTGCGTGTTGGACACGTGTCCACCGCATGTCCGACGCGTGTCCGTGCTTGACACTGGTACGGAGCCCTCGGAGAGGTGTCCGTGCTTCATAGGTATGTAAGATACCAGAATCATAAAGATAAAAGCCTGTCCTTGGCAATATGCTTTCATTCAATGAATTAAATTATATTGAAATGATAGAGCTTTAATTCCTCCAACACCATAAAGATGGTTAACCACGTAATAATGCCTAAATTCGGGGTACAAGCCTAGCTATGACCAAACACAGAATACAACACCCAAGAAAGATTCAGGTTGCTAAGCATTGTATAAAGAATAAAGTTATACATACCAATTGATATATCAATTAGTTTATTAACAAATACTATGGTATAGTTTTATTGGCTTTGAATCTTTATAATTTGTATAATGGGTGGAATCCATAATTTTGAAATTACAATACTCTAACATGTGTTAGTACACTAATTAGTATACCAATTGATGTGTGTAACACTAGTATTGTATTAAACTAGAAACATAAGTGGTATGTCATTATTGTAAAACAATAACCAGCATGATATATTAATTAAATGGGCAAAGCAAGTCTACTTATTAGGGGTGTTAGTTCACCGGGTATATTTTCTAAAGCATCTGCCGAGTAAATACTCTAGACGAAAATTGTCCAAAAGAAAAGTTTTTAGATTCTAAAATAATCATAAGCCAGAGAGAAGAATATTACGTGTTGTAAGAGTGGGGTTCTGATACAAAAGGGGGTAACACAATTACTTCGGATGTTATCTTTTGCCCACTCACAAGCCAAATTTTTTGTAAGTTGATTCATTGCACCTGCGAACAGCAAATACGACCCCAAAAGCATTAACTTCGCAACATCAACTTCCACAGCATGCTAATGTGACAGCAAATACCGTATATTGATGGTAGAATCATAACACATATGACCCCTAAACTATACCCTTCTTTTAGAGTGGTCCCTAAACTTTATTTTGTCTCAATAAGCCCCTCAATTCCTTAAATATCTCAAATTTCATCCTTTTTTTTTTTTGGATTTTTGATGTTAATTGATGATGTGACATCGGTATTCAAGGAAATTGAATTCGGTGACAGATTATTTCACGGGAAATTTGGAAGCTGCATTTTGGTGGAAAAACATTTCCTTTTGAGACTCGTTTGTTTTGCTAGAAATTATTTTACAGATAAAAAGATTTTTCCATATATTACTTACAAATTTTTTAAATGGAGAAAATATTTGTTTTTGAAAAATGTTTCTTATATTTTGTTCAAACCAAGCACCAGAAGGATGAGATTGATGCCATTAACGTCCAAGTCCAAATGAAGACAAACGGAAACAAACCATTGAAGCCATTTAAAAAGTGAAAGCACTAAATTGAGACAAAATGAAGTTCAGGGACCACAATAAAAAAAGGAGACATACTTTACGGGCCATATGAATCATTAACTCTTGATTGTAACTTACCTTTGCTAGCTCCATAAACGGATCCAGAACCGGTGTGCACCAAACCAGCAACAGAGGAAATAAACACAATGCTTCCAACTCCAGAAGCTTTTAGAAGAGGATATGCAAGTTGGCAGAGATGGAAAGCGGACTCAAGATTGGTAGCCATAAGCATTGAGTATTCTTCAGCACTATACTCCATAGTAGGCTTCCAGAGGGTTGTGCCAACATTGTTTATCTAATGCCAGGAGATAATATAATTGTCAGGAGATAATATAATTGTAGAGTAAGTTTCTCAAGGGTCCAATTAACAAGAGAAGCTATTTAAGAGATGCTCAGCATATAAAATATTTAGGGATTGTTTGGGATGTTCTAAATAAGTGTACTTTTTGATTTTTTTATGAAATATGAGTTGAGTTTGAAATGATGTAATAGAGAGGTGATGTAATTTAAATAAAATAATGTGACTTAAATAAAATAATAACTTTTTAACTTTTTAACATTTTTAAAAAATGACAAACAAGACCTTATATTCAGCATCCCAACATTCTTTGTCTAGATCTAGAGGATCATGCAAAGAAAGCCTCTAACCGCACAAAAAGGTGTCTTAAATTGACACATTCTGATTTGTGTAACAGTGAATGAAAAGACAGGTATTTATTACCACATGGAAAATGCCCCCCACCACCCGTTTTTTTATTGGTCCATATTTTTTTTTTTTTGGTCTTCCACTTGCAGCCCCCAAGTGGAGGTGGGAGTGCTGGGATCCCCAACATTGTTGAATTTTTTTAGTGTGAAGTTGAAAGAAACAATGCATGGTAGCGAATACAAAGAATGAATTTGTTCACCTTAAATGTAAATCCTAAATTTTATATAGCATATTTTGCTTATTTAATTAATTATCCTAATAAAAATTTTCCAAAAGTCCAACAATAACAAAGGGATAAACCACATCTTAATTACTAGAATAAATATGCCAACAAAAATTTCGAATGCGGAAAAAAATAGAAAGATTTACAATATAAAAAATTAATATATTATTTAAATTAATAATTACATATAAAAGTAGCACATTTTGGATTTCACCTAATCCCCGAAGAGTATTGGGTCACCCACACATAGCTTAACTTAGAATACTTGATTGGACTGTCATGTTCTGGGTAATTTTATTTACACACCATACTTTATCTCAATACGTATCATTTATACTGTTCGTATATCAACTTGTGAACAAGGAACAATTGTTCTTATATTTTTTGAACAAAAAGTAATTCTTCGGACATTTTTTGAACAAAAACTAATTGTTCGAATAAAAATCATGTTCAATAATTGATATCCGAACAATTGCAAGAGGCAACATATAATTTTATATATATATTTTTTTGATAAATAATAAAACTTTATTGAAAAAGTATTAAGATGATGCAAAGAATACAAGAAAACTATAAAAGCAAACTAAACACACCTAACCAATTACATCATCCAAAAAATCCTAGAATGCAAACAAATTCGGATCAACTCTAGTCTCCAACCAACTAAACAAAGTAACTAAAAACCAATTCTCCGACCATGACATATAATGATAAATCTCTTGAAAAATTCGCCTATTTCTCTCCAACCAAACGAACCACATCAAACAGAACGGCACCAATGACCACGCCCGTCGTTGGTGCCACCCACCCAACCTAAGCTCCTCTCCAACTCTACAGCATTTCCAAAACCCCCTTTAACTGTACCCAAATAATCCCAAACAAAGAACAAATCAATCCCCCAAAGACACGAAGTAACGGAATAATGAAGAAATAAATGATCAACCGACTCCGCATCAGCACAACACATACAACACCATAAAACCTGAGTACAAGAAATTTGTAAGAGTATTTGGAAAACAAGTAAAGATGGTGAGAGAGAGTGCGAGAATGAGTGACTTGCGATCACCCAACGGTAATGGAGGTTGGATTCCTGTTGTGAAGCAGCGGCAAGGAGGTGGAGCTTGGGGTAAAGAAGTAAAGCACGGCCTACACACAATATTTGTGGACAACCTTCCTAGTTCAATGGATGCTAAATCCCTGTTCAAGTTGTTCACCAAGTTTGGCATAGTGAGAGATGTTTTTATCTCCTTCAAAAGAAGAAGAGTGTCAAACTCAAGATTTGGTTTTGTGAGATTCGACTGTCCTATAGCATCAGACATTGCTATTCAGAAGGCAAATGGTCTTTTGGTGGATGATAAGGTTCTTGCAGTCAACATTGCTTCTTATGATAGGAGTAACAGGGATGTGCAAAGCAGGAGGCGGGCCCGGAACAGCAGAGGTGCATTTGAAACAACCACAAGTAGGGGTCAAATACCATTTGTTGGCCCTAGATCGTTTGCAGAGGTACTAAAAGGAGGCAAACTCACTGGAAAAGCTTGCATGACCATCAAAGTCAATGAAGATGGCCATGGGTGGCTCTATGACAGTGTCATAATCAGACTTAATATGGATTATTCTGCTAATAGTATCAAAGAGGCCCTTAAGGAGAATGGGATATCGCAAGCTGTGATCAGAAAGGAGGGAGGTCGTGATGTAGTCGTGACTTTTAAATCCCATGCGGAGCTGCAATCTAACATCCACAACGTTAAGGAATGGTTTAAAGACTGGAGTTAGTTTGTATTAGAATGGCAGCTAGGAGTCCAAATTTATCAGGAGAGATGTATGTGGTTAAGGTGTTATCGCATACCCCTTAACCTCTGGAATAGGAGCACACTAAACAACATCGGAAGCTTGTGGGGGTCAGTTCTTAGCTTAGAGGGTGATATCAATCAACCTAAGTCCTTCTCCTACACCAGAATCAAAGTGGTTACATCTTGCATGGAGCTCATCTCTTCAATAATAAATTTGGAGTGCAAGGGTATATTCCATCATATCCTTGTGTATGAGGATCATTTGGACAACCCAGTTTAGTCTTCTAGCAACTCACACACTGAGCACGACGACTGCAACTCCATTGTAGGAGTGGGGGCAATTAATTTTCCACAGAAGTTTGGCATGGAGAAGGTTGATGATGCTGCAGTGGCACATGGGTATGATCACTCAGGTGATAGGAGGCTCACACAGTGCAACAGTGGTGAGAAAGAGGATACAGTGGTTGAAGAGACCTGCTGTGATAGGCAACTAGGTGAGAACATAGTTGGTGCGGTGGTTGTTGGTTCTAATGAGGTAGCACTCAAGAAGGGACTTAATCAGTGCTAGAGTGGAGAGTTGGTGGACACAGCGGTTGAGGAGACTTTGTGTGATGGGAGGCTCAGCCATACCAGTGCAGTAGGAGTGAAGGTGGCAATGATGGAGGAGCTAGCACCCTACCCAAAAAGCTTCGTTGACCCACTGAGGAGTGCTGAGGAAGTTTTATCTTCTAGCTTTATCAAAAGTCTATATGGATCAAAAGAAGATCTTGGGCCTGACATTTCTCTTGAGGTGGATCTAGCCCAACCACATGGTATGCAAAGAATTCAAGGCCTAACTATTTTTAAGCCACTTGAACCCCCTGTTACTAGGCCTAGTAGTTGTCAAGTTCCATCCTCAGGCCCATATGTTATTGCTGGCCCATCTACATTGGGCATTCAGGGGCTTCAGGATCAAAGCCTTGATAGATCATCTTCCTTCACCCTTAATCCCTTTCGAAAGGCCAAGAAATCTGGGAAGAAGAAGGCTCATGTGGAGGGCTTCTCCCGTTTTGCTAGGCTTTATGGTCAGAAAGCTGCAACCATTAGTAAACATTCATCCAGGTCTATTATCCTCAAACCCGTTGCCGCTGCCCTTGTTTAATCAGATCTGTCCGAGGGAGACTCAAGCTCAAATAGCTTCCTCCTCAAAGAAGCTAAAGCAACCATTAAGTTGGGGGAGCAGCTTGGTATTAATTTTAAGGGTAAAGAAGTTGTTATGTTGGACAAAATTATCGATCTTGAGCTGAATGATAAAGAGAGAATCAATAAAGTGGGCTCGGCAAAGCTATGATTGCAGTGTTTGGGGGCCTCACAGTGTATCAACTGGTCTCTATGAAGTTACTCACTTGGAATGTCAGAGGCATTGGTAAGCCTGAAAAGAGGGGCAAAATCAAACGTCTTCTGAGAGATAGACATATTGATGTTGCTTTCATTCAAGAAACTAAGAAAGTAGTGGTTTCAGAGTTTGTTGCTCGTGGGCTTTGGGGAAATAGGAAAATGGAGTTTATGTCTGTAGACCCTATTGGTACTACAAGAGGGCTCCTCTGCATTTGGGATTCAAATGTTTTCCAACTAATTGGGAGCTGCTGCAACAGGAGGTTCATTATTCTCTTAGGAACACTCTACAACTCTTTTGATTGTGTTATTCTAAATGTATATGCACCTAATGATGTTAGTAGCCGATCCACTCTTTGGAATTCCATTATTAAGCTCAAGGACTCCTTCCCTAGCCCTTGGTACTTGGGTGGTGATCTTAATGAAATAAGGCACATAGGAGAGAGAGTTGGATGTGTCAAAAGAGATAGGGGAATGCGCCATCTTAATGAGTTTATAGACAAATGCGAATTGAGTGACCTGTCTATTCTTGGATGGTCATACACACACTTGGTGTAACACTCAAGAGGCCCAAAAATGGAGTAGAATTAACAAAATCATGCTCAGCCCAGAATGGTTGGTCCACTTCAAAATGAAGCTCTGGGGCTTACCTAGGTTAATATCAGATCATTGCCCTCTATTGATGATGGAAGATGAAAGAGATTGGGGCCCTAAGCCCTTCAGGTTTATTAATGCTAGGACCTTGCATCCCAATTTCTCTCATTTTTTCATTTCTTGCTAGGAGAATTCGACTGTTACTGGTTGGGCAGGCTTCATAATCCAGCAAAAATTCAAGCACCTTAAGATGGAGTTAAAGGTTTGGAATACTGAAGTGTTTGGTAATATTACCACTAAACTCTAGGCAACAGAGGAGGAATTGCATGCCTTAGACAGAATTGTAGAGGAAAGAGTACTGCTTCAATCAGAAATGGCTTGAAGAAGAGAAGTAAGATATGAAGTATGGAAACTCTATAGAAGGGTGGAGTGGTTATGGCATCAACAATCCAGAATGAACTAGTCTCTGCAGGGGACAAAAATACTAGATTCTTTTATGCTGTTGCAAGTACCAGACATAATAGGAACATGATAAATTCCATCTCAGTAAATGGTGTGTCTTTAGAGGAACCTAGTAAAGTTAAACATGAGGTGTTCCTTCGTTTCAAGAAACACTTCAAGGAATGCTGGGTTAATAGGCCCATGTTGGGAGGGGAATTCAGATTAATTGAGGACACTATCTCCCACCATCTTGTATCAGATTTCACTGAAGCAGAGGTATGGGTTGCCATTAAAGAGAGTAATAGCAACAAGGCTCCTGGCCCAGATGGGTTTAACCTCCTATGCTATCAGAAGTTTTGGAGAATAATGAAACAAGTGATCATGCAATTCTTCCAAGATTTTCATAACCACAGCAGTCTTACCTATGGAATCAACAGCTCCTTCATTACACTTATCCCCAAGACTTCTAATCCCATTAATTTGTCCGATCACAGACCTATTAGCCTGGTGGGTTCTATATACAAGATTTTAGCAAAGGTTCTCTCGCACAGAATGTGGTCCGTGATGCCCTCCATTATTGGTGACACTCAGACTGCTTTCATGGGGGGAAGGAATATCCTAGATGGGGTGTTTATTGCTAATGAAGTAGTTGATGGTTGGAAGAAGGCTAAGCAACAAGGGTTGATCATCAAGCTAGATTTTGAGAAAGCTTTCGATTCAGTAAACTTGGAGTTCTTGTTCTCTTTGATGTCCAGCTTTGGATTTGGGGCTAAATAGGTCTCTTGGTTAAAAGCATGCGTGTCTACGGACTACTAGTGGGATTGTTCCCCAAAATTTCCTGAGTGGGTGCTTAAATTTATCACCCTTCTACCAATTGAACAGGGCTGCCACAGATTGTGCGATACACCAACAGAGTCCCCATTCATATAACAAAGATGACCAAATGGTCTTAGAGAAATGGCAATGAGGCAAAACATGGGAAACAGATTCAGGGGCCATTTTGCAAAAAGGACATAAAGAAGAAACATTGCCGCCTAGAATACCAATATTGAGTAGAAACACCGCTGTTTTGATTCTATTTTTCCATGCTAACCATCCAAAGAAGTGAACTTTAGGAGGTAAAATATTGCTCCAAATGAACTTGCTAATGATGAGATGTGGCCTAAGGAGAGAATTGCAAAGAGAATATAGGGAAGACATGGAGAAAACACAAGAACTTGAGGCCGCAGATGACCACACCAGGCTGCCAGCACTGTTAAGGCTCAAGGGAGGGGGGGGGCAGAGGATAACATTATAATCAACCTAACTTCAATGACCTCTTCCCAGGCATACAGGATTCTTCTATAGGGAAAGTTCCAGACTGTAAAGCTGGTTTTCCTGGCATAGAATTGTTGAAAAGAACCATTCTTATCAGTAGACAGGTTGAAGAGAGAGAGAAACTCATCCTTGAGATAGGCAGATCCACACCACTTGTCATGCCAAAATCTGATACGACTACCATGTCCAACCTTGATTTGGCAGTTTTCCAAGAAGAATTGAAACGTATTTGAACTATGAACTCCTATAAAAGTAATGTACTTTCATATCCTAGAGTGCTTGTAGGAGGATTGCACAGGAGGATGCCAACACTGTACCTCAATTTTATACTTGCTGCAAATAACTTTTCTTCATAATGCTGAGATTTGATTTCCAAATTTCCACCACCATTTGAGAAGCAAGCATGCATTAACATCCCTAATCCTTCTGATGCCCAAGCCTCCTTGGACAACACTCTTTGTAACCTCAACCCATTTTACTTAATGAACTTTTCTTTTTAGGCTATCATTACCCCACAAGAAAGCAGCCTTAATCTTTTCAATTTCACGAGCCATATCTTCAGGCATCTTGAATAGGGAAAGATAGTACACAGGGAGACTCGAGAGGACAGACTTGATCAAGGTTAACCTCCAGACAAAGGACAACATTTTCCTCTTCCAGCCTGAAAGTCTAGATCTAATGTTATCAAGCACAGGCTTCCAGGTTGATTTTTTACCCGGGTTGGCTCCTAAAGGCAGCCCCAAAAATTTCAGTGGCAAGCTTAGCTGCTAAGCCTGCTAATCTATTAGTCTTGGTAATTTACTACTAGTTTGCTCTGTTGTGGCTGTAATTTGGTTGTTAATGCTTTTGGTTTTTTGTTTTTCTCTTTTTGTTGGTTTCTCACCAACTAGAGCTTCGAGCTTGAGCTAGCTCCGAGCTCCTCTTTATTGATGTATTCTATCATATTTTGTATGTTTCCATCAATAAAGATTTATTTTGTCGATCAAAAGAATAAAAATAAAATAACACATACAACACCGATTTCCTAACACATGTCCTCGACAAACCATATTATCAATTGTAAGGTTCCGACCTAAAGCAGCCGTCCACTAGAAGAAAACCACCTTAAAAGGAACTTGAGGCACCCAAATACTCCTCCAGGGAAATTCACCCACCACCTCCCCCACCAAATTCCGATAAAAGGATTGAACCGAGAACTAACCTTTAGCACCCACCACATTCCAAACCACGACATCTTCCTCTCTATTTGAAAGCCCAACCCATACAAAAATGTGGACTAACAGGGAACAACATATAATTTTATATATTATTATATGTTATATTTTTTAATATTATAAATTTACTCAATATCAAATTTTTATTCTCATTGAATCCGTAAGCCTTTGGCATGCTATTCTGATGAAAAAATAAAATAAAAAATAAAAAATTGGAACATTGCGTGTCACTAACATGTTCGATTCCTTTAACATGTTCGGTGTGTGTTCATGTCAGACACATGTCAGACACCAATTTATAACTTTCAAAGAGGTGCCCATGCTTCATATCGTGACAATAGCACTAGTAAATGAGAGTTTAAATGTTGTGATAATATGTGGAACTATATGATTTAGTGGGGCATAATGGAAGGTAGTGTTGCAAATAAGTTGAGTCGAGCTGAACTTTGAAGTGCTCTTGGCTCATTCATTTTGGAGCTCAAAAATTAATCAAAATCAAGCTCTACTTGTTTCAGGTCATAGCTCAATAACAAGAAAAGTATGAACTCGATAATAAAATTTGATCAACTCGTTAAATATTATTCTATATTACAATATGTATATATTACACATATATTATTTAACATAGAAATAATATATTTATCTTATTATTAAATAAATAATAAATCAAGTGGACTTATTCTACCTGAAGTACAGCTCGTTATTAATCAAATTGGTTTTTATATACAAGTGAAGTTGAGCTCCGTTCATTTCTCCTTCCTACTTAATTTACATTGCAGGTGTTTGGCAAAACTGTTAAAACAGATTATAGATTATAACTTTAATAAGAAGTTGTTAATCTGTTTGGTGCAACTGCTGGATTATAGATTTAAATTGCTGAGTAATATTTATAGTAAATAAGTTATAAAATAACTTTTTGAGTTAATTTTTATTTGTTATTATTCACTATTCCCCCCCCCCCCCTCCCCCACACACACACATCCATAATCCATTTGAATCTTTTTCTATTTTCAAAGAAAAAAAAAAATCCTAAAAGTATAATCGTAAATTAACATGACTATAGCAGAAGCTGATAATAAGAAGCAGAGACAAACAACTTATTAGAATTAGCTTTTTTTGAATTAAAATAAGTTGCTAAAATCATAACCTATTTAAAATAAGTTTAACCAAACTAGGGATGTAAACGGTTCGGTTCGGTCGGTGTTAAGAGTATATTTAACACCGAACCGACCCTTTCGGTTTTAATAATTGAGAAACCGATACAGACCGTATGCTATGGTTCGGTTTTATCGGTTTTGTCGGTTTGATGTAAAAGGGAAATTTATATGAAATTTTAAAAGGTTTTATAGTAGATTACAGAATTTTACATTGAAAATAAATGAAGAAAATATATGAAAATTGCTCTATGAATGTTGTTCTTCCTAATTTGTATCACAAAAGTGTATTATCTTAGTTACTCTTCGTATAATATTCAAGAAATTATAATATAAAATATTTAAATATAATATGCAGTTGATTCGATTTACATCGGTATAACAAGTTTCAAAACTGAAACAGACCATATGTTATAAAAAATAGACCAAAAACTTAGGTTGCGTTTGGTTGTGTTTTGTAAATGTGATTTGAGAGTATGAGTTGTATTTTGAGTTTGTGTGTTGTAGAATTATGATTTGAGTGTAGAAAATTTGTTTGGTAAAGAGTTTTGAAAATAGTTTTGGAAAAGAGGTTTGATTTGAGTGGGGAATTGTTGATGTGATATTTGATATGTGATACAAAAATTTACAACTCATAACTAAACATACAACTCAAAATTATTTTAAAGCACATTAAAAATTAAAAAATTTTCAGAAAATATTTTTCCCAATTATATAAATCAATTGCAAAAAAAAAAAAAAAAAAAAAAAAAAAAAAAAAAAAATCTGTACAGCAGAGGACATCCGGGTGGATGTCTCCAAGGACGACCGGATGGTCTTTCCCTGACCAAAAAAATACAAAAAACGCGCAGAATAGACAGAGCTTTCGGCAGAGTTTTGGAAAATTAATTCCAAAACTCTTACCAAACATGGAGCTGAAACTAACATATAGAATCACATTTCAAAAGCACAACTAAACACAGCCTTAAATTTCAATCGGTTTCAATCGATGATTTTGATTTTATCAATTTTTTTTTTTTTTTACATTCCTAAACCAAACCGTCTAAAATAACATTTCTAAAACTAGAATTTATAAGTTGCCATAAGTAGCCACACTACACACTCCCATTCTTTGATTACCACCTACATAAAGTCACTCGTACCAACAAAAAGAAGGACATCAAATCAATCTACATAAAGTCACCTAAAAGCCTGAGCCAGACGAATTGGACATAAAACTAACTAATGGTACGAAAACAAATGTAGGACCACATGCCGTGTAAGCAAAGCGATAAAATCCACCACACTGACAACAAAAAGAGAAATGTTAGGGATCATGAAATTTTTTTCATGAAAATGATCATGAAAAATTTGACTCTTAGATTACCTTGATTAGTGTGTGGTGCTTTATTGTAAGTGTAATCCAAAGGTCACAAATCTTTCATGACCATTTTCATGAAAGACTTTTCATGATACCTAACATTGCTGCAACAAAAAACACAAAAAAACAAGGAAGCATCAAAAGTTTCGCTGCCGTGGACCAACTAATTCTTTGTTTGGTTTATTGAAAGAAAAATGATTTGTGGTACTAAAATTGCTGGCACTAATTTTTTGTTTTGGTAATTTTTTTTTTTTTTTACCTGATATAGAAATTAGTGCCATTAATACTCAAAAAATTAATGCTACAAATTACAACCGTTATTGAAATTAACATAAAATGATCATTTCTTTGTCTATGTACAAAGGATCATTCATTATTATAGCAGCATGAAATGAAATGATTATTTTTTAATTTTCATAAAATAATTTTAACAATATTATTTATTTTGCCTAAAAAGGGTTTGTTTAACTATTTTTTCATCTATATTGTTTATTTTACACATATCTATTTACATATAATGTTTAAAGAGCCTATCAAAGTTAGCAAAAAAAGAATTTTGTTAAAATAAATATAATAGCGAGTCAACTAGAGTAAGTAAAATACAATATGACTAGTTACAATATTAACAAAAATCTCCTTGATTGTGTTTAGTTTATAGATTTGAGAATGAAAAAAAAAAATTTTTTTGTGAAATGTAAGTAAAATCCACCATTTTCAAATTTATAAAACAAACACATTCTAAAGATTAGAGTTGATCTCATTCAATAATCATTCATCCACAGTATATATTTACTATTTTTTTTAAAGCTGTGTTTGTATCTCCATCTAAAAAAAATTGTGTTTGTATAATGGATTTGAGTATAAGATTTAAAATCGGTATCACTCACATGTAGTTCACTCTTTTTTTTTTCTTTTTTTTTTTTTTTTAAATCTCTAACTAAATTTATATCAAATACATGATACAAACACAGCATTAGTTTTAATCCAGAGTGACTTACAAGGATATTGAGCTTGCCATTGAAGAGAGAAGAGACTTCATCCAACATCTTCTCTCTTTGAGGCCGAGACGATACATCGCAGACCGAACCGGTGACCGTGAAACCCTTGGCGGACCATTCCTGCAAGCAACGACTGAGCTCGGATTCGTTGCGAGAACAGGTGTGCACGATCGCCCCTTTATCGGCTAGTTCCTCCACAACATCGTGCCTAAAATACAATACAACCAATCAATCAATCAAAACCCTAGAAAACATGAATCGTCAATTTCAGGCAGAGAGACAGAGAGAGATGACGCATATACCCGATGCCGCGAGTGCCGCCGGTGACGAGAGCGGTCATTCCGGCGAGAGACCATCTCGAACCTCTCTCACTGCTCTCCACCTTCTTCGCCATTTTGACTCTCTCTCTCTCTCTCTCTCTCTCTCTCTCTCTGCCTTGTTTGGAAAGTTTATTATTTTAACTGGTAATTTAGCTTTTTAATTATTTGGGGTTATTGTTTCTTTTTAATTTTTTTTAAATGTATAAAAAAAATAGAAAGTTGATATGATTCAAAATAAATTAAGAGCTAAAAAATAACTTTTAACTATGTTTCCAAAATAACTTTTTAACTTTTAACTATGGCTTCATTTGGCAAGGACTTTTTTGACTATTTTAGTCACAAAAGACAAAATAAGTTATTTTAATCACAACAAACAAAATATCACATCTAATCCATAATCATTACACTCTTCTCTTACAAAAAAAAATCAAAAAGTCAAAAAGTCAACACACTTCCCAAACGGAGGCCAACTTGTCTAAAATATTTGTGTTTAGAAAATTATTTTTTTTATAATTATCAAATTAATTATAAAAAAATAAAATAATTGTAATTTAAATATAATATTTTATCATATTCAATATTTTAAATTATTTTATTCTTCTAGTAAGCTACTTTTAACTCTATACACCCCTCAAACACTCCCCTCTCACTCTCTCTCTCCCTATCTTTTTTTTTTTTTTGAAAATGTTATAAATTTTAAGCCTCCGTTTGACAAGTTAGTTTTGAAATTTTTTGGATTAAAATAATCACAAAAAACAAAACAGATTTTTTTAGCTTAATAAAATAAAACATCACATTCAATCCATAATCATTACATTATTTATCTCACAAAAAAGTCAAAAGTCTTTTTTCAAACCAAATTTTTTAGCCCTAGACTAAAATAATTAAAAAGTCAACCCACTTTCCAAACAAAACCTAAATAATTTATTAAATTTTTTATCAAAATTTTTACATGGATATGAACCTATACAAACCCACATATATATGAATTTTACAGTTATATAAAAATTTTAATAAAAAATTAAATAAATTATTTAAAATTCCTACAATAAGGGGTTGTTTGGCATAACCTATATAATCCATCTTTTTATCTTTTTATTTTTTTTCCATCACATCACCTCTCTACTTTTCTGCACATCTTTTCGTAAAAAGACAAAAAGTACACTTTTTTAGGACACCCCAAACCAACCCTAAATCTTTTGTTTCAGATCGATGGTTAGGGAATGATAAGATAGGATAATGGGCAGTGTAGTAGGTGAGAGCATTTTAAAAAGGCTCAAAGGTCGGTCGTCGTCTGCTGAAGCTGAACCTCACGTGTCAAGGTACCAAATCTGATTCGACCGTTACTTGACCATGTGAGGGGATCTCCAATCATTCATTGCTCATAGAGTTCATGGTACACATATATGCAATTATGATATTTGTTAAAACTAAATTATTTCATAATCATAATTTAAAAAACAACAAAAGTCATAATCAATGTATTTAATTTTGATTTTTTAAAATTAAATTTTTTATTTTTCATATTTTTTTATTTTTAGTAAATGTTTTAAAAAATTTAAATATTTTTTTATTTTTTTAGATGTATCTTAGATATATCTAAAAAGTAAATATTTGTAAAAAAAAATCAATAAATACATAAGAATACAAAAAATATATTGAATTCTCGTATATTTGTTTATATTTTTGATATTTACTAAATTTTCTAAATTATTTTTTCACAAATATTATACTTTTTAAGTGTATTTATATTAGACGTATCTAAAAATTAAAAAAAAATTGCTTAGAATATTAAAAAAATTCAATAACTTTTTTTTTTTTTTTCTTCTAAAAAGTGAATCTTAAAAATCCAAACAAAACAAACTGAATATAATTCATACAGCTAAAAAAATAATGTTATAATTAACATGACAAGAGGAGAGAGGGTGTCATGATAGCCCCGTTGTGATGATTCGATTGAAATTTGTATTAATTTTATTTTAATGATTCGAACTATTTATATTAGAAAATTGGCCGAATATACGTAATTTTATGATCGGATCACTATTGTTATTTAAAAAGTTATTAAAATTATATTAATCGTTATTTATTTTAAACATAAATGAAAATTTGTTATAGGTTACAAATGTTTAATTGACTTAAATTTGTGATAAATGATCTACTCGACGAATTTTACAATATAAACTATTTGAATTATCGAAATAGATTCGAAAAAAGCCTCCACGGGCATACAACATGGTGTTGTACCCTCTTAGGTTCTTAATCAACATATAATAAAGTCATAACAAATATCACAATATGTATAATGAAATTATAACTAACACCATAATAGATTATAACTAAATACACCAACGTAATAACAAAATAAACTCTGAATTTTTAAATTTGTCAATTTAAATTCTAAATTTTTTATTTGTTTTCAATCTAAATCATTTGTCTATTTTTATTAAGTAAAATCGATAGAATGTGTATTTTAGTTATTAAACTCAATAAAAATTGATATTTTAGACATTTTATGTATACATACATTGAGTTTAATAATTAAAATACTATTTTTTTCATCAATTTTAGCTAATAAAAATAATAAATAATTTAGATTGAAAATAAATTAAAAGATTAGGATTTAAATTAATAAAATTAAAAACTAGAGATTTTATTGTTACAGGGTCAAACATTGAAAATTTTCTTGTAATTATCCCTAAAATTTTCCAAAAATAAATATATGTACCCATTTCATATTCAGAATTCATATATATATATATATATTATCGGTGTAATGAAAATAAACCATCTCCTCCTTGCATAGAAATGTGCTCTGACATTTGTTGATAAAGACTACCAGCACTACGGTTATATTTAGTTTGAGTTTTAGAATTTGTTTTTTCTTTTATTTAAAAGATTAAAAGTTAATTTTTAAAAAATAAAACAAAATTAAGAAATATTTATATTTTTATATAGTTTTATTATTTGGGAAGGTATAAATAATTTTGAAAAAATTCAAAAATAATTTTTTGATATTTATTTAAGTTTAGTTTTTTTTTTTTTTTTTTTTTTTTTTTTTTTTTTTTTTAAATTTTGAAAAAAGTTTCAAAAAATCAAATCACTCATGGCCTACATCATTTGACCTGAAATGTATGTTGAATTTTTTTTTTTATATTTAGGATAGAACAAGAAACTTGGTCGTTGAATTGCATGGCAGTTATTTGTTTGAGAAGTTTATTAAAAATCGAATTTTAGTTTTTTTTTTTGGACCTTTTTTAAAAAATGTGTAAAAAGATAGAAAGATAATGTGTCTGAAAATAGGTTTAAAAATCAAAAATTAACTTTTAGCCAAGTTTTTAAAATATACCCCTAAGTGGCAATAGTCGACTCGAAGTATGCTTATTTTAGAAATTAGATTAAAAGTTACCTTATTGGCTTTTAAATTTTTATTTTATTTTATATTTTGTATCACATCACCTTTTTATGTTTTGTACATTTAAAAAAAAAAATACTAATTGATATACTAATTAGTATACTAATAGAAAATGTAACATAATTTTAGGGATTTTGAGTCTTTATAATTTATATAATATGTGGAGTCATAATTTTAAAATATTGATATCATAACATATGTTAGTACACTAATTAGTGCATGTAGTATCACCATAAAAAATAAAAAAAATTAATAACTAAAAAGTAAATTTTTAACCTACTTCCCAAAATAGTTAGGTCTTTCATTTTTTAAAAAATATTTATCATTGTCATCGTAATTTTATTAATGTTACTATCAAATTATTTTTTGTTATAAATTTTATAAAATTTTGTAAAAATATTATTTTTTAAAAGGAGAATATCAAAAAAGTAGAGTGGAAAAATTATTACAAAATTATGAAGGTATAAGTGATTTATGCTTTCAATTTTGCAAATAAATTTTGTACCTTCATTAGTTGGATTTTTTTTTTTTTTTCACATATTTGAAATTTTCCCTTTTTTTAAACTCAAATTTGAATAAATTTTCATTTGATATGAAGCACTTTAATGGAAAATAACAACTTTTACTCATATCCTTTTTAAAACTTTTCATTATATTTTAAAAATGACAATTTTAGTAAATGAATGGAGTAAATATAGTCTTTGAACATTTGAACCAAAAGTTGAATCTCCTTTCATTTGGGTAAAGATTTAAGTGGTATGAGTTTTAAGTATTGGGAGTATGTTTTACTCAATTTAAAATTTGAGTCAATATTTGGGTAATGATTGAAGATCCACTCAAATGGAAAATTATGAAAAACAACGTGGTCAAATTTGTTAAAGTTGAAAATTTAAATTTCATAAATGAATTTAGAGCATTCTAAGATCAATCTGTTTTCATTTTAGTGATTTTGTTCATCTCATATAACAAACTGTGAAATGCTAATAGTTAGTATCGGCCCTGAGCTAAGGCTACTAAGACTTGTGTCTTAAGCCCCAAAAATTTGACCTAAAATAGGGGTTCCAAATTTAGTAAAGTATTATAGTATATTATAAATTTAAATTGACCCAAATTATTTTTGTTATTTTAGGGCCAATTCAAAGGGTCCAAAAATATTCTGTTGGACCATATTTATTTATAAGTGTGATTTGGCCCAATTAAAATTAAAATATCTACAAAAAGTGTTGATGGTCCAGGAGAGAAGAATAATACATACAAGCTCTCAATCTCTCTCTCTCTCTCTCTCTCTCTCTCAAAGTGACGATGGAAAGGAAGCATATCAAGCATAAGTAGAGCACTGAGCAACGACAGAAATTGATTGGAAATTATCAACGGCGGCGACTCACTCACTCTCTCTCTCTCTCTCTCTCTCTCTCTTATACTATTAGATTTTAATGAAATAAATAAATTTTTTTTAATTTTTTTCTACCTTCTTTCTTTATTAGATTTTAGTGGAATAATAAATTTGTCATAATTTTTTTTACCTTATTTATTTATTAGATTTTAGTGGAATAAATAATTTTTTCCTAATTTTTTGGCCTTAGTTTTGTCGCATTAAATTATTTTTATATTTTCTTTACTATCAAATATGAAATAATCAGTGGATTGTGATTTGTAGATTGAATTGTGATTATAATCATATTTCCTAGTAAATATAGTTCTGGATATAAAAAGAGAAAGAAGAAGTTGAAAGTAGAACAATTAATTCAATCTCAATAGGGAGCACTTGATAAATATTTTGGTAGCAAGAAGTAAGTAGATTTGTTTGCTTCACACTGCTAGAACATTTCATTAATTAAATTTGTTGATTAATTAATTTGTTTTGTTGATTTGAACTATATGATGGTAAATTTTTTTTTTTTTTTGAATGAATACATTTTGATATCTATTTTAGTATCAATCACCGGTAACGATACCAAACTGGTTTTTTTTTTTATTTTTATTATTTGAATATAGACCCTTTTTTTGATTTCGCTTTAAGCCTCTGAAAACTCAAGGCCGGTACTGGTTGGGATAACTAAGAGAAATGATTATTTGATTTCATCTAACAATTGGGGTAGAGAAGGGTGGGGAGTGATAGAGTAGCGAGAGTGGATAAGTGGTAGAAATGGATGGGGATGGGATTTGGAGTGGCGGAAGATGGTAAGAGAGGGTCCGGGGTCAGAGCTAATAGGGATGTAATTGCTAGCAGCTGGAGCTGATAACCGAAATTATACAGGGAAGAAAATAGATAAAAGGAAAAAAAAGTTGATTACACACAACTTTGTAAATTTAACAGGTGCTTTCCATCTTTATATAATTTGTTTTGCAAATTTCACTTCCACTTCCACTTCCACTATAATTCTTGAAACCTTTTGAATTTTTTAAAATATTTGCCTTAAATGTCACTCAGTTGTTATTTTTTGGTTAAATTTTTTGAAGTTATTTTTAATTTTAAAAAATATATAAAATATTTTGATAATAATAAGTATAAAAAAAATATAATTTTAAAATTTAAAATTTATTTCCATTCCAAAATTTTAAAATTTATTTCCATTCCAAAATTTTAAATTTCACTCCACTTCATTTTTTTCATCAAACAAAATTTTAAATTTAAAAAAAGAAATGTAAAACTTTGTGAGTGTTTGGGATTGACTTTCTTCTGGTTTTTAGTTTTTGTTTTTTTAGTAAACTTTTTTTTTAAAAATTTTTAAAAATGTTTTAGACTTTTAGATTCTATTTAATTAGACAAGTCAAAAAGGAAAAAAAAAAAATAATTATTTAAAAAAATGTTTACTAAAGATTAAAAAAAAATAGAGTTAGCTATTCTAGCTTTAGTGAACTATTTTTAATTATTTTATTTTATTTTTGGTAATTCTTCAGATTATTTTACACTAAACGAATTGAAAAAATAAACAACATAAATAACATAAATTTAAAAAAAAAAAAAAATCTTACAGTTGGATGGCAAACCACGCATCAATCAAAAACCTCATTAATTAATTATAAGTTGGGGCTCAAGGAAACAAAGAATTAACTTATTTATTTAAGATTTGTCATTTAGAATCTCGGGCACCTCTACGGTGTAGAAATTATCTAGTCCGTCTGTTGGCTTATTTTTCCTACGAAGGAAAATATTATAAATGCGAGCGTGCCAGCAAGGATTGAAAAATCCTTACAGATTAAATTCAAGCCAATTATCAGACGATTGCGTTGACGGTTCTTTTGCCTCAACGAAGAGGACTTCAAAATTGCCAAGTGTAGCGAAAAGAAAAATTAAAAGAAGAATGAGGGAGACGGAGAAAGACGATTGAGTGAACAATCAAATTAATTACCTCTACTCCTATACTTCGAAAAGGAAGTGCATGAAAATAAATGCTTCGAAATGAAATCTATGTTAAACTACTCCTAAGATAAGGAAAATGACAAGAAATATTGAAATCAACTGTCTTTGATTTAAGTTCTGGATCTTTTACAATGTAGCCATGAATGGCTATTTATAGAAGAAAAAATACAGCAATAATTACTTAGTAACTACCCATTTCTCCATCTTCATTCCCACAATGCCACATATTCCTCCATGTCTTCGTAACTTCCTTTAACCTCCAATTAATGCTCCATGTTCTCCACTTTATTCTCCAACATCTTTTTCATATTTCGTAACTTCTCATAACCTCCAAATGAGTAGGAGGATGCCACATGTCCTGCAATTATATAAATAATAAAAATTGCAGATTTATGGTGCTAACATTACCCCCCGCGGCCCTTAAAAATGATGTTTATTTGAATTTTTGAAGGGCCGAACCAAGCACATGATTAATCTAAGCAATAAAATGCTTCGAATAATATCAACAAAGTGCTTCGAATGATGTAATAGTACCAATGAAGTGCTTCGAATGAGTATGAAATTATGACTAGATGCCTTGAATGCTAGTTATTATGGACTAGTAGCAAGCTTCGAAGGTGGTATAAAGGACCAAAATCATCTTTCGAAGGTTAAAAGTGCCGACAAAGGACAAATTACATCTTTGGAAATATTTGGCAAAGCTTCGAAGGTTCATAACCACCATTATTGTTTCTTCGAAGCTATTAATGTAAGATGGAGTGCTTCGAAGCTTATAAAATTATGGCAAAATGGCCTTCGAAGCAACTTTTGGCCAATATTGTGGTTATGCAAATTTTGTATGTTCTGGTTCATACATAATTAATAAAAATATTAATTTTGTGCTTCGAACCAATTATTAATTCTTCGAAGACACCAAAATTGTTGTTCTTCGAGCCAACTTATCATGCCAAAAACAGGCATTATTCGACAACTAATTAATTGTCATTTTGCATATATTTGAAGAGATGTACACATTTTGAAAGTTTTCAAAGCTTTATACAGTTTCGAAGGGGAAGTAATCAACCTTCGAAACAACTCTTGATGCTTCGAATGTATATTCAAAGCTTTATACAGCTTCGAAGGTGAAGTAATCAACCTTCGAAACAACTATTGATGCTTCGAATGTGTCTTCGATGCTTTGATTGTGTACATACAAACAACTGGCCATCAATTTGAAAAGATAAGCCATTCTTAACCACTTATTTAAATGCATAGGCTTTTTCTAGCCAATTTCATGCATTTTAAATGGTCATCCCTTGTTCTTAGTACTTCGAACTCATAAGAACAATTTGTTAATTTTATTAGCCACATCATCAGAATTATATTTTGATGTGAACCACAAATCCAAAAAGGATTTTGAACACCAAAAGTCATGGTATAGTGTGACCATGAAAATTTATACTTTTTGACATTTTGAAAAATGTCAAAAATTTTGAATTCATGAACAGTGGCTTGTTCATTATTCTTGACCATGTTTGGTTTAAAAACATGACTTTCGCCGAATTGATTTTCATAATTCTTTGGCAAAGTGGGTTGTTTTTCCATGTTAGCCATTAATGGCCTATGAAAATCCCCCATAAGAATGTTATTTTCATGACTTGACTCTCTAAAAGTTGGTTTTTGGACCCCCCGAGTCATACATGGAACATCATTTTTAGCCAAATTTGGCTCAAGAACATACTCTTTCGTTGTGTTAATTTCATTACTTGGCTCTTTAAGAACGGACTCTTGAACCCCCCGAGCCATTGATGAAATCAACTCTTTACTTTTGCTATTTTCAACCATGGAAAAATTCTGAAAAAATTCACCAATTCCTGCCATTAAAGCCTCAATTAAAGACTTGGTAATGAGAGTTGATAACTCATCATTCCATTGGCGAATTTCCATATCAAGTTGACGAATTTCTCCAGTTAAATGGTGTCTTTTTTCTTCCACCAAATAATATTGTAATGGATGAAAGTTTATTTCATCAAGAAAATGGATCTCTTCTTGAAGATCCAAAACCTTTCTTTCACGCCAATATATTTCGAATTGACAAGTTCGAATGGCGGAATCCAAATTGTTTGTCATTTCTTACACTTGGCTGTCCCACTGGGCGTGCCAAAAATTGTTGGCTTATTTTTCCTACGAAGGAAAATATTATAAATGCGAGCGTGCCAGCAAGGATTGAAAAATCCTTACAGATTAAATTCAAGCCAATTATCAGACGATTGCGTTGACGGTTCTTTTGCCTCAACGAAGAGGACTTCAAAATTGCCAAGTGTAGCGAAAAGAAAAATTAAAAGAAGAATGAGGGAGACGGAGAAAGACGATTGAGTGAACAATCAAATTAATTACCTCTACTCCTATACTTCGAAAAGGAAGTGCATGAAAATAAATGCTTCGAAATGAAATCTATGTTAAACTACTCCTAAGATAAGGAAAATGACAAGAAATATTGAAATCAACTGTCTTTGATTTAAGTTCTGGATCTTTTACAATGTAGCTATGAATGGCTATTTATAGAAGAAAAAATACAGCAATAACTACTTAGTAACTACCCATTTCTCCATCTTCATTCCCACAATGCCACATATTCCTCCATGTCTTCGTAACTTCCTTTAACCTCCAATTAATGCTCCATGTTCTCCACTTTATTCTCCAACATCTTTTTCATATTTCGTAACTTCTCATAACCTCCAAATGAGTAGGAGGATGCCACATGTCCTGCAATTATATAAATAATAAAAATTGCAGATTTATGGTGCTAACACCGTCGCAAAGATCACGTATAAAAAATTATTAAGTAGTTTAGTGGCATCACTTATTTCTATCTTAAATGTCAAAATTTCATATTGCATTTCATGTTCAAATACAAAACGAAAATGCATTATACCCCCATTGGGATCGACCCCCAGTGAGGTGGAGGCTCGTGATTGGACGAAAAAAATTGTTTTTTTTTTTTTTTTTTGGACTGTCAGCCAGTGGGGGTGCACCACTTCACTGGGGGTGCGACCCCCACTGGGGGTATAAGGCACTCTTCAATACGAAATTATAAATTCTATTTTTACTAATCACGATACTCCTGCGACGTGACTATGTTAGACCAGCAAATAACTTCTCAAATACTAGAGCAATTTTTTTAATAAATATTTTATGTTTTCATGAGGTAGGATGTCACGTGGCATCCCCATAGTGTAAATAATGTTTTGATTTTTTTTTTTTTTTGAAAAAAAAACATGTTCGGTTGAATTGTAGGAGATGGTGGTTGCCTAGAGGTTGCTGAAAAATAATAATTTTTTAACAATTTTAATACTAAATTAAAGTGAGATCTAACCGTCGATTTAGATGAGTCAAAGTGATTTTGTATTCTCTTAAATAAGAAGATTACAATGTAGGAAGAATGAGCCAAAATCATTGAGTTTTGAATTAGATATCGTTTCATAAAGTGGATATTAATAAAAGTTGGGTTTGAATTTGGACATCTTGGTTTTGACCAGTCCTAATGGATCTTAAAGCTTAGGCGTAGATTTAGACTTAGCCTTGGTTTGCATTGGCTTAAACTTGCGCATGTGCATGTGCTTGACTTAGTCTTGGTCTAGTTTAGGTTTGGGCAGGTTGGCCTTGAGATTTAGGGGTACCTAAGGCGAATTTTAAAAATAGGGCCTCTCTTATATTGGAAAAAAAAAAAAAAAAAAAAAGTTCATGGATAAAATGATAAGTTACAATAACTTTTTTATTTGTTTGTAGTCATAAAAAAATTTACTTGCACATATAATCATTAAAATTATAAACAAAAATTTACTTTCATATGTTAAAATAGGAAGCAATCATTACAAATATTCAAAAAAAAATAAAATATGGTCTTGTTACTTTATAGTTTAACAATATCTAGTTTACAATTGAACCAACTATCACATAAACATTACTTTTCTCACATTTTTAGTTGCAAAATCACTAATGAAACTTGCATAATCAAATTTATCCACCATATTATTTTCCATGGATAACAAAGCTAACTCATTTAATCTTTCTTGGACTATGTTTCTTTTTCTTTTTATTCAGGCCCCATGTTCAATTGGGCTTATAGTATTTGAGCCTCTTTTTTTTTTTTTTTTAAATATTTAAAACACAAAATTATATTTGGGGACCCTTATTTTTAGCCCAAATTTGGGGGACCAAAGGCACATGCCTCTTGCTTGCCCTCAGGGTCGAGCTTGGATCTAGGCTTGTGCATGTGCATGTGCATGTGCATGGATTTGGGATTGGATTTGAATCGACTTGTCGCTCAACACCCGTATCTATTTTGTGACATATCTGATTGAATTGAATTATTCAAATAGCATTATATATATTTATTGTTATATATAATGCAGATAGGGTTTTCAACATTTATAACTCTACCTCTAATAGCTAGAGTTGATGGCAATTAATGCTAGATTTTATGGTAGCCTTCATGGCTAAAACTTCTCCCCTACAAGTATAAAAACGCCATTTTCCCTCCAACTTTGAGATGAGATTTTTTAAGATAGAAAATGGAGATTATTTTTTGAGATGAAAATATGGAGATGATTTTTACACCAAAAAAAAAAAAAAAAATAATTTTTTTTTATCTTTTGTATTGCTAGTCCTTTTCCTTTGGTTCTTTTTAGAGAGAGAGAGTATCACCAATGTTCAAGTTCGTCAGAGCTAATTCAGTGAGTGTTACTGCAGTAGATGTTCAACCGTTATATTCTGGGAGACAAACGTTGGCAAACCTCCAATACTACAGGTGAGACTGCAAATCTACCCACCCCAAAAAAGGCCGTAAATCTGTTTTAAAGACATCGTGTGAAACATGCGACTTGGTTTGCATCCCTTGTCATTTGTTCTTTAATTTTTCAGAATTATTTTTTGTTTCAACGAGTTCTAATCTTTATTTATCCATGTTACTAATCTGTTCTATTAGTGATTTGGTTTATTGGAATTCCATGTTGTAATCTAATTCATGCCTGTATTTTTAGATTTGTAGTTTGTTCCCAAATATATATATTATTTTATTTTATTTATTAATAAAAGCAAGATTGTTTTATCTTCTCTATTTTATTTTATCTAAGTTATTTTTCAATTATTATCATGGAACAATACCAACAGAGGTTAGATGGACTTGGTGATCGGTAGTGGACGTGGTTGAATATGGCCACCGGAGTTGATAGCTAGAGTGTCACCGGAGATCATGACCAATGGTGTAGTTAGGAATTTTCTTTAAAGGAGGTCATTCAATAAGTCATCGTAAATGTCATTGTGTCAAATTTTTAATTATACACAATTTATGAAAATCAACGTTTACATAATAGACTGCAATTTTATATATTTTCAATCACATTATCAAAAATAATTTAAATTACATGTAAAAATAAAGCTTGAGATATTAATACTACATTTAACAAAATCAAACAAAGATCTACTCACTTACAATTGTCCATAATGATTTTTTTATTTTGGAAATCGTTAAAAATAAAGCTTGCGCTATAGTATATTAATTCTTTTTATTTTAGTATATAAAAATTTGTCATGTGGCATGAAGAGAAGAGTTGGACACCAAATTCAGTGTTCACAAATAATATAGATAGATAGATAGATATAGATATATGCAGCTAAAAAATTATTCATCCAACGTTACAAAATCATTTTTTTTAATGAATTATATTATTATAAATTTACAAAACCGATAAATTTGTTCTATGTTTCCTAATTTTGCTAGGATCACTTTTAAAAACCCAAAAAATCTATATAACAAGGAAACTCTATTTTTGAATCCAGATGTGACATCTATCTTAGGTGGCGATGAGATTGAAAGGTTGAGATTAATTTAAGAGTTGTGTCTTTTTACCTTGATGGTTGGATATAGGCTTTAAAGTTGAAACCATGTCAAATTTAGACCCATTTCAGTCTACTATCTCTTCTTCACCATCCAAAATTTCAATTCACAACATTTCAAACCCATTTCATCATCATTGTTTGTGACATTTTGTTCCAAGTGACCGCTCGAGCGGTGAAAGCATTGCTCAAGCAAAGATTGAGGGCATTCAGTAGTTTTGCAGGTCAGGGTGGACCGCTCGAGCAACCATTACTTTGCTCAAGCGAAGATGCAGGGCTCATAGTATCTTGTTTTGCAGACAAAAATATTGAAAAGCCTCGTTCACCACTTTAGCAGTCTGCTCGAAATCAGCAATTTAAAAAGGCACTCTCTAACCAATTTCTTCACATTTTTTCTTTCTATCTTCTTTCTCCTCTCCCTCTTTCCAAAAACCCCAAGTTTCTTACCCCAAGTCTCTCTCAATTCTCTAAGATCTAGTTTAAATCACTTGCAAGGAGTGAAGTACACGTGAAGATCATCCTCTCTACCAATTGGATCTTGGTTTGTGAAGAATTCTTCTAGAAGTCTTGCTTTCTTGTCCTTTTCTTGAGATAGGCTTACTTTTAACTTAGTATCTCTTAGATTTGAAGATGTTTACGTGGTGTGATTGTAAATAAAAGACTTGATTTAAAGATTGAGTGAGGTAAAACTTGTATTTGACAAAAAGGGAAATTTTATTTGACTATTGTTGGAGCTTTACTCAACCTTTCATAGAGTATGATTACTGATGTTGGAAATTTGTGTATTTATGAATGATTAGTGGATGGAAGTTATGGATGGTAATAGTTGAATTGAGATTGTGATTTAGATATAAATGAAATTATAAATCTTGTTTATGTATTTATTTTTTTTGTGATATTGGAAACTGGTTCTTTTGAAAAATGGTTCAAGGGGAGGTAAATTGAGTATGAGTCTAGGGTAGAGAGTCGAATTTAAGAAATTGTGTTGTGTTGGTACGCGTACGGAGAGTCAGGGTGCCCAATTTCCCTGTCTGCACATATCGTCGGACGAATGTGGAAAAATATTTTTGGGGTGTCCACTGGTCCTACCATATAATAGTCGACAAAAGTGGAAAAACAGATGATTTAGGTGCCCACGCCCTGTCGTATTGCAGTCGATAAATGTGAGGGATATTTTTGGTTACAAATGTGTGTATATATATATATATATGTATATGTGTTGGGACTCCTACAAGGGATTCATGACTTGTTTACTCCCCTGTATTGATAAATGTTTTCTTGCAATGAGCATAATTGTTTTACTTATTCATTTTAAATGTTCAAACTTAAATCCTGAATTATTATTTTTTTGAATTATAATTGTGCCATGCACGTTTTTGACCGATTAGATACTGTGGGGATATATTTTCTGAGTACCAACATGTGGCCAAGGTGACGCCGACGTGTTAGCCGAGGTGCCACGTGTCCTGGTCATGACGCCGAGGTGATCTCGGCAGGCCGAGGTTATCTCCGAAGATGTCGGAATCCGAGATAAGCGGATAGGGCACAAGAGTCCTAGAATGATGAGGGGACTCAGCCTGGATAAGGATAAAGTTCTTAGGGAGTTTATCTTTATCTACTAAAGAGTCCTGGATAAGTACTGAGCTAAAGTCCATTAAAGCTAAGCTTCTGTTGGGACAAGGATTGAGCTAACTATAAAGGAAAGGCACCCCCGATGGGTCTAAGGTACGCAATTTATCCTGAGAATAGTGAATTCAGCAATTGATTATCTTTGAGAGATATATTGACTTGATCGTCGGAGTGCCCCCGGGTGGATGAACCACCGTCGGAATCTTCTCTTTCTGTTTCAGGTCAGCCATGTGTCATCTATTCTGCCTGTGTTCTCCACTTGAATACTGAGTTGGCAGTGTGGTCGGAAAATCACTCACACAATTTGGCACCATCTGTGGGAAAGAAAGGAGAATAGATGGGCCAGCAACGGACAGAAGGAAAAGATTGGGGACGACACTCCTGCTGGGAGTGGCAGACCTATTGACCTTGACGTTGTAGGAGATAACCGCAACACAGAAACTCGTGACCAGAATCACAGCAACAAAGACGTCGGCCAGGATGACGACGTACCAAAGAAGCCAGATCGAAGTGGGTACTACAATGAGGATGACCTCCAGGTATGGAAGGATAGATGCTTGCGGAGGGATGAAGAGGTAAAAGAGATGGCAAACAAATTGGCGGACCTGCAATCGGTCGTCAATTTCATGATGCAAAATAACGTTATGCAGCCACCATTCCCGTTGCAGGACACGCCGATTCCAGCAGCCAATGGCCAGAAGGGAGGGCAAAAACGATCCCCATAGCCCCTCAGCACACCAGGAGCGAAAGACATTCTCACCGACCTTCCAGGGAAGTCGGACGAGGAGAATCAAGAAGGGAAGAATCACGGAGGACGCATCGCACAAAGGAGGCAAACCCCAAAGAACATCGGCATATTCAGGGGCAAGCGCTGTGCTTCGACACAACTAATGGAGAAAGGTCGAAGAGGACTCACCACAAAGCTGAAAGTAGTGCACCAAAAAGATTGAAAGCAGGAGATAGTCGAGCTCCTGGGCGGACAAAGGAGGACTTCAGAGATTACCTCAAGACGAAGCAACAGAATGCCGACGCCGAGGTGACCTCCCCAGATAAGCCGAGGACACCATTCTCGGTGGAGTTGGACAAGTTTGAGGCACCGAAGAGATTCAGTATGCCAAGGTTCAAAATATACGATGATAAGTCAGACCCCAACTTCCACGTTGGATTATACTTGAACTCAATGGCATTGTATAGTGGGAACGAGCCGTTGCTCTGCAAAGTGTTCCCTTCATCCTTTGGGGAGATTGCATCATATTGGTTCCACAAACTACCAAAGGGAAGTGTGAAGACTTGGGAAGGCCTGGCCGAGATGTTTGTGGCCAGGTTCGTGACAAATAAGCTGCAGCCATTGAGGGTGGACGCATTGATGGCTCTGAAGATCAGTAAGGATGAAGGCCTTAGGGCCTATGCAAAAAGATACTATGAGGTGTTCAACCGAATACCAGAGTGTAATCAAGAGGTGGCGGTTGTATCTTTCAAAAACGGCCTAAAAGACGACTGTCCACTACGAACGTTTTTTGGCAAAGACATTGCCAAAAAGCATGGAAGAGCTCATGGCGAGAATCGAGAAGTATGCCAGAGCCGAGGAAGACACATCGGGGATTAAGGAGACAAAGCAAGAGAAAGGAAACGGCTCGCCGAAGCGAGGCCAAGGTAACAATGGATTGAGCAAGCAAGAGACAGAACTGAGGGCTACACAGGCAGTGACAACTGTGTTCCGAATCCCAATTCACAAAGTCCTGGATCAAATTCGGAATCAACCCTATTTCAGAACACCAGCAAGGGCACTAGGAGAATTTATGGGAAGAAACCTTGGCAGGCATTGTGCTTACCACAATGAAGACGGGCATATAACTCAGGGCTACAGAGCCCTGAAAACACACTTGGAAGACCTAGTGAGGCAAGGCCATTTGAGAGACCTTGTTGATGAGGCCAGAACAAGGGAAGAACATGTAAGACTACCTCAGGCACTAGCAGCTCCGGCTCCCCCAGCACAGCAACCTCAGGCAGGAGGATCTCGGGTAATTAATGTAATTCACTCGAAGGTCAACGAGAATGAGATTAGGGGGGAGACCCAGAAGGTGAAGCACTTGCAGCATGTCTACCAAGTTGGGGAGAAGAGACATCGGGCAGAGGAGTGCCAAGGACCAGTAGTGTCCCTTTTCTGAATCCGACCTTGAGATGGTGCAGCATCCGCATAATGATGCCTTGGTAGTATCCCTCCAGGTTGGGGAATGCCAAGTAAAGCGTATCCTGATTGACCAAGGTAGCTCTTGTGACATCATGTACGTCCGATGTTACAAGGAGCTCGGCCTTCACCTAGACGATATGGAGCAATCCAATAGCCCCAATGGTCGGGTTCAATGGAACGCCGACATGGCCACTGGGAACAACCAGCTTGGAGGTGCAGGCAGGCACCAGGAAGATAACAACAAAGTTCACCGTAATCGACACACCCTCTCCTTACAACATCATTTTGGGAAGGCCATGGTTGCATGCAATGGGGGTTGTTCCCTCAACATTGCATCAACTATTGTGGTTCCCAACAGAGCATGGGATTGAGGAGGTCAGAGGAGATCAGCTGCAGGCAAAGAATTGCTCCATGGCAGCAATGAAATCCACTTGCAGCATTCAAGAACCAGAGAAGGCAGAGATCGAAGACGAGGACGTGGAGGTCCTAAAGGATGTCGGCAAGGAGCCAGCCGAAAAGAGTGAAGAAGCACTGAAGAAAATCCTCGTCCAGGAGGGGGATGAAGAACGCTTCTTTCTTCTCGGCTCGGACTTAGCCGAAGAAGAGGAAAAAGAGTTGGAAGCTTTTTTAAGAGCAAATATTGAGGTGTTTGCGTAGACGCCCTACGAAATGCTTGGCATTGATCTCGAGGTCACTTGCCATAAGCTGAACGTTGACAGGTCGGCCAAACCTGTAATCCAACGAGCAAGAAGACCAACGATGATACACGTCGAAGTAGTGGATGAGGAAGTAGACAGACTACTGGAAGCCAGGGCCATTCGTGAGGTAAATTTCCCGACATAGCTATCGAACACAATAGTGGTGAAGAAGAAGAATGGTAAATGGAGGGTCTGCGTAGACTTTACCAGCTTAAACAAGGCCTGTCCCAAAGACAGCTTCCCTCTGCCCAAGATTGACCAGCTAGTGGATGCCACTTCAGGGCATGGAAGGATGAGCTTCTTGGATGCCTACAGGGGGTATCACCAGATAGCCATGTACCCCGTGAATGAAGAGAAGACTGCGTTTATCACCCCAAAAGGGCTGTACTGCTACAAGGTGATGCCTTTTGGGTTGAAAAACGCAGGAGCAACTTACCAAAGGTTGGTAACCAAGGTGTTCAGACACCTGATTGGCCGAACGGTGGAAGTTTATATCGACGATATGGTCGTGAAGACCAAGGAACCTGAAGGTCATCTGGCCGACCTCAAAGCAGTCTTTGAAATCCTGAAATCATATCGGCTCCGACTCAATGGATCTAAGTGCGCATTTGGAAGTTGGATCGGGTAAGTTCTTGGGATATCTGGTGACCAGAAGGGGCATTGAAGCCAGCCCAGATCAGATCAAGGCCATCCTGGATTTAAAGAGCCCGACGTCGGCAAAACAAGTGCAAATGTTAACTGGAAGGGCCGCAGCCCTAAATAGGTTCATAAGCAGAAGCTCAGACAAGTGGAAACCTTTCTTTAACTTAGTGAAGAAAGCCACAGATTTTTTATGGACAGAAGAATGCGAGGTCGCCTTGGTCGACTTGAAGAAATATTTGACCACAGCTCCAATCCTTTCAAATCCAGAACCTGGAGAGGAACTGTTCCTGTACTTAGCAGTTTCAGAACATGCAGTAAGCACAGTGGTAATCCGAGAAGAAAAAAGGGAGCAAAAGGCTGTTTACTATGTAAGTAAAACCCTGGCCGATGCAGAAACAAGGTATCTACCCTTAGAGAAATTGGCACTGGCTTTAGTAATGGCTTCAAAGAAGCTAAACCATTACTTCCAAGCCCATAAAATTGTGGTGCTAACTGAACACCCCTTGAAGTCCTTGCTGCAACAAGGAGACTTGACAGGAAGAATAGCCAGATGGGCAGTCGCCTTGGGCCAGTATGACCTGGAGTACAGACCCAAAACAGTAATCAAAGGCCAAGTTTTGGCCGACTTCGTGGCAGAGTTCACGCCAGAATCCATCGAACATCGGGCTCCGTTGAGCCAAGGTGAACGATGTCCAAACAAGCAAGGAGGAGCCCAGCCAAAAGCGAAAGAACAAAGCAAAGAGGAAAAACTCAGACCCTGCAGTATTTACATCGGCGACTCCTTTCGACTGTTTGTTGATGGGAGTTCCAACCGACAGGGAGCGGGGGCAGGAGTAGTACTGGTATCTCTAGATGGGCAGATACTAGAACAATCGATTTGTTTGGGGTTCAAGGCCTCAAACAATGAAGCAGAATATGAAGCACTCATTGCAGGACTGAAGCTGGTAGCAGCAGTACAAGCAGATGAGGTAATAGCCTTTTGTGACTCACAACTTATAGTTAACCAGACAACAGGCGAGTTTGCAGCCCGAGATGAAAGGATGTTGGCCTACGCAAAGGAGGTCAACAGGTTGATAGCCTTGTTTCAGAACTGTCGACTACTTCAGGTCAGCCGAGATGATAACAGTCATGCCGATGCATTGGCCAACCTAGCTAGTGCAGTACAACCTGGAAAAGCAAGAACAATAATGGTTGACTACTTGTTGGGCCCGAGCATTGAACCACTGACCACAGAGCGCGAAGCAATGTGTGTGGACATGGGACCAAGCTGGATGGATGCAATTGTTGCATTCCTGAAAGAAGGAAAGCTGCCAGATGACCATAAGGAGGCACACAAGATCAGATTGAAGTCGGCAAGATTCAGTCTAACAGCAGAAGGACATCTCTACAGAAGATCCTTCACTGGACCCCTTTTGAGGTGCGTACATCCTTCACAAGTTGAAGATTTTCTATATGAAATACATGAAGGAATTTGCGGAAGCCACGCTGGGGGCAGATCATTAGCTCATAGGGCCATTACCCAGGGGTATTGGTGGCCCTACATGCAGAAAGACGCAGAGGCCTACGTCAAGAAGTGTGAAAAGTGCCAAAGGTTTTCACCTCTGATACACCAACCAGCAGCAGACCTGAACCCAGTATCCAGTCCTTGGCCGTTTGCCCAATGGGGAATGGATCTTGTCTTACAACTGCCTCAAGCAACTGGGCAAAGGAAGTACCTGCTGGTAGCAATAGATTACTTCACTAAGTGGATAGAAGCTGAGCCCTTAGCCAAGATCCGAGATGTGGACGTAAAGTGCATCATATGGAAGAACATAATCACAAGATTTGGGATCCCAAGAGCAGTAGTCGCAGACAATGGAACACAATTTGACAGTAAGCGAATCAAGAGCTTCTACGCAAAGTTCAAGATCAAGAACTACTTTTCAACCCCAAGCTTTCCTCAAAGCAATGGACAAGCAGAAGTATCCAACAAAGTTATCTTGGATGGGATAAAGAAGAGGCCGCAGGCAGCAAAGGGAAAGTGGGTGGATGAACTACCAAGTGTGCTTTGGGCATATCGGACTACGCCGAGAAGATCAACGGGGGAATCTCCCTTTGCCATGGCCTATGGCACAGAAGCAGTCATTTCCTTGGAAGTCGGCATCCCAGGGATCAGAACCTAGGGAGTGGAGAATGGGACCAATGACGTATTATTAGCCCGAGATCTGGATCTACTAGAAGAAAGAAGGGAAAGAGCTGCAATTCAGTTAGCAGCATACCAGCAGCAGCTTGCCAGGGCTTACAATAAAAAAGTTAACCCAAGGGAGTTCCAAGTCGGCGACCTAGTCTTGAGAAAAGTCGTCGGCAACAAGAAGGATCCCAGGGAGGGCAAGTTTGGCCCAAACTGGGAAGGACCCTACAGAATCACTTCGATATTGGGTAATGGGGCATATCGACTTGAAGATAATGAGGGCAAAGAGTTGCCAAGACCTTGGAACACTTGCAATTTGAAATTTTTCTATCATTAGAATTTTTTGTTCTTCTGTCATTTGCTGAAGTACATAAATAAAGTTTTCGCTTGTTTGTATGATTATACACTTGTGACTGATAAAGATACATAACGTTGTTTCTGGAATACATGTATAATGAGAACCCAAGTGGAACTTAGGTTCACATTAGGGGGCAGAGAGAAGAAAAACGGTTTTAACACTTGTTGAAACTTGAGAAAAGTTTACCAGTTCAAGTTAAACCGAGATGATGTTTAAACGCTTGTTGAAACTTGAGAAAAGTTTACAAGTTGAAGTTAAACCGAGATGATATTTAACGCTTGTTGAAACTTGAGAAAAGTTTACAAGTTAAAGTTAAACCGAGATGATGTTTAACACTTGTTGAAACTTGAGAAAAGTTTACAAGTTAAAGTTAAACCGAGATGATGTTTAACGCTTGTTGAAACTTGAGAAAAGTTTACAAGTTGAAGTTAAACCGAGATGATGTTTAACGCTTGCTGAAACTTGAGAAAAGTTTACAAGTTGAAGTTAAACCGAGATGATGTTTAACGCTTGTTGAAACTTGAAAAAAGTTTACAAGTGCAAGTTAAACCGAGAACACATTTAAACACTTGTTGAAACTTGAGAAAAGTTTACAAGTTGAAGTTAAACCGAGATTATGTTTAACACTTGTTGAAACTTGAGAAAAGTTTACAAGTTCAAGTTAAACCGACAACATGTTTAACACTTGTTGAAACTTAAAAAGTTTACAAGTTGAAGTTAAACCAAGGTTAAACACTTGTTGAAATTTTATGAACAAATTTACAAGTTGAAACCAAGGTTATGCTAAGAAAGGTACTTGGGTACTTGCCGAGATAAATCATCAGTTTAATCGAGGTGTGTCACCCCGAGAAGGTTGCACAAAGATTGAAGTGTATATTAAAGATATGCAAAATATTCTAAGTGTGGAATCATACAAAGAACAGTAAAGAAAACAATACGAGTATGCAGGAAAGGAAGTTGTATTAACAACCAAAAGGAGGCACATCGGCCACATGGAAAGCTTACATTGTTTTAAAAAAGAAGAAAAAACACAGTACAAGGCACAAAACGAAGAAAAAAGGAGAACACAAAATTCAAGACTCCTCAGCAACAGTAGATGGTTAGGTTTGAAGTTCAGACGACTGCTGGGAAGATATCTCGGCAGCCTTCTCGGCTGCAAGCTCAGCGTCGATTTCTTGAATGGTTACTTCGAGGCTCTTGTCGGTGAGAGGCACGTCGGATGATGCTTTCTCAGGAGTAGCATCTTTAGGAACCTCCTCACCCTCCTCATCTTGAGTCAAGTCCAAGACTTGCTCATTCTGAGTAGGGGACTTGGCCCCAGCGGCTTCCTTGGACTTCCTGACCAGAACCTCCTCCTCAGACTCAGAATCGTCATCGGATTGGCTTGGAGTTGGAGGGAATGGAAAGGGAAGGACGTCAGCATTCCTGAGGGGGGAGTCCTCGGGGACTTCAAGCTTTTTTAGCAAATTCATCCAACCAAGGGTAAAACCCTTGTTGCATGCTTACTTTACTTGCCTTTCATAGTCTGCCGTGACATCGGCCACCCCCTCGTGTACCCCTTCTGGTCGGCCTCCTTCAACTCAGCGTCTTTGGTGGCCAAGGCATCCTGGAGTTCTCTTTGGGCTTGGGCCATCTTTTCCTCAGACTCTTTCCTCTGGGCCTCAAGAATCTTGTTAATGGCCTTAGCAGCACCTGCTTTCTCATTGGCATCATCCTTAGCTTTGATAGCAGCTTCGGCCTGATCTTCCAACTTTTTCATTTTTGATTGTAAGCTTTTGTTGGCCTTTTGAAGACTGGAGACCTCCCTCTTATTTTCGGCCAGCTTCTCCCGATTCTCAAAAGATTGTACTGAGAAAGAATGGGCATGCTAGATCGCCTGAGAAAAATAAAACAGAGCAGAAGTTATTACAAAATTTTCTAAAGTATAAAAAAGGAAGAAAGAAAAACGACCAAACAAAGACACTTACTTGAACGGAGCGCTGAAGCATCAGAGCATAGTTCTCATATTCACTCAACTCGGCGTTCCGGTCGAGATAACCGGGAAGAAGCAGAGCGGTACTAAGGGCAACGCCGACATTAATGTCATCGGCGCTATCGCTGGCCATAACTAGCTTATCTTTCAGAGTGATTTTGGGGGCCCAGGGGGCATCGTGTTTTAGGGACCCCGAGGTGGTTGCATATGATGACCTCGGCCTTTTTGATCTGGTGGATTCAGATGGTTGTGTTTCAGCATACCTTTTCTCGGGGATGGAGGTGGTTTTCTCACTTGAAGCCAATTTTGAAATTGGCAAAGTATCCTCAGTGTCAACCTGAGTCACCTTTGCTTTTGGCGGAGCCTTCTTTATTCTTTTTGGCTTCGAAGGGGGCTGGGATTGTGCTGGTGGAGCGTCAATAGTTGATGGGATGCTGGCCAAGAGATCTTTTGCGACTGCTTTTTGGCAGCCCATCTCGACAGAAAAAACAGTTCGTCGCTGACGTTGGCGCTGGGATATTGGGATCAGGTAAGGAGCCGAGGTTGACAGCTTCTCGGCTGGATCAGAAGTTGATCCTTGATCTTGCCGAGATGTGGAGGCAGCTTGAGGAGTTATGGCGGAAGGAGGAGACAGACTCTTCTTCTTCTTCTTCTTCTTGGGGACGTCGGGAAGAGCTGACTTGTATGTAAGAATGAAATTAAGCAGAAGAGGGGCCTTCCGTTTGTGGACTGGCAGATCCAAAAGTTTCCTCAAGCCTTTACTGGGAAAGAAAGACTGACGGAAGCCCTTTGGTGGCTGAGGAAGAGCTGCAAGAAAAACAGATGTTAGAAACAAATAAAGTGTTAAAGACTTTGAAAACAAGTAAGTATGAACGCAGGGCTCTTACCATTGCCCTCTACAAAAACTATTCGAGGAAGAGGATATAGATGGAGGTCCTCATCTGGAGCAAACTCCCAGTTCCCCGAGGTAATGAAGTAATTGTCTCCAGCTCCCTTGTTGGAGTCTGGGAGGTCAACTACGATTTTATACCCTGTAGACCTCGGCTTAAGGTAGTAAACGTAGCCTGTATCTTTTTTGAGGCCACACATGGTGTAGCAGTATTGGATGTCGGCTAAGGTGATCCTAACATTTTCTTGTTTGGCTAAGGCAATTATACCGTTTATGACTCGGTAGGAATTGATGGTAAGTTGCATTGGGTTTAACTTATAATAATGAATGATCTCACGAAAAAGAATATTGAGTGGGAGCCGAAGTTCGCACTCGATGAAAGCTACAATAGGGAGGGGCATGGAATCAGCTGTGGGCATGATAAAGTCATCCTCCTCAGCCAACTTCAGACGAACGTCGGCCGGGATGTCAAACTCTCGCATTAAGTGCTCTAACTTGGATGGAGTGTCTACCTTATGTTTCCACATACCCATGATTTCGGCTTAAACTGAAGGGGTTGGATTTCAGAAGGGTGTGTTTCTAAAGGGTTTTATGGACCTCGGCTAGAGTACACGGAGTCTATGGGGAATCGTTTCAATTTTCCCTAACAATTGTTTGAGTTTTACAAACAAATCCCAAACCTAGATCTATGGAAACGAAGATTGAAGGCACGAATCTGGAAAACAGAAAAGCAAGAGTGTGCTTCAGAATCAAGAACAAAGATGGACTATCAAGAACATTGTAAGTACAAAGGGTATAAGGTCAAGAACAGTGGCAAAAGTGCAGAAAAGTTGTGAGTAGTGCGTGTATTCAAGACATGGGCAAAGAGCAAAGTCGTGAAATAAACACACTCAGATACATGATTCTTAAATCAGAAACTTAAGTAAAACATCAACAGATAAACGAAGCAAAAATTCTTGGAGAGCAACAAGAAATAAGATTAGGAGAAATAGTGGCTTACCAGAAAGAGGGAAGCTGGAATGGGGATTGCCGAAGTCTGACGACGGTTGCAAAGGTGAAAGACCGGTGAGAATCACGCCGGAAGGGGTAAACTGAGCAAGTCGCAGAACTATGGAAGCTTGAACAATGGAGGATTTGAAAAAAGTTAGAGAGAGAGAGAGAGCTTCTGTAGCGATGTAAAGTGAAAAGACGGGGGAAAGAAACAAGTTTTGTCAAAACTTGAAACGGCAGCAAAAAGGGCAATTAATGCGCCTGGAACAACGAATGCGTCAGACGGCGCATGTAGGCGTGAGACGATTTGCAAACGCGTCCGGAGTACGATCCAGTGAGGAGAAGACGCGTGGCTAAAACAGTTGAGTTATTGTGTATGACAGCTCATACGCTTGAGAAGAGCCTTTGGGATCCTTGTTCTTAAAAGAGACATGTCGGCTAGGAATCTTTAAGCCGATGTATTGGCAGGAAGTACCGATATAGGTTCCATCACCTCAGAATGCCAAGGTAATAGAACTTAGGGGGCAGTTGTGGGGATATATTTTTTGAGTACCAACACGTGGCCAAGGTGACGCCGACGTGTCAGCTGAGGTGCCATGTGTCCTAGTCATGACGCCGAGGTGATCTCCGAAGATGTCGGAATCCGAGATAAGCGAATAGGGCACAAGAGTCCTAGAATGATGAGGGGACTCAGTGTAGACACCCCATTTTTGACCGTCCTCAAGACTTGGACGTCACCGTTGGAACACTCGGTGATTATCCATGCTTGTGTTCGTTTGGAGTTCCCGGAGTTCTCGGCTCGCGCGCCTTGCCTCAAGACCTCCGAACTCGACCGTTTTGTGTTTGGTTTTGCACCAAACACTTGTGTTTTGCCTTGTAAGGGCAGGGAATGCTTTGTGAGGCATCCCCACACACCACCGGCACTAGCTAGAGGCCACCGGCTGGATGGTGTTGCCACCGGCACTATATTGTGCCGGTCGGCACTATTTTGTGCCGGTCGGCACTTGTTTTGGCAAAATGACCATTTTGCCCTGCCGACCACTGTACAGCTGCTTTATGAGATATTTTTAGACAGCTGTATGGCTTTAGCCTCCCCTCCAAACACGTGTATGGAGGGATGCCCTCCTTGTAAGCTTGTTTGACAAGCTTTACAAGATTGATGCCTATAAGAGAAGGCCTTCTCTCTTGGCTCAAGGGTTAGAAGTTTTTTTTGTGAGAGAGGTGAGAGGTAGCTCTGGTTTTAGGTTAGAAGTTCTATATCTATCCTATATCTATACTTCTCTCTTGTTTGTGTAACTAGGTGTTTGTGCCTTACTTTTGCACATCAATACTTAGTGTTTCACCTTCTCTTGGTTACAGAGGTCCTAAGGGGTTGTTCTTGGTGTTCTTGGCTGGATTCAAGCAAAACAAGGCAACAACATCAACTCTTGTGAAGGTGGTCAACAAGGGTGAGAAACTAGCTCTTTTTACCCCATTCTTGCACCTTGTTTTTACCTAGTTTAGAACTGTTTTTGTGCTTAGTGATTAACACATAAAAGTTCTGTTTTTTAACCCTCTTTATTGTTTATTAAGAGTGCTTGGTGGTTTGGGTAGGTTTGACCACCCTTAGGCCTTGAAAAGGCCACTTTTTGTGCTATTTTGTGAGATCCGAGACTTTGGTGTTAGGATCTCTTCACCACTGAAATCTTGAGGGATTTCAGTGGTGAAGATGATGCCTTAAAGTCTCAAGAAGGAGAGGACCACCCCCTCTCCTTAATGTCCTTGAAAAGGGCAAGTTTTGGCCTCCAAAGGAGCACCATGTTTGGTTATGTTTTGAGCATGTCTTGGCTGCATTTTATGTTTATTATGCCCTAATATGACATTGCTAAGTGTTGGTTTTAGCACTCTTTGCATGCCTTGCATAGTTGCTTTGTAATGCCTTAATAGTCCCTTAACATGCCTAGGTTGTGTGCCTTTATTTCTAGCATGTTTTAGGCTTAGATCCATGAAGCTTGTATGCTTATTTTGCCATGCATAAGGTCTGTCCATGCTTGTTTTGGTCGGCCATGACTTGTATCTCATAGCTCCTTTGCATTTGACTTGTTGGCCTTAAGAGCATGAGAGTGTAGCATGCCTTGCTTGCTTTATTTTTGATGGTTTGGAACCATTTAACATGTTATTTCAGACCCTTTGGTGCGCTTGTATGCTTGCCTTAGTTGCCTCTTTAATGCTTTAAAAGCATGTGTTGAATGCTCCATGTTTTGGTCACTTTGTATGCCTTAGGGTTTAAGCCTCTTAGATGCCATCTAGGTACACCCTTGGCCTTGCTTAGGTCTGCCCTTGACCTGTTTTGAGCCCCCTTAGCCTCGTGAGGCTTGGTGGACTTGGCCTTGGTTCAAGCCTACATGGCTTGCCCCAAGCACTTGGCCCCTTTTGCATGCATTTGCTCATCTTGTTTAACATGATTTGGCATCATTTTATAGCATGATTTCAGAGCTTAACTTGCATGCTAATTGTCCATGTTTGATCTCTTCAAGTGTGCTTAAGAGTTGCCATGCTTATGCCTTAGGTTTGGACCATAACACTTGCATGTGTGTGTGTGTGTTTAGTCTCCGTTTCTAGGCATTTTGGCTACTGATTTTAGGCCTATTTGGAGCTGCCTAAGTCATGTCTAAGACCATCATTTACTTGGTTTGCATGCTTGCCTTGCATGTTTGCTTGGATGCTTTGCATAAGTGTATTGCATAGTCCATGTTGCATGCTAGATAACATGCTTAGAGTTGCATTGCATGAGCATGCATGCTTGGCCTCTTGAGATGAAAATGATAGAGGTTTGGCACCCTTGTTTGCTTGTTTGCATTGCATGCATTTGAAATCAAAGTTGCATTCTTGGTTCTTAGGGCCATCATGCATGGAAATGCGTGATTGGTGGTCCGGGAATCGAGGCACATGCCCCTTTGAGTCAATAACATGATAAGGGATGTGTTTGGTGCACAAATGGCTTGAATTATATTGTCATGCATAGATTTCCCCTCTGCTGCTGTGAGTTGCAGGTTCTGCAGGCATTCAGTGCCAGCCGGCACTATTTAGTGCCGACCGGCAGTCAACAAACAGCCGATGGCTTCTTTTTGTGTCGGTGGCCTCCTCCTTCAGCCGGTGGTGTCCTACCCCAGCCGGTGGTGATCCCCAGTGCCCTGAGAGGCACTCCTGGGACTTTGGCAATTTTCTGAGGAGGAGAGCAGAGGAAACAGAGGCAATCCGTGCATGGCAGTGCGGTTCCGAGCCAGTCCCGAGCGCATGCTGCACTTGGCCCTCATCCCGAGGCGATTTATTGTTTAATTAGATTAATTATTTTATTTAATTAATTTAGTTGATTTGTAATATTTTAATTAGTTTGCGTAGTTAATTAAATTGTATATTCTTTCGGTCCCTCCGAGTGAGGGCGTATCTGTAATAAGTGCGTGTGAGTGGATGTATGTCTTCCAATCCCCACTTCTTTCTTCCCTTTTATTTACCTGCTTACGATGGTAGATTAGGGCACATTTAAATTAGCATACCTTATGCAATGCATGCGTGCATTCATGCATTTGTTTACATGCACCGGGCTCGGTACATCATACAAACTGCATTGCAATTTTCAATTCCAAATTGAATACGTGCTACTCGCGCATTTCACATGCCATGTTTAGGGTTAGCCGAGCCTACTCTAGATTGCATCTATGCCTGTGTTGCATTAGTCATTTAACATGAACTAGGTCATGCATGTTTTGCTAACTAGTTTATTGTTTTGGCACAGAGTACGATGTAAGTTTTTATGCTTTAGCATGTCGCATGCGTGTGAACGTTTGCCATGACAGTATGCTTGCCATGCGGCTAAATGCTTACGTGATAAATTGCTTGAATGCCTGTGGGTGGAGGTTGGATTGCGTGAGTTGGAACAACTCATTGAAATCCGTATTTTAGCCTACTTTCGAGTAGCAAAAACCAACACGTTTTTCGAGACAAAACGGATATGCAATGTTTATTTCCAAGTTAGGCAATCTAGTCTATACTTGTTTGCTGCGCGCATAACATAGTAATTCTAGGCTAATAACTGGAATAAGAACATGTAATGTTTTCAAAAAACGGATATCACGGTTAGTAGAGGCCGGTCTTCAGACCGGGCGAAAGGGGGTGCTCATAGCTGACCTTCCCCGATCGTACCCAAGCTCCCGAGCCAAGCCACTTTGGTGATGACGGACACGTGGCCTTCGGCACCGAGTCAGGGTTTCCTAAATTCCCCCATTTTAAAAATATTTAGGTGGCGACTCTGTATTTGGCAAAGCAGTCCATGTTTGGCACTTCTTTCAAAAAATCTGTTTTTCTTCAAAACGATTTGCCAGAGTTGGACTCTTTGGTTCAGATTTAGAACCGTGACAAATTGAGTCCTTCGAACTGTAGTGACCCAATATCGAACCAGAACGCGCGGGGGGGGGGGGGGGGGGATTCGCACTCCTCTCCCCGGGATGCGTTCGGGGGACGTCTACACTCAGCCTGGATAAGGATAAAGTTCTTAAGGAGTTTATCTTTATCTACTAAAGAGTCTTGGATAAGTACTGAGCTAAAGTCCATTAAAGCTAGGCTTCTGTTGGGACAAGGATTGAGCTAACTATAAAGGAAAGGCATCCCCGATGGGTCTAAGGTACGCAATTTATCCTGAGAATAGTGAATTCAGCAATTGATTATCTTTGAGAGATATATTGACTTGATTGTCGGAGTGCCCCCGGGTGGACGAACCACCGCCGGAATCTTCTCTTTCTGTTTCAGGTCAGCCAGGTGTCATCTATTCTACCAGTGTTCTCCAGTTGAATACTGAGTTGGCAGTGTGGTCGGAAAATCACTCACACAGATACCTTGTTAAATGTATCTCCACTGGGCATATAGTTCATCCATATCTGACTTTTTAGGAACTAGTGACATGCCACCACAGTAGTGACCTGGAGTTTACATTTTGTTTTTGGTTGGGAATTGTGGCTCAAGGATAATTAATTGTGAAGCCTTAAAGCCGTGTGACGGGCGTTTAGAAATTTATTTTGTTGTATATGGCGCCATCTTAAACTTTTGTATGCCTCTATGGTAATGACTTTTGAATTGTCTTCTAGCTTATTGAACTAGATAATGGACTTGAATTGTCATTAGTGTGTAGACCTTGGGATTTATAATTCGAAACCTTAGTTCAATGAGAAAGAAGATTCTATGGTACTTGGCTATGCTTGGTTATTGTATGTTCATGTGATACATTTCAGGGCGTTACATTGTTTCTCTCTCTTAGTCTATATTCGCCTGGTTCTTCATTGCTTCAATGGTTGTATTCAAGCCCATTCATCATCACTACTTCTCTCTCTTACTCTCTCTTCACCTGGCTCTTCGTTACTTCGATGGTTGTCGTCGATTGTAGCAAGATTGTTCACCTTCAAGTAACACCTCTCTCTTTCCCTCAAGATCTTAGTCCCCTCCCCTTCCTAACCCCACCTGAAACTCCCTACTCTCAGTCTCTAACTCCCTCACCTGAAACTCCTTCTCCATACCCACCTATTACTCCCGCAATCCCCCACCTCCGACACCCATCATTTCATTTCATTTCATTTCATTTTATATAGGCATTGGATCTTTTTCCATTTTTGTGTTGTTATGGACTGTAATGTCAGTGATGCTTAGTTTGTTGTTCATGTTTTTTAATCATTTGTGGAAATTTTCTTTGAATTACATAAATGGATTGATTTTCTTTGTTGTTTTCTCTCATCTCATGGAATGGATTAATCAAGAAATCAGATATTTTGGGGATTAATCAAGAAATCAGACATTTTTGGGTCAGACAATTTTTGGGGATTAATTAAGAAATCAGACAAATATTTAGCCAATGAAGGGCCAATAAAAGTTTGTTTTTCCTATTATAATAACCCAATAATGGCCTTGATATGTGTTTCTGTTTGTGTTTCTAAGGGTTCCAAAATGGGAGATTTATTTATAAATTCTATGTAGTAGACTTACAAATCAATAACTCCAAAAAGTTTTTTAATGTTTGATCAAGTCCCATATATTTAAACTTATATTCTAATAGGTCCTTTTTTTCCATATTAGAATTATTATGTAGACTGTTACCCTTATAAACTTTTATTATAATATATATGGTAAACTACCAATATGTTCTAATAGTTGGATTTCATTCCCATAAAGTTCTATTGAAATTAAGTGTTAGTAAAATCATTGCTAGAAATAATTTTTTATGATGATTTTTTGCATATGTCACTAAAAATTGAGAATTAGTGACTTTTTTTTTTTGGTCATGATTTTATAAATTATCGCTAAAACCTACAATTAGTGACTTTTTTATGTGACGAATTTGTCAAATTGTTGCTGAAAGTTGAAAATTAGTAATTTTTTTGTGACGATTTTTTAAACTGTCACTAAAACTTATAATTAGTGACATTTTTGATAAAATTTTTAAACTGCTGCTGAAAATTTACAATTAGTGATATTTTTTTAATAGTGCTTGATCAAAAAAAGTCATTAATTATCCTACGACTTATTAGCTAATAAGTTCATCTATTAGGATCTACAAGTAAATCCTCTTAATATATATATATATATATATGTTATACCATATATCTAGAAGAGAGAATATCGATTATTATATATATTTTATTTGTGGTATATATAAAACATTGTTTATAGAATATGAAAAAGTATTATTCTTAGTATTTTCTTTGCCTTAATGTAAGGGATTCACTTAATTAAGAATCTTCCTTCACCATTGTTGGAAATTGGGCCGGGTATTGGATTTGGATTTGGGCGCTCATGTGGCATGACCCATTCAAATTACTCATGTAATTTGAATTTGAATTTCCATGACTATCCTGTTTGGACAACCTACCATCACTATCTATATCTATCATATCTTATCAAGAGATATGGATAGATGGTTAAATGGTCAGCCTATATATCAGATACGATATATGGAACGTGGGATGAATCAAATAACGAATGAATTTTTTTCCTATACTCTCTCTCTAACTCTCTCCCATTAAAATATCGATCAAGTCTTTGCACTGTGATTAGAGTGGGTGATACTCATACTGTGGTATCACTCCATTGCTGAGTGTTCTTAGTTCGTGGTTGTGAAGCATGTGATTTACCCACAAGGTTCTTCGTTTCAGATTCTATTATATAAGGTATCGTTCGAATCCTTTTACCCGCTGCGTTAACTGTATCTTACAACTATTATTTTGTATTAAGGTCCTGCCATGGAAGAATATTTGGAAGAGAAAGTTAGTTGTAGAGCAATAATAGATAGAGATGATGATGGACTCGCAACAGAGATGATGGTAAACCAGCGATGATCAATCATTTTTTTGCCACTATTACATATAAACCGTAATCTCTTCGTCGATTTGTGTAGCCACCAATATTATGTCGTTTATTATACAGATTTTTCTAAAAAGGTGTGTCAATATATATGAATTATTTGATAATTTTGTGTATATTATTTGTTACTGTACTTGTTTTTTGAATAATCGTTTTTTGTTGCCATCAAACAATCAGAATAGTTGTTGTTTTTTTTTTTTTTTCCAAATTTTATTTCATGTTTTCATTTTATAGTGTGAATGTTTACATTAATATGAATTTAGTTTTTTTAAGGCTAGTTGTATGTTAATTGTAAATTGTGAACATTTACATTATATTTTGGTATGATTTTTTTTTTTTTTTTTTATAATTTTTTTTGAAAGTTAGTTGTACGTTTGTTCTTTTTGTTACTATACTTGTTAGTTGAACAATCATTTTTGTTACCATTGCAGTGTAAATGTTCACATTAGTATGAGTTTATGTTTTTTTTAAGGCTAGTTGTATGTTAATTGTAAATTGTGAATATTCACATTGTATTTTGGTATGAGTTTTATTTTTCGGAAGTTAGTTGTATGTTTGTTGTTTTTGTTACTATGCTTGTTGGTTGAACAACTATTTTTGTTACGATTGAACAATTGAAATAGTTGATTTTTACCTTTTTCAATTTTGTTTTATATTTTCACGTTATAGTGTAAATGTTCACATTGGTATGAGTTTATTTTTTAAGGATAGTTGTCTATTATTTGTAAACTGTGAATATTCACATTGTATTTTGGTACGATTTTTATTTTTTTGAAGGTTAGTTGTATGTTTGTTGTTAACTGTGAACATTCACATTGTATTTTGATTTTCATTCAGATTTTTTGTTGCGTTATTTTTATAATTTTCACATTATAAAAAAGTTGAAAGTTCATAATTTGAGATTTTCTCCGTAGAATGATGGAGAGATTTTCTCCATAGAATAAGACAGAGATTTTCTCCATTAAATGAGGGACTATTTTTTTTTATTTTTTATTGTGTATTAGTTTCAAAATGAAAACATGTGCAGCAATTATAAGGGTGATTTCGTCATATTACATTAAATAGGACCTAATGGAATACTAAAAAAGAAAATGGTTTAGATAGAATAAAACATTTAACAAAGGAATTTATCAAAAAATGACCATTTGAAAATATTTCTATCCTGTTTGGTAAGAACCCAGGAAATATTTTATTTTATCTTTTTTATTAGTCCAGAAAATTTTTATGTCTTGTTGTTGTCGAAAAAGTGAGGGAAAAAGTAGAGAAAGTGAAATTTTGTTGTGATTGTATTTTTATCAAAATTAATTTTTTTATTAGGTTTTGTCTGTCCTGTTTGGTTACTGAGAAAGTGGGAGAAAAAGTAAAGAAAGTATAATTTTATTAGAATTGGTGGTGATCAAGAGTGAAATCAAACATTTTGGTCAATAATGGGCTGTTTTTCCTATTAACCCAATATTGGAAATTATTTTTTTTTTAGGTCGAAACAATTAGAGATATCTCCCACTTAGAAGTGTTTCAAGTGTATACCAGCCATTTGTTATATTTATATGGATTTACAGTCTAAATGGGATGAGATTAAAGTTTATGAGATATAATGGGATTTAAGTTTATGATAATGTGTTTCAAATATAATGTGTTTAATATGTGTATGATAATGGATCTCAAATATAATGAGATTTAAGTTCCTGATAATGTATTTTATATAAACCAGTTATCCTCTAGCCTCTAGAAGTTGCTGTTTAGTATATAGAGCTCTCAACTTTTCTAAATAGACTTTTAATAGGTTTGGATAGTCAAATATGCTGATTTTTTTTTTTGTCATTATTTATTTATTTATTTATTTTTCCTTGTGTGTGTGTGTGGGGATTTTCTAGATGTTTGATTATTGAAAAAGAGAGAGGATAATTTCATAGCTTCTAAAATTGTGAGATTGGGGTGATTGAGTTTGACTGGATGAAATTAGAGTAATATTACCTCCACCGAATTTTGACTTATTTGAATTGTCCGAATTTGTGCATTTTGGTCATCCGGCCGGTCATTCAATAACAAAGGTAACATCCGCGGTAAACAAGGGTTACACCGGTCGTTCGGGTAATCATCTGGACAGTCGACCGTCATGCACAAATTTGAGTGATTCGAACAAATTCAAATTCGGTGGATGAATTATTTTTGATGAAATTATTTGTTGATTGTATGGAATTTGACTTTATGAAATTATATATTTGTATTACATTATTTTTTGTTTGCTTTTTTTATCTATTTGGCCACTTTAGGTGGAGAAGTATATATTTTTACTGTTATATATGTTTCTACACATTTGCACCCTTTACCAGGTTAGGGTGATGTGGCATGTCTAAAATTTTTGGATTTATTAATTTATAAGAAAAATGGTAAGATTCATTAATATTTTCTTTTGATATTGTTTGGAATCAGATTGTATTACTGTGGCGTAGTGGTTTGGAAATACTCTTCTGATCCTGGAGGACGCTCGTGATCCTGTGCTAGTCACCTGAAAAGGAATAAACACTCCGGTCAGGGGTGCCGGAATTAGCACTCCGACGGGCAAGTCAGTCTCTACACTCAGGATTATTTGTATTCTAAGTTAAGCATAATAGTTCTCACGTACCTTTCTCTGATGGGCGATCCCGTATTTATAGTATTCTTTTTGGGCTGGGCCCATCCTTGATCCGTTACATGTACCCCTACTCGGCCTCTGTTCTACTGGCTGGGATACTGGTTATTTTATTCAGCTCTTCGATTGACTAGGGTATGTGCCGAATAGAGGTTACGTTCCGGACGGAAACGCTCATTCGTCCCTATGGATCTGATGAAATTCAGCTCTCACAATTGCCCCCCAAACACCCTACTAGCATCAGTTAGTCGGCGTGTTTGGCTTCTAGCCTGGGAAGTCAAAAATTCGGCAGTTAACCCTCTTCCCAATGCGTGTCAGAACGCGCACACGCTTCTTGGTCATTGTAACGCTTTCCTACCCCTTCGTACACTGCTTCCATTTAATATGATTTGAAATTGTCTCTTTGAATGTATGTTCTAAATATTCAAAAGATATCTTGCTCGCCCTCTAGTGCAACTCCTTCTTTTCGCAGCTTCTACAACTCATTGTTTCTTGTTTCTCCATTCGTCTCCTATAAGTCTTCTTCTCCTTCATTTTTGATCCCGCTTCCTTATTTGCTTTTAACTTTCCATAATCCTTGGGTTTGGCCAAAAAAATGGCAAAACATCTGAAGGAGCTCCTTTCGGCTGATTGAATCTCCGATTTTCGACGCCATTTCTCCATCCCCGATGACGTCCATCTGTCACTTTTGGCAGACAGCACCACTGATATGGAGAGGGAAGATGAGAGCACAATCGTCTTTCCTCTCCTATCAATTGCTGAGGGTGGAGTCTATTTTCCTCTTCACCCACTTTTGAGGGCCGTTCTTAGATACTGGGGTCTAATCCCTTCCCAGCCCAACGTGAATTTATTTCGCATCATAATGGGGATCGTAGAATTAAATTGTCGTCTTAGGATCAATTTAGGTATACCCGCCATTCGGCACTGTTACGTCCTAGCCAAATCTACTGGCCGGCTAGGGCGCTACTTTCTTAGAGCCAATGATACTGATCATCATTTAGTGACTAGGCTCGCCAGCTCTGGCAAGCGTGTCGACGACGTGATGGTCGTTGTCTGCGGCAATTGGGAGTTCGGCGAAGGTGACGATCGCCTAGACCCGGTGCCAAGGTGAAAAGGCGAACCAGGTGGCCGACTTACACGACATTCTCGGCGTCGGACAACATTTCGATCGCGCGAGGCGACAGCCATCTCATAGCCCTCATTTTCCCCAGTTTCAAGAACTTGAGACAGTTGGTGTAGAGACATCCGATTCTGAACACGTGGAAGAACAAGAGGCCGAACCAATCGCTAAGGACCCGGACCGGTTGGCAGCGCAAGTTGACGAAGCTATTAACTTGGCCTTTGAGGAAGCCGGGTTGAACTTTTCCGATTCTCCGTCTACATCAGGCCAAGGGGACGCCTTTGGAGATATTTTTACAAATTTAGGAGACCTTCCCGGCGATTATTCTGAGGATATTGCTAAAGAAAGTCTCATGCAGATGGCACGAAGGAGAAACGCCGAACGCATGGCCGCCCGACAGAAAGCTGAGGCCATCCGTTCCGGACTTGTCCCGACTGAATCTGTCGTACCTACTGTTGTAGAAGAAACGACTCACATTGACGTGGCCGAGGTGGAGAAGGCGGCCGATCCTCCGAATCCAGAAGAACGGCTGATTCCAGATCGGGGAGAGAAACGTGCCGCCGAGGGCGAGGTCGGCTCTGAGGAGGAGAACCCTGTCGATAAACGGCTGCGCTTAGAGGAATCGGATGTGGTTCCTTTCGTTATTCAACCCAAAATAAAAAACACACTGATCTCCTCCGAAGCGTCGGCCGTGAAGGATCTCGCTGTTACTTTGAGCTTGGTTGCCTCGGTCTCGTTGTTGGCTGACAAGGCAACGTGTCGGGAGGAGCCGGATTTGGTAGTGATAGCATTAGCTGCCTAGTCGGCCCTCCTGGTATGTAACTTCATTCCAATTCCTTGTTTTGATTTTGTTTGCAAGCGGTATTTCTTGGTATGTGACAATCCCAACTTGTTTTGCAGACGGTGGAAAGGATCGCCGAATTGGGCCACTGCCAGCACGATGCCGTCGAAAGGATTGGCTGTTTGCAGTCGAAAGTGGAGGGTTAGTTGAGTCAGGCTGAGTTTGAGGCGATGAGAGCGACAATGGAAAGTGCACAGGCCGAGGCAGAGAAGGAAAGGGCGCGGACTGCCGACCAACTCAGAGCGGAAGCCGAGGAGAGGGCCAACGCGAATGAGGAATCGCTCAAGTTGGCCAAGGAGGCGCTTGCCAAGTTGGAGGCCGAGTTGGCAGAGTTGAAGGCAGCGAAGGAGAAAGTCCACTCCGAGGCATCCGAAGCATTTGAGGTTGGGAAGAACGCCGCTCTTGAAAATTATGTAGAAGAGGTCCCCAAATTCGAGAATCGGGGATTCAAACATGGCTGGCTCAAAGCCCTTGCTGCCGCTGGAGTGACATTGGACATGTCGATTCCATACGAGCAAGTGGATGTTGAGCCGCTTGAGTCTGATGCCGATGATTGATTTGGGGATCACTTTAGCTATTTTCAATGTATCTTTTTGCAATCGTGTTTTGTTTTCTTAGTAGAAAACTATTTGCTTGGGATAATTTTCATGTATAAAATGATGACTATGCTGTACTCAATTTATGAATGAAAATTTTCTATGTTCTCAAGTTATTGCTTGTATTGTTTGTTGTATGAGTACATAATTAAAAGAATCAGCAGTTAGAACAAAAATGTGACGACTATGTGAGATGACAAACTTAATAGCCGATTAAATTAATGAATTTGATTTGATCATAAATAAAATGAATTCATGAGGTGCCGATAGGTCAGCCTTTGCCCTTGTCGAATAAAACGAACTTATGAATATTATTTTCATGAAATGATTCGTGGAACGGCTGGGGCATTCTAGCCGACTAGATTGATGAATCTGCCCTTGCCCCAGCTGGTTCATGAACGTACAACGCCAAATAAAACGAACTTATGGATGTTGTTCTGATGAAACAGTTCGTGGAACGGCTGGGGCATTCGAGCCGACTAGATTGATGAATCTGCCCTTGCCCCAGCTGGTTTATGAACGTACAACGCCAAATACATTGTTTTGATGAATCGATTCATGGAACGGCTAGGGCACTCGAGCCGACTAGATTGATGAATCTGCCCTTGCCCCAGCTGGTTCATGAACGTAGAACGCCGAATAACAGAGGTTGATGGGGGCGATTAGGGCATGTGACTCGATCGACACCAGGCTGTTGAGGTTTCGATATTAATGAGATTGCCTCGGAGATGCTGCCTTCGTAGGGAGTAAATGGGCGTGTATGTCGTGAACAAAGGTCCTATTTGTATGCTCTGACAGCAACTCAGTCCAGTTCTTAGAGGAAAATTAAACAAGTGCGAATGTCAAATAGACTTTTCTTCAACAGCAGAGGGGAAGCAAAGACGCTAGCTAAGCTGGGAGGAGACATGAGTTGAAGTGGTGAACTTTCACGCACGAGCAGTAGGACTTCGAGGGATCGGGAGAGACACCAATCTCCCCGTCGTCGAAGTAGGTCGCCCAGGAGGGACAAGCAGCCACAACGCAAGTCTCCTTAACCTCGTCCTGGAAGGGAATCCGATGCGACTCCTCACTCATTGAGTTTTGCGATCTTCGTGGGTAATAGACCAATGACAGAGACGGATTCGATCGTTCGAGATCCAAATGTGGCAATCGAGTTCGTTCGATAGATTTTTTCACCCGAAGTTCAGCAGTCGATGGTAGGTCGGCAGGACTTCGAAGTGTTTCGTGAAGGCGTTCACGGGGCGGTGAGGGGACTGTACACTGCTTATGAGATCGGCATGCGTCTCCGCGCCGTTCGTCGCGATATAGAACAGAAAGATGAACGCATTCGGAAGTTAGAAGCTCGCATCGAGAAGGCCGAGCGTGAGCTAAGGAAAATCAAGTCTGCCGAGCCTCAATCAGCCAGCCACCCCAACCCAGTTATGGAAGAGAGGGTTACTCAAAGGCTGATTAGTGATGCGATCGCCGATCGGAACACGGCTAGCATGTTCGCGATTGAGACTGCGAGGGCTGCGGCCTATGAAAAAGGCTTCCACGATGGCCGAAAGGTCGGAATTCAAAAGACCAAGGAGAAACTCGCCGAAGAAGTTTGCCAATGTGAAAATTGTGGATTTAAGCACAGCTGGATCAAGGCACTTCAGCAAGCTGAGGCTCTCCAGGCATCAAGGTTGGATGCTGCGTTGCCGTTGTACCAACAGAATGATTTCCCATTCTCTGCTTTCGAAATTGAGAAGAGTGATGATGAAGGAGCCGCCGAACAGAAGAGGACCTTGTAATGCTTATGTAGATTGAAAGTGAAATTGTGTATTTATTGGCTGATTTTAATAAAATGCTTAGTTTTCGATTTGTAGCGTACTTATTATTTGTATTAGTACACATTTTATTCTGAATGTTCGCACGTTTTATGCAGCTTGAACAATCTCATTTTGAATATTTGCATTTTTTGGCCTTTGTTTATACGGTCTGTACGAATGCCATACTTTAATCGGCCCAAGGGCGTCATGCACTGATGGGGCTTCGAATCCGGAATATAGCCAATCGTGATATCCACGAAGGGCGCTCAGAATTCGGAGGCTCTATCGGCCCAAAGACGTCATGCGCCGATGGGTCTCCGAATCCGGAGACTACTTGGCCAATCGTGATATCTACGAAGGGTGCCCCAAATCCGGAGGCTTTATTTGGCCAATCGTGATATCCACGAAGGGCGCTCCGAATCCGGAGGCTTAATTGGTCCAAAAATGTCATGCGCCGATGGGGGCTCCGAATCCGGAGGCTGTACTTGGCCAATTGTGATATCCACGAGGGGCGCTCTAAATCCGGAGGCTTAATCGGCCCAAAGACGTCATGCGCCGATGGGGCTCCGAATCCGAAGGCAGTATTTGGCCAATCGTGATATCCACGAAGGGCGCTCCGAATCCGGAGGCTTTACTTAGCCAATTGTGATATCCACGAAAGGCGCTTTGAATCCGGAGGCTTTATCGGCCCAAAGACGTCATACGCCGATGGGGCTCTGAATCCGGAGGCTTTATTTGGCCAATTATGATATCCACGAAGGGCGCTCCGAATCCGGAGGCTTTACTTGGCCAATCGTGATATCCACGAAGGGCGCTCCGAATCCGGAGGCTTTATCGGCCCAAAGAAGTCATGCGCTGATGGGGCTCCAGAGGCTTTATTTGGCCAATCGTGATATCTACGAAGGGCGCTCCGAATCTGGAGGCTTTATCGGCCCAAAGACGTCATGCGCCAATGGTGCTCCGAATCCGGAGGCTTTATTTGGCCAATCGTGATATCCACGAAGGGCGCTTCGAATCCGAAGGTTTTATCGGCCCAAAGATGTCATGCGCCGATGGGGCTCGGAATCCGGAGGCTTTATTTGGCTAATCATGATATCCATGAAGGGCGCTCCGAATCCGGAGGCTTTATCGGCCTAAAGACGTCACGCGCCGATGGTGCTTCGAATTCGGAGGCTTTATTTGGCCAATCGTGATATCCACGAAGGGCGCTCTGAATCCGGAGGCTTAATCGGCCCAAAGACGTCATGCGCCGATGGGGCTCTGAATCCGGAGGCTTTACTTGGCCAATCGTGATATCCACGAAAGGCGCTCCGAATCCTAAGGCTTAATCGGCCCAAAGATGTCATGCGCTGATGGGGCTCCGAATCCAGAAGCTTTATTTGGCCAATCGTGATATCCACAAAGGTCGCTCCGAATCCGGAGGCTTTACTTGGCCAATCGTGATATCCACGAAGGGCGCTCTGAATCCGGAGGCTTTATCGGCCCAAAGACGTCATGCGCCGATGGGGCTCCGAATCCGGAGGCTTTATTTGGCCAATCGTGATATCCACGAAGGGCGCTCCGAATCCGAAGGCTTTATCGGCCCAAAGACGTCATGCGCTGATGGGACTTCGAATCCGAAGGCTTTATTTGGCCAATCGTGATATTCACGAAGGGCGCTCTGAATCCGGAGACTTTATCGGCCCAAAGACGTCATGAGCCAATGGGGCTCCGAATTCGGAGGCTTTATTTGCCTAATCGTGATATCCACGAAGGGCGCTCCGAATCTGGAGGCTTTATCGGCCCAAAGACGTCATGCGCCGACGGGGCTCCGAATCCGGAGACTTTATTTGGTCAATCGTGATATCCACGAAGGGTGCTCCGAATCCAGAGGCTTTTATCGGAACACCTTTGAACTGGATTTTGTAGTGAGTAAATAGGGATCTTTGCATTACAGAAAATGAGATGTACATGGCGAACCGTTCAGAACAAGTATCATGCCCCACAAGTCGGGTCAATGATAAAATTTGCCTAAATGCGTGGAATTCCAAGGCCGTGGTAGACTCCTTCCTGACATGTCTTTGAGCCGATATGCCCTTACTCCTGTGATGGAATCAATTTGATAGGGGTCGTCCCAGTTAGGACCCAATTTTTCATCAGCTGGTTTCTTGGCAGCTGGAAGTACCTTCTTCAGGACCAACTCTCCTGGTGTGTAGCGGCACAGCTGAACACGTTGATTATATGACTTGGCAAGCTGCTGCTGGTACCGCCCTATGGACGCAAGGGCACGATCTCTTCGTTCTTCGATCAGAATCAAATCCAAAGCCAACATCATGTCATTTCGGCCCATATCAAAAACTTGAGATTTCAGGGTTAGGTGGCCGATCTCCAGGGGTATGATCGCCTGGGTTCCAAAGCATAGAACAAACGACGTTTCTCCAGTAGATTGCCTCGGCGTAGTTCTATGAGCCCACAATACACTCGGCAATTCTTCGACCCATTTGCCTTTAGCTTTCTCCAGCCTCTTCTTGATGCCGTCCAAGATGGATTTATTAGAGGCTTCGGCTTGACCATTGCTTTGTGGGTAAGCCGACGTAGAAAAGTAAGGCCGGATACCATACTTGCTGCACAGCTCTCGGTAGACGCCACAATCAAACTGGGTGCCGTTGTCTGAGATAAGAGCTCTTGGAATGTCGAATCGTGTTATGATATTTCTCCATACAAAGCGCTTAACATCAGTATCTCGAATGTGCGTTAATGCCTCCGCTTCGACGCATTTTGTGAAGTAATCTGTCGTGACGATCAAGCACCGCTTGTTCCCTAGGGCCCTCGGCAATGGTCCTACGATATTAAGCCCCCACTGGGCGAACGGCCAGGGACTGGTAATGGAGCTTAACTCTTCAGCAGGCAGATGGGTTAGCGGGGAGAACTTCTGACACTGTTCACATTTCTTCACATAGCATTCGGCATCAGCTCTTATTGTCGGCCAGTAATACCCCTGTGTTATAGCTCGATGGGCCAAAGAGCGCCTGCCAGAATGGGCACCACAACTGCCTTCATATATTTCAGTCAGAAGCTCTTTGACTTTGTCCGGGTGTACACATTCCAGGTATGGACTAGAAAGGGATTTTTTATAAAGCTTTCCTTGTAGATCCAAATAGTATCGCAGGGCTTTATTTCGCAGCTTGTGCGCTTCTTTTTTGTCCGCTGGGAGCTGTTCGGAAGACAGGAATGCGGCAATGGGGTCTATCCAACTTGGTCCTAGCTCTATGATATTGACTTGGATTTCTTCCGAAGGGCCGATACTCGGCTCCGGGATGAAACCTACTTCGATTGTCCGTTTAATCTCTGAGTTAATGGCGGAGGCGAGGCAAGCTAGGGCGTCTGCATGTGTGTTCTGATCATGTGTCATTTGATTCAATTCATGATGGTCAAATTTGGCCAGCAAGGCGCTAGCCGATTTCACGTAAGCTGCCATTCGGTCATTTTTGGCTGCATACTCCCCCTTTAGTTGATTGATCACCAATTTGGAATCGCAAAATACCAGCAAACGCCGAGCGCCCGAAAGGTGTGTATTCCTCAAACTGGCCAAAAGGGCTTTGTATTCAGCCTCATTATTTGATGCTTCGAAGCTGAGTTTGACGGCCTGCTCAATTATTGCGCCGTCGGGAGCCAAGCTTACTACTCTGGCTCCGCTGCCCTGTTGATTGGATGATCCATCACAGTACAACTGCCAAATGTCCCCAGCATAAATTCTCCAGTTTGGCTTCGGTTGAATTTCATCAGACTTGAAGTCGGCAAGACCCTCGGTGAATTCGGCAAGAAAGTCGGCAAGCACTTGTCCTTTGATTGAGGTTCTAGGTAGAAACTGAATATCATACTGGCTGAGTTCAAGAGCCCACTTTGAAACACGTCCTGATGCTTCTGCGCTACGTAGTACTGATCGGAGGGGATAATCTGTTAGCACCCCAATGCTATGCCCCTGGAAGTAATGCATCAGCTTTCTTACCGCCATGAACAGGGCTAGGATGAGCTTCTCCAGCGGAAGGTAGCGTGTTTCAGCGTCAACCATTGCCTTGCTCACATAATACACTGGCCGCTGCTCCCCCAGTTCTTCCTTTATCAATACGGCACTGACAGCCCGGTCGGAAACTGCCAGATACAAAATGAGTGGATCACCGGCTGACAGTTTTTTCAAGAGTGGAGCTGATCAAAGGTAGGTCTTGAGGCCGTTGAAAGCAACTTCGCACTCGGCGGACCATTCAAAAGCCTTGCCTTACCGTAGTGTATAAAAGAATTGTCGGCAGCGGTCCGTGGAACGACTGATGAACCTATGAGTGCGGCGGCCATCCCCATTAACTTCTGAACTTCTTTGACCGATCGAGGGGAGCCGAGTTCTAGGATTTCTGTGATTTGCCTTGGGTTGGCTTCGATTCCACGGTGGTTGACAATGTAACCCAAGAATTTGCCAGAGCCGATCCCAAACGCACATTTGGAAGCGTTCAGTTTCATTCTATATTTACGTAGAGTACCGAATGTCTCTTCCAGATCAGCTATATAATTCTGCTCTTCCTTGGACTTGACCACCATATCGTCAATGTACACTTCCATAGTGTGGCCGAGTTGTTCCTTGAGCATGGCGGTGACTAGTCTTTGGTAGGTTGCCCCTGCATTCTTCAGCCCAAAAGACATAACCGTGTAGCAGTAGGTTCCTCTTGGGGTGAGGAATGCAGTTTTTTCTTAGTCCTCAAGATGCATGGCGATTTGATGGTAGCCTCTGTAAGCATCGAGAATGCTCATACGTTGATGGCGTGCCGTCGCATCTACAAGTTGGTCAATTCTGAGTAGGGGAAAACAATCCTTTGGGCAGGCTTTGTTTAGGTTCGTGAAATCGACGCACACTCGCCAAGTCCCATTTTTCTTCTTCACAACCACTGTGTTAGAGAGCCATGTAGGGTAGGTCACTTCCCTGATTGCCCCGGCTTCAAGCAGCCTATCAACCCCCTCAACAACGGTGGCAGTGTGCTCTGCGGCTGACCGCTAACTTTTCTGAATGATCGGCTTGCAATTAGGGTCAACATTCAAACGGTGCTGTGAAACGGACGGATCTATACCCGACATCTCATATGGAGTCCACGCAAAGACATCAAGGTTGCGGAGCAAGAAAGAGATTAGCTGCTGTCTGTCGGCTTGATTCAGGGAGGCATCGACTATGAAGAACTTGTCTGGGCTTCTGTCGATTTCAACTCGGTCTAGGCCTTCCGTGGCCTTTTCACTTGGGAGCCGTCCAACATCGTCGAGGCTTTCCCGATCCGGCACCTCAATGGAATTCACCTGCAACTCCTTTGGCGTCTTTCCAGTGAGGAGATAACATGCTTGTGCTGATTTCTGGGAGCCACGGATTTGCTCAATGCTGCGTTTTGTCGGGAAGCGTAGCAGCTGATGATATGTACTCGGCACGACCTGCTTGGTGTGCAACCAAGTCCGCCCCATAATGAGATTGTACGGCGATGGCAGCTTGACGACCAAGAATTCTACATCCACTGTGCGGGAGCCCGCTCAAATGGGTAGTGTGATTTTCCCTAATGGGTACTCTGGATTGGCGTTGAAGCCGAATAGTGAATAAGGGGCCGGGGAGAGATCCGATTCGGAGAAACTGAGTTTGGTGAATGTCTTGTAGTACATAACCTCCGATATGCTCCCCGGATCAATAAGTACGCGCTCAACTGTGAATCGGTTTACGCGTAACTCAATTATCAAGGGATCGATGTGGGGAAGTGTCACTCCGACCATATCTGAATCATCAAAAGCAATGCTCGCAGCTTCATGGGGTCGTTTAGCCGGAGTGAGTTGAGCTTGAGGGTCGGGATTTGACTGAATGGTATGCACCGCGGATGACATCGGCAGGCTGTATATCATGTGGATTACGCTGAGTGGAGGCTTGTCTTGTCAAGGCATGTCCGTAAGGCTGACCGGTTGCGGGCTCTGCCAGTATGGGAACACAAACCCCGGTTTTACCGGGGCACCCTTTTCGACCATTCGACCTAGTGCATATCGAAATCCGTAGTGACCATTCCAAACTAGGACAGGTTGCTCACCCGATATTAGGTTGTTTGAAACCGTTGCGTGCGTAGTGAAACCCTAGCTCCTGACAAAATAGGACAGGGAAACCCTACCCCAACATAGGGTTGTTTTGGCTCTCATTTATCTGCTATGTGCTTTTAGAGTGTATCTCTGCAGGAAAGTACATGTCAGCTTGCAAGTTTGAGTATCCGGCCCGAAGGGCACCAGTATCAGTGTTGTTGAGGAACCAGTTATATCTGCGGGTATCAGTTCAGTTCTGGGAACAGTGATTCTGGGGAACAGTAATCAGTAGTAGGGATCAGTTGTTTGGCTGCGTCTGTGTTTGATCTGTTTTGGGCTGAAGTGCTATCCGTTTTTTTTTCTTTCAGTTCAGAGAGTTCAGAAAGTCGATACAGAATAGCCAGTGTTTCCCCTTTGCTGAGGCAGAACTAGGGATGACGCAAAGTTCAGAAGAAATAGTGGTTATGACAGCCGCGTTGGATCAAGGGATCACCCTACAGAGTGAGGCCGGCGTAGATATGCCGCATCCTCCTAGGTCGCCCGTTACACACCCAATCTGGGCCCCCCAGTTCTATCAGGCTCGCGAGCCCACTACATTCGAGTTAATGGGGATGATAGGTGATCTCCAAAGATCTGTGGCAGATCTCGCTTACGGGATGTCAGCCTCGCCACCGGTTGCACCGTATGCCGGAAATTTTAAGCCCCAAGAGCCCCCGCTACTGGGGCGGATTGTGATCGAGCTTAATCAGCCGGAGATGGCCTCCACATACAACAGTGATGTACCAGTACCAACCCAAACCTCTCACCAGGCTGAGGCCAGGGGCAAAGACAAAGCAAAGGCAGATGCCGATCCCGTTGAACAACTGCTGTGGGCAGTCGAGGCTTTAAGAGCCGGGGGGATGAGCAAACAACAGGTATCTGCGATGACAACCAAAATTGTGAAGGATACTTTTCCCACTCTACCTGAGGATAGTTCAAGCCAGTCGGAAAATCGGGATAGACCCCGTTATGTTGAAACAGTTTCTCTCACTCCCAACCCCGTACCTGGGAAGGATCAGAAATTCAAGCCCGCACCTGCCGATCCGTTCGCCAGCACATCTAGCAGGAGCACTCAGGCTTCAAAATACCAGCCCCGGGGGCGCAGGGTCTTCCATCCTCTCTACATGCCTTTGTCTAGGGCACTTCTGATTTTGGCCAAAAAGGGGCATCTTACACCCCTCGAGCCTAGGCCGCTCCCCAAACCCCTTCCAGCAGGACATGATGCCACTCACTACTGTGCGTACCATCAGCAATCTGGCCACTCCACCGATAACTGCTTTCGCTTCCGCCACGAGGTGCAGGATCTGATTGACAACGAGGTTATCCTCCCACCCACCTCAGCTAAATCAGTCACTACCCAGTTGTTGGATTTTGAGGACACCGATACTGCGAGTATGTAATTGGGATTCAACCGCCTGCGGGCAGCGCCTCGAGTTTTTTTTGATGTGGCGTTTGGCACGCATTTTTTTTGAGCATCTGCGAATGCTACTTTTGTAAATCCTGGCTTGGGCGCCGAGTCAGTCTTTTGCTTTGTTTTGAGTCTGTCTCTGTCCTGAGTCAGTCCTTTTTGCTTAAGGGTCTGTCTTGTTGTAACGAGTCAGTCCCTCTTTTGTATAGAATACTAGGTGACTCCGGGGTTGTTGCCTCAAGCACCGTTTTGTTTTGTAATTACTTCTTTTTGCTTTCTTTTTGGGTCTACCTCTGCTGTGGAGCCAGTTTACATCCGGGGAACCTGAATGAAACAGCTGCGACTACCGTGTTTCCGTATCTATTGTTTTGGGCTAGTTGTGCCAGAGAATTCGAATGGGGTGACAACGCATTCCGCCCGCTCTTGTGTGCCCTAATAATTATTGTTTTGACCTAAGTTTTTCAAACCCTTTTGAACACTGCGGTGAAAACGAAGAGGAATGAATTCCTCGGGATTTGCAAAACTTTGATCAAATTGAAAGAAAGAGAGGCATGCTAAGCCCTTAATGATCGAAATCATGCTTGTCAGCGTGAGTACTGAGAAGGACCCTGGCTTGATCCAGACTGGTTCCACACTGTCTTCAGCGCGAGCGATTTGTCGCTTTCTTTAAAACTTTCAAAAAATGTTTTGCCCGGTCCTGCGAAGACCTGTGTGGGATCGCTCTCGAGATTGCGCAACTTAGGATCGCTCTCAGCCTCGAGACCCGACCCCTCATTTTCAAACCTTGGACCAGCATCCAAAATGTTCAATAATTAGCCATCAATGCAAGGCCCGTGTGGCCAGACTCGAAGCAGCCCTCGATCAAGGGGCACCGAAATCGGAGCAAAAGACTAGAGTTCACCAGGAGAAGTTGGCAAAGCAACCGTGATTGATTCTCCTGCAAAGTACTGCAACGGTCATTCTCCCGGAAAAGGGGAGGCTTCGATTTCGAAAACCATTTGGCATGGACCAAGCTACACTTTTACCCTGTGAGAGGCTCGCTGGGTCGAAAACCCAGAAGGGCGACCTAGGCAAAAGTTAGAGCAAAGAAAAATACAAAAAAAGAAAAAAAGAATGCAAAAGAAAGAAAGAAAAAGAAAAAAAAGAAAAGAAAAAAATGCAAAAGAAAAAAAAAAAAAAAAAAAAAAAAGAAAGAAAAGAAGCTCGCAAGGTCGAAAACCCGCATTGGGCGCCTTGGCAAAAGTAAGAGCCTAAAAATAGTGAAGGTTAAAATACCCGAGAGTACCTTAACCGGAACTACGTAAGGCTTGATTCCCATGTTTGGGATACGTAGCCAACTTCATCTTGAAGTCTAGCCCTTAACGCTTTCATAGCGTCTCAGTCCATGTAATGGTTTTCATTACCTATGCTTCCTCCGAATCCGATGTCTCGGTTGCAACAACTGGAGCTGCGTGATCAACTTCCTCTTGAAGTCCAACCACCAATGCTTTCAAGGTGACTGTGTCCATATATTGTTTGTGGCCGCCTTCGTCCTCTCCGTGCATGAGAATCCGGTTGCGATCAATCATCGATGAGCATGCCGCGGCATCGTCCAAGCAAGGGGCAACTTTCCGTTGCCTCATATCGCCATAAAGTTGCCCTGAGTTGCCGCCCAAACTAGGGGCAACTTTCCGTTGCCCTCTTCCCCCCTTCAAGCAAGGGGCAATTTTCCCAAATTGCCTCCGATCCGAGGTTGCGTATCTTGAGGGTAGGTTCTGTGCTTGTTGAGCATTGACTGTTCGCGAAAATAGTTTTTGAAAATTTTTACTGAGGTTCACTATTTTCTCGAAAACTATTCCATTTTTCAAAATTGGACCATGTTTGGACCCAAAAAGGAAAACTTTCAGTGCTTACGGCCTGACTTGCATGATTTTCAAATCAAAAATTGAACAAGCATGTTAATCTAACGTTCATTTTGATCAAAACTGTTTTAGAAAGAAAACAAAAAAAATGGTCAAAGTAATGAACCAGGGGCACAGTCGAGTCGGGTGTTCCGCCTCTCCTTTGTTATCGACGTACTTGCCAGAAGGGCACCCTATCTATCAGAAGAAATAGCCGTGAGCTAGCTGTATTCGGCATGAATCTGCCGCTTCCTATTCATCATCAATCACCCTGGGGAGGGATGAAAAATGAGAGAATAAAGAATAGAGAGGTGTAAGTCGAGAGAAAAGTGAGCAAGAGGGTTTTGAGAGAAAAATCGAGCTTGAGGGCCGAGTGGCGTGAGAATCACACAAATCAGAAAGGGTGGGAAACCTGTCCGGAGGGATTGGCTCCTCAAGGTCTTTTGTTTTCAAGCACGTCCGTGTGTTGTGTCCTTTGATTCGTCGGTCTCAATTTAGCTTTGAGTCTTTTCCGAGTGTGTCTCGTTGTGTTTAGGTCGTGTGCCTTTTATTTTCTTCACTTGAGTCCTTTCCACTGTGTTCAGTTGTAGGCTCGATGCCCCGGTTGTGAAATCCCTTTTCCAAAGTCAATCATTTGTGCTCAGAATGCTGTGCCATTCTCTACATTTATGCGAGGCAAGAGAAGAACAGGAAATTTTGGGACATCCGAATGTGTTTCAACTTCAACTGTCTCAGTTTTGGTGATCCGTCTTGTCAGATTGGGCCAATTGTTCAAAGTTTGCCGTGTGCAGAATGGACCGGATATTGTATTATGAGCTGTGTGCAGATTAATCCCCAGCAGAATATGGGCTATTTGTTCAGTTTGAGCAGTGATTTGTCTGGGTTGTTTGCTGTTAGTTGGTTGGTTATCCGATTATTACAGTGCAAGTGCTCAATTTTCAGACAACAAATCGTAATCATTTACATTTGAGATGTAACATGATGCAGTGCAATGCAAAGTACGAGGTATGTAAATAAAATACTTTTCAGATAAAAGTTTGTTTCATATCATCGTCTTTTCAAATACAAAGCTTTGGAAGAAAGCAAAATCTGCCTGCGGCAGTACATAGTACTCTATCTACTAAAAAGAGAAAAGTACAAGAAAAGAAAATGAAAGAAAAAAACAGCGGAAGTCTGTAATCATCATCAATGGCCTCGCGCCGGGGGATCCATCCTCGCCCTCTTCCTGGGCAGAAGCCCAGGAGCATCGTCGGAAGCATCGCTGTCAGAGCCCGAGCCCGAGCTATCCCCGGCCTCCTCCTCGGACGACTCCGCCTCCATCTCTGACTCGCCATCACCTGGAACTGGTGCTCGCGAGCTACTCCCGACATGAGCGTGTCTCCCTCTGGTACGGGGGAATATCCTGCCATCCCGAGTAGAAAGGGAAGGCCCAGCCGGAGGAGCGCCGCCCACTGGCGGAATCGGAAAGGGAGGTTGAAAAATACGAAAAGTAAATGCATCAGAAAGCTGTGAGCAGTATATCAGAATGCAGTGTATAAGTACAGTATGTGAATGCCGGTGAGCAGTTAATCAGTGCAGAACGCAGTGTATGAGTACAGTGTGTGAATGCCGTGAGCAGTGAATCAGTGCATGATGCAACGTATGAGTACAGTGTGAATGCCCGTGAGCAGTTAATCAGTGCAGAATGCAGTGTGTAAGTATCGTGTATCAGATGCCGTGAGCAGTTTATTAGATTTTGTGTAGTGCATCAGTATGTATGGAACAGAGTATGGTTTCTGTGGTCAGAAGAACGTACCGGAAGACTGTAGGCGGCCATGACATCAAGGGTCCGCTGCAGCATCCCCATCAGGGAGGCACACAGCTCCACCGACTGCCGTGTGTACTCGGAGGAAGCCTGCAAAAGTATTGGATGCATTAGTATTCTGCGGAATATCAAATAAACTAAAATGGAATGACAATGCAAGATGCAAAGTGAAGTAATACGTACCGGGGGTAAGTCGGGAATACCGGCTAACTCGTGACCAGCCGGGGGAGGAACGAAGGGGATCTGGTAGGTCTCCCCACCCTGCCCCCTGTACGTCAGCATAGTGGGCAGAGCGGGCCAACCAGACCCTTGTCCCCTCTGTACCCTACCCCTGCCTCGGACTCGGGCTCTCCTCGAAGATCCCACTCCTGCTCCTGCCTCTGCCCGAGCCGCCGGCACCGCAGGACTCCCTCGCTCAGTCTGGCGACCCCCGCTCAGAGGCCGCATGATGAAGGTCCGGACGTACTCAGAGTAGTCGCCCTCGCCCCTATATCCGCCCTCGTCCCAGCCAAGGGTGTAGTCCTCCATCTGCTGCAGAGAAAACCTCTCGGTGTCCCTCATGTGCTCAAGAGGGTGAACCGGAACTATCTGCTCTGGCAACCCGAGGGTCTGGCGCAGAAAACGCTCCCCCAGGTACCAAGCCCGACAGACCGGGCCCTCCAGCAAAATCCGGTAACGAGAAGTCTCCTCGGCGCCGGCGTATCGATCCCTCGTCACCGCTGGAAGAGCAGCCCACGGCCGCCAGGTGACCTGAATTGAAACAGTTGGTTATTTGCTGGTTATCAAAATACACAAATGCAAAGCAAAGTTTGAATGAACTGTAAGTAAAATATACCTCGGCAGATGTGATGGTGTCGAAGAATCGGCGGTAGAAGCTGAAGGTATCCCGAGGTCGCCGTGTGCACCTCCCATCGTAGCGGCGTGAGAAAGGGATGACCAGGGGAGTCTCCGTCTCCGGCACTGGCTCCAGCCTGGGGAAGTAGGCATACACCCACAACTGCAAAACAGATGTCAGCATGACCATCAGATAAAGCAGAATGCAGTGTAAAGCAGAAATAACAGAACCGTGTGTGTGTAGTGTATTTTGCAGAGTGTACAGAGTGAACGGTGTATAGTCAGAATAAAGCAGAAATAGCAGAGCCGTGTGTTGTGCAGTGTATTGTGCAGAGTATGTGTGTGCCGTGTGTACAATATACAGTCAGTGTAAAGCAGAGTATGTGTGTGCAGTGTGTACAGTATACAGTCAGTGTGAGCAGTGTACAGTGCAGAATACAGAAAGTATGTAGAGCAGAAATGTAAAGCAGAGAAGAAGACATACCTCCCAAGCTCGCCAGTAGCCTCCGAGCAACTGCCCGCTGCCACGGGAGACTGAGCTCATGTAGCCGTAGAGGGTGGCCAGAGCCGCACCACCCCAGTCAAAGCGCAAAATATCTCTGACATCTACCAGTGCGCTGAGAAGACAGAGGGGCACTGTGTTCGCCCGGTCGGCGAAGAGGGTCGTCCCTAGCAAAAACATCAAGAAGCCGCGTGCGTACTGCTCCACGGCCTCCTGGGTCATCGGGGCTGCGTCGATGAGGGTGGGCTGGACCCTAAACTGAACCTCGAACCAGGAATACCTGACAAAGCCAGGACGCGCCAGAGGCGGTGCCTCGCCAAGCAAGTAGACCTGGGCCGCGGTCCACTCATCCATGTCAATGTCGAAGGGGATCGGATCACCCCCTACCCCGATGCCGGTAAGCATCGCGAAGTCGTAAGGGGTCATCGTCATGTCCCCTGCCACCGACAAGTGGAATGAATCAGTGGTGTCCCACCACCTCTCTGCCAGGGCCGCGAGGAGAGGCCTGCAAGCAGTAAGTCTGGACAATCCCCTGCAAAATGCGCCGAAGCCGGCCCGATCGACGATCTGACGGACTGCGTCAGGTAGCTCGGCATACCACTCTCGAGTGACGGTATTCCCATACCCGCGGATGGCATGGGAACCTCCCTGTTTACAAACAAACAGTTGTGAATTAATATGAAGTGTACAGTTTCGAAGAAACAGTTAAAGTCAGTACAAATCTAGCATGCGTGCAAGTCTTTCAGATTCAAACAAGAACCGGGGTACCGGTGTGCTTACAGTAAACTACGACGCGTGATGCGTCAGTGTGTTTTGAGTGATCCAGTGTAAACTTGGTGCACGTGTGCGCGTTTTTCAGATGCAAGCAAATGTCAGGTTTCAGTGCACCAGTAGGTGGACTACGGCCTGTGATGTGTCAGTACTCCCATGGGGATCAGTGTAAACATAGCATGTGTGCGTGTTTTTCAAAGTTCAAACGGATGCCGGGTCCCGGTATGTTTCAGTGAATTACCAACGTGTGATGCGTCTGCGTGTTTGTGTGATTCAGTGCAAGTCTAGCATGCGTGCGAGTTTTCAGATTCAAATAAGCACCGGGTGTCGGTGAGTTCATGTCAAAAATGCAATGTGTGCCGTGTGTTTGGGTGATTCAGGCTAGTGCAGTGTGTGTGCATATGTGTCGGTCCTAAGCAGATATCAGTTGTGAGGTTGTCTACAATCAACTACAGCGCACAGTGTATCAGATCTAAAGCAGTTAAGGGTTGTAATCAGCTATGGCAGTTGACAGTTTACAGTTCTACATTGCAGAAAATAAAGTGGATCAAGATGTTACCTCGGAAGCGCCGAAGGACAAGTGAGAGGCCGGCTCGCGCAGGAGAAGCTCCGGGTCCAGCGCTCGGTCGAAGCCGCGGAAGTGGCGAAGTCCATCGGGTGGTAGAATGTGAATAGCCGGCCGGTAGGTCGCCGGATCAAATGGGCGCTCGCTCAACGGGAGAAGCTCAACCCCGGGATCCATCTCGTGATCCGGGGGAGTCCCGACATGTGGAATGTTGTCAGCCATGGCAATGGGGATGAGAAAATAGCCGGAAAAGGAAAACCGAGCAAGAATACGAAAAGTCAACTGGAAAAGTCAACCCCGAGCGGGCCGAGAATGGCCAGAAAGGCCGGAAGATGAAAATATACGGAAATGTAGAGAAAATCGAGGGGAACAAGTCCCGAAAAGGCGAAAATAGCAAAGGAGATCCCGAAATGAAGTTTCGATCGGGTGGAAATGTCCGAAACGCGAAGAATATCGCGAATCCGACGGTAAAACGAGCGTGAAACGCGAGGAAATCGACGAAAAATCGAGAGAACAAAGCTCTAGAGAGAGAGAGTGAAGATTTTCGGCGGAAGAGGAAGTGGAAAATAGGGTTTAGAAACCCTATTTTATAAAACCCGAGGCGAAATGGCAGAACTGCCCCGATCAGGCATTTTCTGCCGGTCGGCACTATTTTGTGCCGGTCGGCACATTTTTGTGCCGGTGGAGAAGTTTAGGCAGCCGGAGGCAGCCGGTGACCACCTAGCCCAGCCGGTGGTGTTCCCAAGGCCTTTTTTAGGCTAGATGAGGGGTTTTGGGTCTTCATAGCTCAAGAAAGTGCAAGAAAGTGCATCTCCGACGCTCAACCGGCCTCCGTTTTGACCTTAGACAGTGTCTTCTGTGTGTGGCACTCAAATTCATGCGAAGACTATATCCTTTTGTATCCTTTTGTCTTTCATAAGATTTAAAAGTTGCCCCGTGTGTGTTGCACGCATTCATCACACTTTCCAGTGCGCCGCCTCGCGCCGTCTCGCACGTCCCTTGCGACTTGCATTATTTTCCATCCGATGAGGTATGCGTGCCTCATCTTGCATTTCATTGCATTTCGAGGTACGCGTACCTCGTTTTGCATTCCATTTTCCATCCGATGAGGTATGCGTGCCTCATCTTGCATTTCATTGCATTTCGAGCTACGCGTGCCTCGTTTTGCATTCCATTTTCCATCCGATGAGGTATGCGTGCCTCATCTTGCATTTCATTGCATTTCGAGGTACGCGTGCCTCGTTTTGCATTTCATTTTCCATCCGATGAGGTATGCGTGCCTCATCTTGCATTTCATTGCATTTCGAGGTACACGTGCCTCGTTTTGCATTCCATTTTCCATCCGATGAGGTATGCGTGCCTCATCTTGCATTTCATTGCATTTCGAGGTACGCGTGCCTCGTTTTGCATTTCATTTTCCATCCGATGAGGTATGCGTGGCTCATCTTGCATTTCATTGCATTTCGAGGTACGCGTGCCTCGTTTTGCATTTCATTTTCCATCCGATGAGGTATGCGTGCCTCATCTTGCATTTCATTGCATTTCGAGGTACGCGTGCCTCGTTTTGCATTCCATTTTCCATCCGATGAGGTATGCGTGCCTCATCTTGCATTTCATTGCATTTCGAGGTACGCGTGCCTCGTTTTGCATTTCATTTTCCATCCGATGAGGTATGCGTGCCTCATCTTGCATTTCATTGCATTTCGAGGTACGCGTGCCTCGTTTTGCATTCCATTTTCCATCCGATGAGGTATGCGTGCCTCATCTTGCATTTCATTGCATTTCGAGGTACGCGTGCCTCGTTTTGCATTCCATTTTCCATCCGATGAGGTATGCGTGCCTCATCTTGCATTTCATCACATTTCGAGGTACGCGTGCCTCGTTTTGCATTCCATTTTCCATCCGGTGAGGTATGCGTGCCTCATCTTGCATTTCATCGCATTTTGAGGTACGCGTGCCTCGTTTTGCATTTCATTTCACACCAATGAGGTATGCGTGCCTCATGATTCATTTCATTCTCACTTGCATTGTTTTGCATCCCTTGTGGCACGCATGTCACATTCGCACAGTTGCCCCACACACGGTCCGGCGGGACCAAAAACACGCGCGGTCCGGCGGGACCAAAAACACACACGGTCCGGCGGGACCAAAAACACGCGCGGTCCGGCGGGACCAAAAACACGCGCGGTCCGGCGAGACCTTAAACCCGCTTGATTGCATTATCATGCATTTTATTACGAGCATAGTCATGCACTTATGCTTTGCATCGTTCTCCACAGTGGGTCCGGCGGGACCTTAAACACGCGTGGTCTAGGAGACCTTAAACCCTCGGGAGGTGTAAGACCTTCGGCGTGTTAAGTTGCCCCTCATTGCATTTGGCATGCATTTCATCGCGCTATTTTGCGCACCACACTTGCGTTGCCCCGAAACGAGGGTCCGGCGGGACCAAAAACACGCACGGTCTAGGAGACCTTAAATCCTTGGAGGGTGCAAAACCTTCGATACATCGGCATGCGTGCCTCATCCGCATTATCATGCATCGCATTGTAAATATCGCATTGTCATGCATCATTGTAGGTAGCGCATATGTCATGCATTACATTGTAAATATTGCATATATCATGCATCATTTACATTTCAAAAAAAAAACAAAAACATCATGCATCATTTGCATTTTCAGACAAAAAAAAACAAAAAACAACATGCATTGTCATGCATACATTTTGCATTCCGGTCTAGGAGACCTTAAATCCTCTGGAGGTGCAATTCCTTTGGTGTTTGTCGTGCCCGAACGACTTTCGTGCTTGCGGTGAGTTCCTAGGAGACCAACGGGGACGGTGAAAACTAGAGTTCGAACGGCTCATGCCTAGAACGCAAAGGTTCGGGATTTCCGAGACTAAAGTCTGGTTTAAATACCCAGGGGGTGTACCCTCGGCTTGAAACCTGTATGGAAGCCCCATAGGTTGAGGCAGTGTGTATACGCCTCAATTCTGGATACTGAACCAACCTAGTATACCATCTTGTTGGAAGAATAGGGGAAAACTGCAATCATGGTCATTGCATCATCTGCATTGTCATGCATTTCATCCATTTCATTGTAGATATTGCATTCGATTGCATGCATTTCACTGTATCATCTTCCATCCATGGCTCGCACCTTTCCTTGTTGAGCTTGGTCTGGTATGTGCTCATACTTTTCACGTCTATACACTCATAGTTCTGCGTGCGCTCGCGCCTTGAGGGCTTCGATAGCTTTTCTATGTTAGACATGGCTTGTACGTGTGCATGCCTTTTCCTAGGCGAGATTTGGTTTGGCCCGCGTGCCATATCCATTGTATCATCTATCCATCATGTTACATTGTAGTGTAATTGTTGCATCCGGCATTAGGACCATCATTCTTTCCCCAGCGGGTCGTCACCCCAATTATGTCATTCCACCCAATACTTGTTCTTGTGTCTGTCCACATTATTCATAGTTCTGCGTGCGCTCACGCCTTGAGGGCTTCGACACCTTTTCTATGGTAGACAGACTTGTTACCTCCATCAATCTATTTGACATTTGTGTGGTTTCGAATCGCTCATGAATGAATCATGATTCAATTGCCTTGCATGTAGTTTGCATATAGTTTCAATTGTATTGCATTTCCATTTGCATTGTTCATACATAGTTTTGTATACATTGTATATCATTTTGCATCCATTCTGCATTGTCATGCATGTTGCTAACAATATTGTACCTGTTACGTTTGCTTTCTTTGCAGGCACGATATTGTATGTACGGTTCATTCGAGGCCGGTGAAACCGGACGAGCCGCGCAGGTATTGTATCTCCCGAGTGAGACGTATCGAGAATTACATAATTCTCTTACATCCTTTCTGCATTGTAGTGTAGTTTGGCGTATTCTAGCTTAAAACTGTCGCATGCGTGCTTCGTTACAGCTTTCTTTGCATGATCGTAAGTTATGCTTGGCTTCGTGCATTTTCAGTT